>LPNX010647664.1:160842-219048 GCA_001517045.1 Pseudotsuga menziesii | reverse complement strand
ATATATATATATATATTGTATTTTCTATTTTCCCGCCTGATCTCGATCCTGGCTCTAGAGCCATATATTTATCTGTATCCTAGTGACATAGGAAATAGCATGAAGACCTCAAACATAAAAACATCATACTAATCTTCATAACATCATTGCCGTCTTCCAATCAGCAGAATTTGTTTCCCACAAAATAAGCAGTGCTTTAATGCAATGAACAACAATGGCTTCTTCTAATTATATCTACAGTCAAACTATGTCAAAATCAGTCCTCTATAGTATATTTTTCTCCTAAAAATCAGCGCACATTCTCCAAAAACATCAAAAGCAGATGTCTAAGAGTAGAACATTCTATTTCCAACGACAACAAGAGCAGATCGTCCATATTGACAACACTTTCATGCATAAATATGCAATATTTTTCCCCAAAATAAGAGCATCCAAACAAGAAAATAGTTGCATTCCTTATCATGTTGAAACAACAATATCCAAACATCAAAAGGTAGAGCTAGTCTGGAGTTGAATCAATGATCTTTCTTAAAAATAATTGTGCCAATTTAATGTCCATAAATTCTCCTCCAAGATTGTGCAGCACTTGAACTAAATTTAGGTTAAGTTTAACCTCATAAAAGTCATGCATCACTTCCCTTTATTTGCTGAATTGAGGCATTTCAGCCTACTAAATTGGCCCTGATGAAGTGCAAATTGGACACAAGCACTTTACTCTGACCTATTGAGATCTTATTTTGGCAATATTCATGAATAACGCTATCAAAAGCATTCTAATAAATAGCTTTTTTCTCTATTAAATATCTACATGCAATGGCACTGTACCTTTCTAAAATAGCATTGTCTAAAAGTTGAAAGATCTAAAACTTAATTTGTCTAAAATAACAATATGCCAAAAATAGAAACATATCTTTTGTGAAAGTGCTCTAGCAACCCTGCCAATCCCGAATCTTCACCGATCAACCTCATGTAAATGAACTGAACTGGCCATGGTACTATGCAATGTCCATATCTTGATATAATGACATATGAGGTAAAAGCTCCCATGCAGTAATCTTGTTTTACAGTTCCTATTCCCATATTGTCTCTCTTTGGCATTAATACAGTAGTTTAGAACATTATGGCATTAATACAGTAGTTTAGAAGCATTATCTTAGTTTAGAAACATTATCTTGTTTTGTGTATATTGGGGAAGCATGGTTCTATTTGTATATTTAAGAGAATGGCCCCAATACATTTAGTCCATATGGTTATATTGTTATCCATCCTTACATAGATTTGAAAGTGTGGCTTTGTGCTCTTATCTTATATACATTTCGGGTCATTGAAGGAATATGATATAAAGGTTAACAGTCTAAAGTAATCTCTTATTTTTGTCATCAACTGCAAGACTATTTGGTGGTCTAAATAGTAATCTAAATATTGTTTTTATCTTAGATTCGAGGAAGATACATTCTATATTCTCAATATCTCATATCCATTGATTCATGCTACTATAGTGCTTTTCAAGTGTTGAGATGATATAAGGATCAAGTTACATAGGGTATTTTAGACTGGTTGTTCACCTTTTAGGATAGTATATGGAAATTGTCCTTGACAAGTGACGCCATTGGTATTTGTTCCTTTAAATGTCCATGCCTTTGTTGATTGAACAATTTTTAGAAGGGATGATAGACTTATTTAAGACTTTCCATGGGTATCCTTGTCTTTCCAAAGGATATTTTTAGCACTAGGTGACCTTTAACATGGTCAGGTGAAGATACCCAGGGTTTGGATGCCAAAGGAGGATGATAGACATCCATGGACATGAAAAACAAATCAAACCACCACGTGGGACCTCTAAGTGGAGATATAGGTTCCATTAGAAGCCTTTTTATGCTATGAGTCTTTAAACCTAGCCATGGTTGAGGGAGGAAATATATGTCTCCTTCCCTAAAGGAATATTTTAAACATCCAAATTTAAAAATCATACATTGAGGTCTGCATAAATTTTCTCTAGTTTGTTGCTGACACCCTGTTCTTGAACCTCTGAAGCTGTGGTAACCAAGTAGGTCATGTCTATGTGTATCCTCTCCTCAACTTTTGCATTATCGGTCTTTCTTTTAACTTGACAATTTATGCATCAAATGTTACAAGGCATGCCTGCAATTTATCAAAATGCCATGATATACTTGAACAGAGCTGGTGAGTTGAACATTGAGCAATGAAAATTGTGAATCAAGTGCCATGAACATTTATCCATGACTCTCTATTAGTTGATATTGGCTTGTAAGAATGGTTGGTAAGGTGTTCAGTATAGCTGCAAAATGTTTATGGTTACTATTATTTTGAGGCCAGGTATCTCCTACAAAATTTTCTCGTGCTGATTTGAGGCTGCGATGGATTTAGTTAGTTTATCTAGGTGATCTCTAACTTGAAGGATTGTTTTAAATGCAGGTTAGAGGTGTGAAGCCTTTATCACTTTCTGAAATGGAAAATTTGTTCAACAACCTTCAGATAACTGTTTCTCCAGGACTTGTGAGTATAGTCCTGTGTATGTATTTTTACAATATCTTGTCTCTGACTGATAGATTGACTACATGAAAAAATAATCTCTTGCAGGATCCCAATCCTAACAATTTAGTTGCAAGTACCACATTTTATTTTGAGGCTACCAATGCCACACTTTGCTTGGTACACAACTAACTACTCAGTACAATTATTTTGATTTTTCATTTCTTTAGTTTTCCCAAGGAATACTGTGCTTATGCCATGTATTTTGATGCATCAAATTAGAGATGATACATACCCATCTGATAGAACACAATTGTGGATGACTGTTGCATCATCTGATCCCTTGACGACAATTGAGTAAGCTATCTGTCTACTTACTCTTATTTTTATTTTTATTGAAGGAAAATGTACTTATTGCTATTTTATTTTTACATTCAATTGTAGGTTTAAGGAATTCATCAAGGAGCAGCTTGTCAACAACTGCTCCTTTGAAACAACTTCATGATCAATGTCTTCTCCTTTCAAATGAATTAATATCAGATTGAATTTCCATGGCTTATATGGCATACCAATACCCTCTTTGTACTTTTGTATGTAGGACCCAGGTTGTATTGAAATTCAAACTCAAGACTTCATTGGACAGAAGGTTTGCCACTGCATTTATTTTTTTATAAACATGGATAAATGACACATTTCAAAAGGAATATTCCACTTGTTTTAACTGAGCTAAGATTGGGAGAAAAAACATGTAGGTTGTTATCCATCCTAAATCTAGGAGTCATCCAATCAATATAACATTTTACATTGAATTTGAGTTGTCCAAAAAGGCCATATCTTGCAATTTTTTCAGTTTCTTCCTAGCCTACTAAAATGATAGTGTTATCTCCTAACTTCTTTTTTCTCACTTTCAGGTATTCCAGTTTTTCCGTTCCAAATGTCATAACAATTTCAAAATGAAACGTAACCCTCGAAAGGTGAAGTGGACTAAAGCATACAAAAAGCTACATGGAAAAGAACTTACTAAGGTATCTTTTGTGTGCTCATGAGACATGTTGACATGTTTGCCCATGTTTTCCCATGTTGTGCCACAATTTTCATCCAAACTTGCAATAAAAATGATTACTTAATTGGGTCTATCTTTTTGCACTTAGTTTTTAGAACAAACTTCAAGATTAGTCAATTTTTGCAACAATAGTAATTTTTTTTAACAATTTTGAAGAATTCAAGGAAAACCATTTCATTTTTTGTGCCATACGAAATGCATAAGGCCATGTTTGGATGTGGATGGAGTTAATTTGGTGACATTATTAGACATGCAAAATTTTCAGTTAATACCATTGCTTTGAAATTTTCAGTTTGAGAGAAGAAGAAATAGGCTTGAGAGATATGATATGAATTTCGCGTTAGCAAGGAGGCTAAATTATGGGAGAACAAGTTTGTCTCATTCTCTTCAACTTTCCTTGTAAAAGAGTCTAGGGATAATAACTGAAAAATAGCTAATTGGTTATCTTCTAGATAACCATGTTTTATGTTAACTTCTATTCTCCCTTTTAATGAAGGACTCAATATCATGATGACATTACAAGGATAGTGTATTTCTTGTCGTAGGTGAAGTTGGATCTAAATATAATTGGGTCCAAATGCTTAGAACAAGCCAAAGGATTATGGAAGAACATATTTTTAAGTCCTCAGTTTCACTCTAAATCATGGCCATTGATTTTTTTCATTTTTTCCCATATGTGGCTGCGAACATTTTTCCCATATGTGATTGCGAATTCGCAACTTTGAAGCAAAGATGGTGGAGGACAATGCAAGGATTGTCCTATGTGAGGTCATGTAAAAGCATGTTAAAGATATTTTAGTAGTGGACAACGATCACTACAATGCAATCAAGTGATATAGCGTTCTTAATTGTATTCATTAAAGATCAAATATATGTATACACTACACAATGATCGTTATAATATTATTTTTCTATTGTTATGACAATGCATAAAAGTTATTTTCTATCAACAACGATTCTCTCCAATCCCAAGCTTCACAACCCAAAATTGAAATCATCACAACCCAAAATTGAAATCATTTGGTGAATCAATTGACAATCGATTTTTGCATTAAGAGTTTGTGTTGCCATAAGGATTTATTATGTAACATTTGTAATAGTGCATTGTTTTAGGGTTTTCTATTTGCCATGATTATTTCTTTTAAAATTGAGTTTGTTGAAACTCTCACATATTTTCCAATGGTTTTCACTTTATTGGGTGGTTGTAAAATGTGTCCTAAGATTGAAATCAAAAGGAATTTGGTGAATATAGGAATTGCATTAACCCTTCAAGAGGGGATGTTTGATTGGTGCGTTATTTGAGTGCTAATTGGTTATTTTGGATTGGTTATCATTGAAAAGATTTGTTTCTGTAGAATGTGATGAGTTAACATACACAAATAATGATTATCAAGTTACTATAGATATATAATGGCTTACCTTGTAATAGTCCTTCAAGTCTTTCAAATGCAATTATTTAGCGCAAAAATGACTTAAAGGACTAGTACAGGGTAAGGCATTATGGATCTATAGTAACTTGATAATCATTACTTTGTATGCTTGAATAATGCAAAATTTGTTTGAATATCATCATTATCAAGCAATAACTTCTTAAAGGGTACTAGCTCAATGGTAGAGCACCTACCTAATTATAGGCAGGAGGTTGGTGGTTTGATTCCTCCGTACCCTATTATAAATTTGTGACTACAAAAATGACTAAATTCGCATATATACGACTATTAGTAGATAATTTCCCGTATCTAGTCGTATTTAGCTTAGTCATTAATATGTTATCATCTAGTAGTTTATTTAGTCGTATATTTAGTCATTAATTGCTGCAATCAGTGACTAAATCAATGACTAAACCCATGACTAAATTTGTGACTAAATCAATGACTAAACCCATGACTAAATTTGTGACTAAATCAATGACTAAATAATAAATCATTGACTATCAATAAATAAATCAATGACTAATTAGTCAAGATATTAATGACTAAGTGAAATACGACTAGCTATAAGATAGTGGAAATTAGCTACTATTAGTCGCCGACTAAAAAATAGTCGTTTATAGCCGGATTTTTAATTTTTTTAGTCATTAATTTCTCATTTTGTACTAGTGGAATGAACACAAAAGTAGGTCAATGAGACTAAAGGATACATCTAGTAAGAGTATGTCAACCGTATGGGAGTGCGAAATTAGCTCCTAGAGAGTGTTGAAAGCAAGATAAATACAATTTCTCAGTGATATTTTTCCTACTCCCCTAGGGGACATTTAAAGGTAAACTCAATGCAAGGAATTTTTGACGAACAATTAGTGGTCTATGAAATTTATAGTTTATTAATGACAAATCACTGTGAGACAAACTATGTATTGCATGCACAATAATAAATATAGATGCTTTCATTTTCATAAATAAATCTTTGTCATTGGAGTGCTCCTCAAAGGAGCAATTTTCATTAAATAATGAGGACATACAACTATTTATGAACCCTACAATATTCCCATGAGTTCATGTACAACCATCAATATATACCAGTTTGTTTTTGTCCAAGTTCCAAAAGCATAACAATTCATGCAAATACTATACATGGAAATGCTATGTTTGTATTTAACAATATTCAAGTAATCATATCGGTGATAAATAGGACCACAAAATGACTTAAGCACTACTGATTGTCTAGGATGAACAAATACATGTGAAAGGATAAACAACCAAATATTTGCAACATCTATTTTAGACTTGGAAAACATATAAATATTACCACAAAAGGAGAATTTGGTTCCAACAATGGGCACATGCATGTAATATTGGAAAGTGCCATACAAAGCATAGTTGTAACATGTTTGGTATTAAATGGATAGGAAGAGGGAAGTCATAGTTTCCTTCCAAAAATTGAACCAACCTTTGCATGTAATTGGACATTTTTGCTCCGAGCTCATACAATTTTTTCGACATCCTAGTAGAGATGTTTTGGGTAGTATTGATATCATACTTTGTCTCACTAGAACTTTTAGTTGACTCAATAGAAGGAGACACATTGGTCAATTTAGGATGAAATTATGTTGATACGGCTTTCAAATTTTCACCTATTGGATTCTTAACTACAACAAGAGGTATTAGACCATCAACATTGGGTATTCGATCACTAATATAATGAGAGATTGTAACACGTAGTGGGTTTTATTTAACCCTTTACATTTTAAACAACCAATTATTGCTAAGGTGTAGTAAAAGAGACCCAATTCATTGTGCAATACGATTGACCTAGGTTGGTTGCTAGAAGATGGGATATTATAATTGGTAGGGTAAAGTGGGTTTGCATTTTCATAAAACATCTGCCTATGGTATCTTTCTCTTGATATGAGCTTGCAACATTTTTGGAAAAGAGAAATATCTTGCGCATCCGAACTCGATCCTGAATCATGATTCTACAATGTTCAATGAACAATTATTGAAATGTACACTCATAAATAACATAAATTGAATTAGATAAATGAATAATAAATAAAATCTAAGCTTATTGCAAATGGCAGGGGAGTACTTGGAGAAATTGCAATGATATGGAATGAGATGGAATCTGAAGAACTGGCCATTTTATATTATAATATTTTTTCCCATGCATTTGAGCCAAAAACATCATCAGTATGTGAATAAATCCTTAAAAGAAATTTTGGGATGGAAAGAAAAATATAACTTTAAGAAGAATTCCAAAACAATAATAAAGGTATCAATGCGTTGTATTTTTTTTTGATGCACCAATGTGTTTATACATAAAAGAAGCACCAGTGCACATTATCAAGAAACAAAACCCCTATCAAACTTCATTTCTTCCTCCGCAAAAATTAAATTATAGATATCTCCATTTTCATTTTGTCAAATGTTTACTTTTTCCTGTGCATTATACAATGTAAAGCACATTGGTTCTTTTCACTCACAATAACGCATCAATCTGCTTTATTGTTAAGCGCACCAAAAAAATTAAGTTGAAAAAAAGTAGTATGCAAGTTTATCATCAACGGGCCAAAATAAATAGTGAAAAAATGAGCAGGAATTTCATTTTATTAAATGTGTGTCTATAAAAGAAAACCCTAATCCTAATTTCATTCTTTTTCCAATATTTAAAGAGGAAATTTGTGCAAAAGAGATTTAACGACAAAGACTTTGGAGTGGGTAGATTAATTTAAAGAGATAAAGTTGTAAGAGATCATTGTAGGTCACATCTAAATCTTTGGAGAAGAAGTTTAAGGTATGCCACTTCATTTTATTAAACATATCAATTTCCCCCATTTGATTCAAACAATCTTCAGTGTATTCTAAAAAAAATCTTTCATGCTTACCTTCGGTATTGGAATTCCTATCTTTTTTTGGTTTCTCTTGGTTACCCTCTCTATATTTCAGAAGATGTATGTTTTTGATTCTAAGAAATAGATTTTTAGAGGGATTTTTTACTTGGATATGGGGGTGTTTGGTATCTATTACAATAGGACCACTAATTGCATTGGATAAAAAAAAGGATGGTTGTCAGTTAAAAAAAATACTTTCATGGTTTTTGGTGCACATTGTATAGGGATACCGTACTGGCATGTATGTATAGAAATGCGACATCGATGTGTATGTACGTAATTTGGCATCAATGATCATGTGTCTTTCACTGGTGCCGCTTAATTTGTAATCTAAAAAATACCTTTTCACCAAAAACATTATGTTTTGAATTCGTTCAAAGGTTTCATGGTGCACATAAACGTTTATAAGGCACCAGGGCGTTTATTATTTTATGGACCAACATGTGAATATAGAATTTGTAATACAATGTATTCAAATTTGTACCATCACATCAATAGTATGTCAATATGCATGTATACCGCGTCGGTGTCCAAAACTATGTATATGGCATCGATGTGCACTATTATGTATACCGCACTGATGCATTTATTTATGTATGGCTCACCAATGCTTATTTATTTTATGTGCACCATTATATTTTTTTTGAAATTATTTCATAATTTATTTACCTAATGAGTCCTAGTTTTTTTTTCTTTAAAAAAGAAGAAGAATATGGTTGATAGAAGTTTAAGGAAAACAACTTATTGCAGTGATCATGATGCTAGCTCATCTTAACAAAAGAACAAAGCAATTTTTTAAAGTTTTATTATAAATTTAAATTATTTTAATGATCTATAGGTTTGAATTAATGATGTTTATTGGTTAATTTGTGTCATGCATAGCAAAAACTTGAAGAAACTTGATAAGATCGTTCACAATATGAGTGAAGAAGAGCGTAAAAGATTTATGGAAATGTTGCAAAGAGAAAAATTAGGTGGATCATAAGACAATCAACAATAATTTATCACTATTAATAGTTAACATGTTTTAAACACTTGATTTCACATTTTTTAATGTTTCATAGGGACCAATATTGAGGGAACAAATGCCATCCTAAGAAGATAGAAATGATGAAGGATGTAAATGATGATGATTTGGTCCTAAGTTCTTCTGGAGTGGTGTTAAAAGTTAACAAGAGGGGGATTCTTTTTCTTAACTATGAGAGATATAGTGGAAAGAATGTTTAGATGTAGTTTCCACTTACAATACAAAAATCAATCGAATGACTCTAAGAATTAGGTTATATATAAACTACTTCAAGTGTTTCCATAGAAGTGGTCGATGAGATTGTTGAGACTTGAAATAGAAAAAACTTATAGTAACAAAATAATATTTAAAAAAGTATTATTACTAAAATGTTTTTCTATAATATGTCCAAAAAATTACCAAATTAATTTGTGTTGATATATTTACATTCATGTCAATTTCAAAAAAAATATTATTGTGTTTTTCGTTTTTTACGAAGATGATGAATATTTCAAAGGACAAATGAGGGCATCACCAAAACATGCTTGTAGGGATGTCCAAAAACGTGTACAAGGAGATGGTAAAATAAATAAAGGTAATTGCATAGCAAGAGGAGCCAACCCAACAACAACATGCATAGGAGCTATATGTAATTGTTGATTTATTCTTTTATGTACATCAAATTTAATTATCGCATGAAATACTAATTTTCAATTTCTTTGTTGCAGAAAAGGAAAAAAAATGGAACCCACTGAACACATAAGACAAGACAATGAGGAAGAACATGGTTGATAGCAAAATTTGTGAGCACTTACATTTTAGACCTTACTAAATATTTCAAATTTGTTCTGATCTTTATATTTAAATGCTTGATTTACACTTATCCATGGATGTCTTCTAATAGGAGCTAACATACAAAAAAATTACATCTGAAGAATTGATTGACACTAGGTTAAGTATGGGTTGTGAGTATATGTTGAAGTATCAAGGGTTGATTGAACAATTTTTAATTATCTATGTTGCAATTTAACTTCCCTTATTCTATAAATTAATGGAACAACAACAATCCTTTATATTAATTATATCTATGCTTTGTCATGGGGTATTAAACATGCAAGAATCAAGTATGGAGTAGAGGTGACATAATATCTTTTGAGAAATGACATGGTGCATGGATTTGAAAGAATCTACACTATTTATGAAATAATCGTTTCTTTGGTACGCTTTTATTTATTTATGCAAACATGCTTATTCTATTATATAAATGTACATATACTTTTTTTTTTGTAAGTAATGAAGGACTATATTATATAAAAACTGAAAATGTACAAAGCACTATTTTCATAACATAGAACTATATTGATAGAACTATATCCCTCATGACCACTCCTCATGAGCAAGGCACGGTAAAAAACCAAAATCATCCCTCCCCCTTGGGGGAAAACACAACTTTTTGAGTCTTAAACAAATTTAACAAAAAAGGGTTTGACTATCTAACAACCATCATCATACTATCATCTCTAATTATTGACTATCTAAATCTAATGATGTTACCCATAAGACTCCCATACCTAAGACCCCCCCCTAGACAATAGATTAAGCATTGAAACTTAAATCATAGTCTTTGAACCTAGTATTCGCAAAAAATCCCAACTTTCTCTATCCACGCCAGCTCTTGTGAGCCACCCTCCTCATTTTCCCATCGAGGAATGAACTGAATACGAAGATGCTTAGTAATCACGTCGATATTCTTATGCATTATCCTAGAGTTATCATAATGCTTCTTCCAGGAACCTCGCCAGTTCCTCATCACCCTTGTTTTTCACCCTTCGTTCCAGCAAGACATGAGAAAAATACCTTTCATCACCTAGAATAGGGCCACATAATGTTCATGCAGGGCCATCCGAGTTCAAGTCGAGCTAGGGTCTTGAATCCAATCTACAAGGGATGCCATCTCATCCACTAGTTGTGATTCCTATAAGTCTACCCACAACTCCTTCTAGACCTCTGTAATCTCCTCCTTAATTGATTGTGGAACCGTAGACTTGTACATCAGAGCCTCCTAAGCAACTTTCAGCTACTCCCTTGTATCCCGTTTGGTATTAAGCAATACCTTCTCATTGACCTCCCTTCTAGCCTTCTGACCCCTGGTCTCCATCCTTTGATACTCTCTACTTCTCACGGCTTCCCCAGAAACAAATCTCCCCCCTACTGTAGCTTCCTTTGCTACATCCTCGCGTTCACTACTACTCATATTTCCCTTGACTACCAAAACATACAATAAGCAAGAATTGTGCCCGACGAGCCCAATATTACTCAAATTTAAACCATAAATTCCATAAAAATCAACGAGGGCACCGACAAGTCACCCTAATCCAACCATCAGATTTGAATTTGTGAAGGATTGAGCACACATTTGGGAAATCATTCCCCTTCCACTACACTAACAACCACCTAAGCGCTGATCTTTTCTCATAATTCCCTAGGCTGCCTGAAAGTTAGTCACATCCTCTGTAGGCCTCCTATTATTAGCTTGATATATCATCATATTGATGCCACAAAACTTCATTACGATATCCTGCCTAGACACATGCCGAGACTAACCCACCACATAACTCCTGATCGCTGTTGGCACCCACATCCGAGTAAATGTACATACACTTGTTACACTTTATTTCTATGATTGTACGTGGAACATGAAGAGGAGAAACATCGGAAAAATGAGCTAAAGAACAAAACATTAGGTTAAATAACCCAACTACAAAATCACCTACACGTGATGACGAAATGAGGCATGCATGCAACTCGAGCAATGCCAACAGTTCAAGTGATGAATGGCAATCAATATAATTGAATGTTACTACATACTATGTTTTGGAATATTTGTCTATTGTGAAAATCAAAGTTTTTGTTTAATGTACTAGACATATTGTCTCAGTTGCATGAGGGCATGCTACCAATAAGTGTAACAATAACATATTTATATTTTGCTTAATATATTGGACATATTGTCCCAACTAGATGCCAGAAGGTTACCAATAAGTATAACAATTACATATTAGCTGCATTTAATTATTGTGGACCTTTACATTGTCCCTTTTTGTATGACTTCTTATTCACATATAATAAAATGAGTTTCTTACTTTATTGCATCGTCCAATGTTGTAAAGTATTGTGTTGCTGATTAAATTCTATACGGATGATTTACATTTTTACAAATTGGATTAACACATTATTGCAATCATTATATGCAAAGACATAAATATAAAAATAAATTTGATTTCAAGATAATTAAATGCAATTTTGTAAAAAGCAATTAATTAAAATATATACTACATATTGGTGCATTGTATTTTTTTGAAGTCACTATACATTACGTACTAAAAAATATGATAACATGTGTGTTTTATTAATTATATGCATCAATGCTTATTAATTTAAAATAATCACCGGTGCTAACAATTGTTCAAAAGCACTGTTGATTTAACTGACAACATACAATTATATTTATCAATCCAAAATATTACAACGTCCATAGTAAAAATACACATCGATTCTTTTTATATAATATATGCATCGATTATATATATATATATATATATAACATACACATTGATGTGCTAAATGTTATGTATGCACCGATGCTCACTATTTATACGAGCACTAGAAATCCTTGCATCACAAAAGGGAGAAACCAGTGCGTAATTTTTTATAAGAGCACCGGTGTGTACTATTATATCAAAACACTATTTCTCTAACATTATACGAGCATCGGTAAACCATAAAACAGACTGGTGCATAATAATGATACAAGCACCCGTGCGGTATATAACAAAAAATGGCCTTGGTGCTTAATACTTATACAAGCACCTATTCTTTTTTAGTTTATACACACCGATGCTTGTATCAATAACATGCACTGATGTGTGTCTACAATATATGCACCGGAAAAAAACCTTCACTAAAACCTCCACCTGCCCAAAACTTATTAGTTATAATGAACATCTACAAAAACCTTTGCTAAAACCTCTTCTACCTAATGCAAAAGTTGTAGTGAAGGTTATTTTGAAAGTTTTGCCCAAAATTGCAATAATATAAACCTCCACAAAAACCTCCGCTACAAGGTGTTTTCCTTGTACTAAAAAATATAGCTTCTTTGTTTGGATTTTGGTGCATAATAAACTCTCGAATGTTGATAATATCAACAAATAATGATTCCAAGAGCCCTTCGAATTTTCTCTCTATCAACATGGGAAAGAAACAACCAAACATTTTTTTCTAGAGTGTGACTTTACAAAGCAAGGTTGGAAAATTACTTTCAATAATTTGGGTATTGTAATACCACTGCCTTGAAACTGGAGACAAGTATCGTTGACCTAGAAATCCTCCTTCTTGGGTAATTTGACTCACAATCAATTAATCAAGCAAATTTTGAGGGAAATTCCCAGATATTTGTCATGGAAAATATGGCTTGCCTAGAACCAACTCATTTTCTTACAGGAATCCTCTTTCCTTAGAACTTTACAAGACATTCTTGAACATTTCTCCTTCAAACAATAAAATTTAATGGGATTGGGTTTAATTTCATGTTCAAATATACAGTGGAAGAAAAAACCTTACTCAAAGATGTAATCCAATACAACTCATTCAAAGCAAAGCCCAAATCCATAAACCAAATTCATTAAAAAGTTGGAAATGCATTAAGAATAAGAGATGTGGAATTTAAAATTGGTGTGCATCACAAAAGCATCCTATTTGAGTTTTTGATTGTACCTCAAAAGGAAATCCAAGGGTGGTAGGTGTGAGAGGGAGTCATTTGACTTCGGGAAAAATAAAGAAACAAAATTTTATTGGGATATTGGGGTTTCCAAGAATATGACACAAAGTCCTTGGCTCTTTACAAGGGCCTTTTGCTCTTAAAGGCTCAAGGTGTTATTATGGTATCAATGATAAGAGATAATGTGGTCATTTTGTGACATGTTTACTTCCAACCCTTCCAAAGCAAATGTGCTTAGAAAAAACATTACAAACAATCTTACTAGAAGTTCTAGACTTTGAAAAAATTGAATTTCACCATATTGTGCAACAATGCAATCCACTAGTAAATGAGCAAAAACATGGTATCTAGAGTAAGTTTAGGTGTTTGTGTTGTAAATGTTGGGAGATCCATCCAACTCCCCCATGATATGATTATGGATATGATGGGTGTACATCACTACGCTAATTGGCAAGCGATACAAGATCAAAATCAACAACATCAATGGAATTGATGATTTATTCGACCTTTCTATCCATATTGGGTCATGTAGATAGTTATGAGGTGTGAGAATAGGCTACTTGGCATTATTCCAACTCCTCTTGGTGTTCAAATTTTTTTTGGGTATCTTCTCTCCACTTGGGCCATCCTGATGGATCATTTTGTCGAGTTTTCTTATTGCTTAGATGATATTGAATTTTTTTTTAAGATGGTAGGATCACTGAAAGAACAACAAGTACTGTCACAAAAGAGAACAAAAGATTTATCCTGGGAAACCCTCATGGTGGAGAAAACCCAGCAAAACTTCCTCAGTATAGAACTCAACCAAAATAGTGCAAAACCCAAGGCAATTGCTTCTCTCTTCTTTATGGAGCACTTCTTCTTCTCTCTCTTACAAAATTGCTTGAGTGAAGAGAGTACATATGAAGGAGGTGCCTCCCTATTTATATTTGCCTCTTGACTTGTCCTAAAACCTAACTGGCCGACTTGAGTAGTAGGGAAATAAACTAATATTTATTATAATGAATCAAGGGTACTATTGAATCGAATTTCATCCATAGGTTTACATTGATTCTTTCAATGCCTCTTACATGACCAATTACATCAACGACAACTCCCAAAGGAGGAATACAATTAGCACAACTAGAATATCTTCCAAAGTTACAATATTTTAATGATCCCTCTTAACTAGGAAGATATTCTATATCAACAACCACTACCACCACTGTACATATGATTGGTGAGTCTCTATATGTCATAGGAAGTTTTGGAACCACATCATACATCTTCATCATCAATCTTAGTATGAGAATACTGGATCATCTTCTGCAACTTTTTTTGCAATATCAGTAAGTGGATACTGAGTCATCCTCTGCAATATCAGTATGTGGATACTGAGTCTTCTTCTGCAATATCAGTATGTGGATACTGAGTCTTCTTCTAAGTATTCTTTTGCAATATTAGTATGTGTATGCTGAGTCTTCTTCTGCACTATTAGTATGTGGATACTAAGTCTTTTTATTCTTTTGCAATATCAATATGTAAACACCAAGTCTTCTTCCTCTTCCGCAATATCAGTATGTGGATACTGAGTCTTCTTCTTCTTTTGCAATATCAGTATGTAGATACTGAATCTTCTTCTTTTTTTGCAATATCAATATGTAGATATTGAGTCTTCTTCTTCTTCTGCAGTATTAATATGTATATACTGAGTCTTATTTTGTCATATCAGTAAGCATCTACTTGAAACATTAGTATGTAAATACTAAAGTAACAACTATAAAATCATTAGCATGTTAGTGCTAAAACCTCATCATCAACAAATAAATGTTACATCATTATTTGTACAATTAGTAAAGTACTAAAACCACATCAGCATTAGTGTGAGAATACTGAATCTACCGCAATAATCATCAGTATGAAAATACTGAAACTACCTCATCAACAATAATATGAGAATACTGAATCTACCGCATCAGTCATCAGTATGAAAATACTGAAACTAACTCATCAAAATCAGTATGACAATATTGAATCTAGCGCATCAATTATCAATATGAAAATACTGAAACTACATCATCAACATCAATACGAGAATACTGAATCTACCACATCAATCATCTGTATGGAAATACTGAAACTACCTCATCAACATCAGTATGAAAATACTAAAACTACCTCATCAACATTAGTATGAGAATAATGAACCTAACTCATCAATATAGAAATACTGAAACCATCTCTTGCCCTTTTTTGTCCTTTTGGAGCAGCATCACGGTGGGTTCTCTGGTAGATCCACCCGAGCATTTTGTCTGACTTACTAACCCTTTCGGGATAACAAGCCTAGTTAGACAGATGGATCTTCCCAGGGACCAAACAAACCTTGTATTTCTTACTAACCCTTTTGGGCCAAACAATCCTATCCATACATACTAATCCACCTAGGATCAATAGGCCTCGTCTGACTTACTAAGCCTTTCGAGCCAACAAGCCTAGCAAGACATACCCTACCCTAGACTGAGCTACCACACCACTGCAACAAAGAGCCTTCTACATTTTCTACTCCCTCTTTTGAGGGAGGTCCTTTCGGACTACAACAAGCTTGTCTCGAAAGTATTCAAACTTTACACAAGACAAAGGCTTAGTCAATATGTCTACCACTTGTTCCTCTGTAGGAACATATCTGAGCTTTACAACTCCTTGCTATACCATATCCCAGAGGTGGTGATATCTGATTTTGATATGTTTCAGCTTATCATGAAACACTAGGTTTTCTATCATCTTAATACAACTCTGATTATCACAATGGATATTGGTTACCACTACCTCTTTATCAAATAGTCCTGCCAACACCTTGTGAAGCCATACTGCTTCTCTACAAGCTGAACATGCTGCGATGTATTCGGATTCTGTCATGATGAGTGCAATACTGGTATGATTTCTGCTGAACCATGAGATCATGCCTGATCCCAAACTAAATCAACATCCTAAAGTGCTCTTTTTGTTTTCAACACTTCCTTCCCAATCGGAATATGTAAATATTTGTAATCTTATCTCTCCATCTGATGCATATCTGAGACCATAATCTAATGTTCCTTTTAGATACCTCATCACATGCTTTTCTCCTACTAAGTGAATATATATGGGATTCACCAAATATTGACTTAAGGTGTTTACAACAAAACATATATTGAGTCTTGTATGGGTTAAGTACATTAGTGAACCAATAATCTGTCTATATAAGGTAACATCCACAATCTCTGAAGAATCATCATTCAAGAGCTTCAAATTTATTGTCATCGAAGTAGTCATAGCCTTACAATCCATCATCCAAAATCTCTTTAGGATCTCTACTGCATATTTTCCCTGGTTTAGGAAAATATCGTCTGGATACTGCCATACTTCAAGACCTAAGAAGTAATGGATCACTCCAAGGTCTTTCATCTCAAATTTTGCAGTGAGCTTCTTCTTACATTCGTTGATGGGCTTGTCTTCACCTATTAAGAATAAATAATCTACATATAGTAGTAGCATCATAAGCCCATCATCCTCAACTTTGTAGTAGAGGTTGGAATTTGCTTTACTCTTTGTAAATCCTAAACTCATCATGAAACCATCAATTCTTCATACCATGATCTGGGGACTTGCTTCAGCCCATACAATGCCTTCTTAAGTTTGCATACATGCGTTTTATGGTTACTTGTCTCAAAACCTTGCCGTTTTTCGATGTATACTTCTTCTTCTATTACTCCATTTAGGAAAGTCGTCTTTACATCCATTTGGTGTAACTTACGCTTCATCTTGGATGCCAAGGAAAGGACAATTATAATTGATGTGTACCTTTCTACTGGTGCAAAGGTCTCCTCATAGTGGATTCCTTCTTTTTGAGAGAACCTACTGGCTACGAATATTTCCTTGTACATCTCTATACTTCCGTCTGTTGAATGCTTTGTTTTGTAGATCCATTTTGAGGATACTACTGATTTGATCTTTGGTCTTGGTACTACTTCCCATACATAATTCTTTATGATGGATTGGTATTCCTTGACCATGAAATCTACCCATTCCTTCTGCTTCATTGCTTCTTCAAAGCACATAGGTTCTTTGTCAACGAGGTTGCACATCAAAGCCAAATTGTAACACCCCGGTTTTGACCCCGTTTGCATTAAATGTATATGATGTATATATTGTAATTAATCATGGTGTGGAGCTAAAGGAAAAATCCCCACCATCGATTAATGTTTTATGTTCTGACGATTAAAATCATTGCCGATGGTATATTCGTGCTAGCCGACACATTATAATTTTTGCATCATGTAAATATGCATTTTAATTAAAATACCCACAACCAACTATGTCTATGCAACAAATAATGAGATGAGGGCATGGTTTTCCTAAGGATAAGGTGGGGGTAATATTTAACCTTTGGGGCCAATGGGGAAAATCCAAATGTCAAAGGGAGAACCCATGAATCAGTCAACTACCTTTCTTGTCTCTTTCACACTATCATTTAATTCTGCTAGAAATTGGTTGAAGTAGTTATTGCATGGGGATTAGAAGAGTATGGGCATGAATTTCGAATTTGGGGAAAACCCATTTTTGGGGAAAATCATTTTTGACTTTTGGGGAAAGAAAACACCCAAAATGCATGCCCATTTTCCCATAACCCACATTCTTCATTTTGCTCACGCTGGGAAAGCTTGGGAGCTGTTTTACCTTCATGTTTTTGATAATTTTCCTCATCTTGCATGCCCAGAAATCCGTTTTTGGTGTTGTTCAGCAAGTGGGCAAGGAATATTTTCATTTTGGGAGTTATGGCAGTCATTTGGCTCCTGTAATGCCATAAACGTCCTCAGAATTCGTGGACAAAGAAGATTCACATTTTTTTTGTGGTCTGTAGAGGCATTTTTTGCCCACGTGAAGCCAATGAACATTTGTTGAAATCGATTTTGGCTCCTAGGGCTGTTTTAACCACTTACCCTTTCTGATTTTAGCTTCCAAGACGTTTTTATCCATGCCTAGCTGTCACATGCCCCAATTTGCAAAACATTTTTATGTTTTAAGAAACATTATGTTATATTTTATGTTAAAGTTTGTACTTAATGACCAAGTGGGGTCAAGGATAATTTAATGTAATTGCAAAATATTTTTAATAAATTAATGAAAGATGAGACAACAACTTAGGGAAGCTGTTAAATGAGTGTTTTACTGGTCACTTGATGGAGGAGGCTGGGTTGAGAGCAGATTTACATGTGGCAGCATTCTCAAACTACTTCTAGCTGTTGCAGGTGGCAACTTCCCTATTTTTGTGGTCATGATTCCCCAAGAAAGTGGAACAAGAGCAGGTGGCTCATTAAGTAAAAATCGACCCCAAAGACATAGGCATGCTATTAAAACTTCCCATTGAAGATAGTTAAGGATGTTCATTCTGGATTTGTGATCATTCTGAGTGAATAAAGTGCATAAGAGAATTTGATGGAGGGGACTAGCTGAAGTAAGTTTGAGTGGAAAAGTGTTGAACACCTGAACTAGTGCAGCTATTCTAAGCCGAGTTCATACTGCTGCAAGAAGAACTGATTTACTACTGAACACTCAGTGGAGTTGTAGAGGATTTCTATACTACATCTCTCACCCAGTACTTCTACCAGGTGGATAAGGAGACAAGCTCGGGGGTCCTGATAATTGCAGTCTAGCTCTTCTCCAGGAGTTGGTTGGGAGGAATAGGTTCCTTAAGCTGTTGTCACCTCATCTATACTTCCAGGTTTACTTGTTTAGTTCAGTCATTTAATTATTTACTGTATCTGTAAAGTTTAAGATTTATCAAGGATATAGTATATTTTTGTTTCTATTTCTGTTAAGGTGAGTTAGGAGAAATGTTTATGCTGTGAAAGTTAGTAAGTTCTGAACTAGCTAGATTATGGTGATTGAGTAGAGAAATTTATGAGTTAATTGATAAATAGAAAGTAAATACCTAAACTGTATTTTTCCACACCTTTTTGTAAGGTAGTACTCTAGTACAGTAGGTTAGATTAGATACAGATGAAGAACTGAATGAAGTATGCTTGAATATGTTTATTTACTTTCTACAGGTTTCATAAGAGTTATTCATTCGTATGTTTCTCTGTTCTATATTAGAAGTATTTCTTAGATGAAGTAGTCTGTAATGTTATAGAAAAATCTATCTCTAGGAAGTTTAATATACTTAATCTATGTATCTATTTACACAGTAGATAGGTTATTTACTATAAGATTAATATTAAAATAGTTAACAGATGTTATACAAACATAAAGTTAATAAGCAGGGTTAACATAGAATAACAGTAAATATGGCTAGAAAATTACTGAGATAAATTCATTATTAATCCAAGTAAAATGAAATTAGAATAACATTATAATCAACGCTAACCATGTACTAATTCGAAATTAAAATATGGATTTTTACCTTCCTTTCTATGAACAGAAGGATTTTACAAGTTCACACAAATACAGATTTTTATTTAACATACATTTCTTCATTCTTTTAACCATAACTTTTCTGATAGACAAATCTACCAAAATCAAATACATTATCTAAAAGAAAACAGAAGTAACATTGTAACATAATTTAAACCGAGAAAAAGTAAGTAATAATCCTTAAACATAAATTAACTCAGGAATTACAGTAAAAACTTAGGTTGTATAATCCATTATTTTTCTTCTATCTATTTACTGAAGAAAACTTATTATTTATGTAAAATCAAACTATAACTTAGAAACTAACTGTTTAAAACATTTATTTTCATGTTTAAACATGATCCAAATAAATATAAATTTTACAGTAACAAAAATCCTGTTCAGGATATTATACACAGAATCAAAGGAAAAACCCGTACAGTTAAGAATATCACAGTTGCCTTCACTTATTTAAAACCATGACAAATATATATATAAATTATCAAAATGTAGTTTACAAAATAGTAATATTCGAGCTTAACTAAAATTTCAAATAACATTCAACCCTAAAACTGAAACTATATTAGTTACGACCCAATGGTATGTTCAAATAAAGTCACGACTTAAAGCCAATATCAAAATAACATCACTATAATTCAACCATGGCCAAAAAGGACCAAAAATTAATTTATTAAGTCACGACTATGAAAAACCCAAATCCTTTTATTACAAAACAACCACTAGGGCTTTGAAAAAACAAACAGAGCATCTAATAGCCATGGCCAAACAAGTAACCAACAACCATGCGGTAGAATCTTCCTAAAATGCCATAAAACAAGTGCAGGAGAACCTCAGATGAAATCGAGGCTTACCGGGATGAATGCCATCATGGAATCCCTGTTGGTGGAGTCCTTCAGAACCGAGCCATCATCTTGAGAGCCTGCACAAATCAAACCCCGAACGTTAAATACATATAAATTAACAAAATATTAACTTCTTTTTGTGCAGATGATTTTTTTTAACAAGTTCAATTCTTACCCAAGAGAGTTGCGCAGCTGTTTTGACATTGTGAGGCAACCCTAGCCTCCTTTGATAGTACCACGAGCTGAAGTAGAGCACTGCCAGAAGAAACACAACTCCCAGTGTTCAAGTGTGATGTCCTAAGCCACGATGAAGTAAGGATCAAACCCACACTAGGAAACAAGTAGTAAAACATACAACCTGTTACTTGCTACTAACTTTGTTTTTACAGTCAAGAACCAAGCTCACTCCTTCAAAAAACTCTCACCACATAGTTCATAGTTAAAGGCACTCGCAGAGTCCAAATATCAACAGGAGAGACAATTACGAAGCTAGGGTAATGGTGCCGAACGTTGGAGACATTTACCACCATACACACTCAATTTGGTCAATTTGGCTTAGTTAAACCACTATCCTAAGTTTTATTGACTTAATTGACATCAGAGGAGCACTAGATGACATCAGCAAGATCACACCCACGCCTACCTTCAGTCAAGGAGGATAACTTAGCCTTCTCCTACATTTGGGGAGGCTAACTGGAGCACTATGGGGGTGATCTGAGTGTCATTAATGCCACATATTACTAACTGATGGTTACAATCAGTTAAACACAGCAGTGAAGGTGCCTTCCTTCATTAAATTGATTATTTATTGATTATTTAATGAACCGGAGTCAATAGGGGCGCCTCCAACCACTTTTGATGGTCAGTTACACTTCAGTTAACCTCATCGGGGTTCATTGGAGCCATTGATGTGCTACCACCTATTGGTTAACTTGTAGTGACATGTGTCTGAGCTACGTCTTTCAGTTAGACTCAGTCATTTATTGCACTTCGACTTCAGTTAGGGCTCAGTTGAGTCAATTAGGGTTTTGATTAGTGGTTAACTTGAGTGTTGACTGCGGCTTAGATTCAGTTAAGCTAGACTCACTCATTCAATTCGAATGACCTCCTTGGGAATTAGAATTTCTTTGTCATTCATGCTTGCAGCATGATCATTATATTGTATCATCTTTCTTTCATTTGATTATACAGAGCGGCTACTCATTTTGTAGCACAATTACACCATTTTCATGCCTTATTGTTATTAATCTCTTATGAGACTGTGTCTTGGTCCCTAGATTACTGTGACATATTAATATGGTATTAGAGCTCATGGTGGGACGAAGCTTAGATCTCTCAAAAACAAGGTTTTTGACAGATCTTGCATGAAAATTGAGCAATAGCTCAAAAATCTAGCACTGCACCAGAAGCCAAGGCTTACCACTTAATACCCAAAGTAAGAAACTTGTTGATCAAGCTTGCTTGATTGACTATGATGGGTGTGATGAAAGCCTAAAATGTGTAGGATGTCTGACCTTACATCGCCCTTTTTGTTGTGATTTTTAGGTTTTTAATAGGTGAAAGCATTCGCTCCAGTAGATTGAGATGGCTTTTTTCGTAGATCTTTTGACTCCATTCAATTTCCACTCATGGAAAGGAGGCATGGAGATCCAACTACGTGCCAGAGGACTCTATGGGGTCACTATGGACACTGAAGAAGAGCCTACTTCTGTGACAAACAAAGCTAGATTCTTGAAAAAGAAGGATGAAGCATTCCGATTCTTGTGAAAGAATGACTCTGGCAAGGAAGCATACGCTCAATGGAGAGACAGTAAAGCCATGCGGCCGTAAGCCTGCGGCTGCTCACTCCACATCTCTGAAAACAAATGAACTAAAATGTGATTTTTTAGGTTAAGAATAGACTTTCATTACCTCCAAAGTCAACTAAAACCCTAACCATCGAACACCAACGACGTGTCCTCCAAATTATTTGTGAGATATGGGTTTCATGATATAGTTCCATTTTCTAGTTTTTAACCTACACACATTTTTGTATAAATGTCAAAACCATATGGTAGTATTTGCTTTGGTTTCATACTTAATGATTTTGGGTCTTGTTTGTTTAAACCAAAAACATAAATGTAGGAGGTATACACGAAAGACTAGGGTTTTTAAAGTAAGCTTAAACCATAGCAAATGCTTATCCTTGTTCTCTCTCATTTTTTTTAATGATTTAGAAATTGTTTTAGTAAGGTACAAAAACAATGGAGGATGAACTATTAATTTATACATAAATACTTGAACTTAGAGGTGATTTAACTAGGACTTAGTCTAGCCATTGATTTACAAATACGATTTTTTTCCTTGTTAGTAAACTCTTGTAAAATGAGAATTCATATAAAAGAAAATGAAATACTAATACTTGGTTAAAGAAAAAACATTGGAATAGAATAATTAAAGTTTTGGGAAGGACTTGAATAGTTATAGATAGTCCTGTATACCAAATACTAACATTAATATGTAGTTTTGGTCACAAGAAATTTTATCACATCAATTAGTTTATAGATTTCCTAGGTTGCTGTACTCTTAATGGAAGAAGGAGATTCGTCCATAAGATGCACCTCCTAAAATTAAATACAAGCTTTTAACTGAAAACACAAGATGAAATTTCATTGAAAAAGTCTGTGATAGTAAGCATAACTGAACTAAATCTAGTTTATTACAATATTGTTTTACAAACATTTATGCAGGTTTCTAACAATAAAAGATCAAGAATACCTCTTACTAGGTCAAGCTGCAAAAACAAACAATTTAACTAGCATTTTATCCTTTGCTAGTTGAATGATAATATCGATCAGGAAATACTGGTAACAAAACTACTTACCTGTATAGAACCTATAAAAGAAGCATCACTTCATTGCGTTACCTGTAAGCTAAGTAAGCCCCAATCTCAACTAAAGTTCTTTCCTACTTGTTAGAAGACGGTAAAAAACACACCTAGTATAATGTTTAGATGTAGTTTTCTTCCTGTCATTTTAAAACATAAACTGCTAAAAGTCAACATTCGTGACATGGTACTTTAAAGATAAACAAATAAATTATATAGAACTAGAGAATTACAATAATGAGTTCTAAATACTACTGTTTGAGTAACCGTTAGCAGTTATTGGTTCTTATGCAGTGACATCTATGAACATTTTATGTTACATGAAAATTTTTAAATTTTTACGAATTTTTGGGTTATTACATGTGGTATCAGAGCACAAGGTTCAGACACTAGGCCTGAATGTGGCTCAACTTGCATAAATAAACAGTAGATTTAAAACATGAATACTGATTTGTACTTTTCTTTTGAAATATACTTCCAGATAATTTTTTTGAGTTAAACTGCAGGAATGGAAAGACTGGAAGAATATGTGGATGAGGAGTCCCCGTTTACTGAATGAAGTAATTCTAAAAGAGAACCCATACATGAAGAAATAACTAATAACTCTTCTGAATTATTACAAACAATCAAGGAACTAAGAACATAGATGGAAACAGTCAAAAAGGAAAATGAGAGAATTCTGAGAGCTCAGGAAGAGCTGAATCAAATTTTAATGGAAATATTTCAGAATGAAGTAAAAGATAAACGAACGTCAAATAGAGTCTGAAGATATGCCTTACCAACATAAAAATAAAAAGTCTAAACAGTTTAAAATCAAAAGTAGCTCATCCTCTGAGGTTTATGGCGATCCACATAAAAAGAATTATCAATATACTAGTGATAGTAGCGAAGATTATCATCATACAAGAAAGAGAAAACTTAAACCTTACGAAGAAATCTCTGGAGAATTTAAGAAAATAAAGCCACTAACCTTTAATGGTGAAACTAAGAAGGGAGAAGAGGTTGAATCATGGATGTTTGGGATGAAGAAATATTTTCAAATTTATAATTATTCTAATAAACTAAAAGCCAGAATGGCCATTTACAACCTCACTAGGAAGGCAGATATTTGGTGGCAGGACCTAAAAAGAGTAAAAGGCATTAGGAAGAAGAACATTAACTGGAGTAAATTTAAGAAATATTTTAGGAATAAATTCTTGTCAGAATAGTACTATGAAGAGCGGGATAAGGAGTTTTATGAACTAAAATTGGGAACAATGAACATGAAAGAACTAAACAGTAAATTTTTAAGTCTGCTTCGATATGTGCCTTACATTGTGGACGAGAAGCCTAAGGTACAGCGGTTTCTACGCTGCTTACCCTTCCATATAAAAGATAGAATTGAATATGACAATCCAAAAACTTTAGAAGAAGCGATGAGAAAGGCGAATTTCTGTTATGAACAGAATTGCAAAAAGGAAAGTATGACAAACTGGAAGGTTAAAAGAACTAATAATTTTGAACAGAGAAGGAAAGGTTTTGTACCTAACCGTAATTTTAAGAATAATAACACACGAAGTTTTCCTAATAAAAATTTCCAAGGGAACAAAGGTAATTCATAGATGAACCCAATTGGTCAAAGAAATAAAGAACCAGTTAATAATCACAGTAACTACACCAAGAATATTGAACGAAAGGAACCGGTAAAGTGCTGAGAATGTAATGGTCCTCATTATGTATCAGTTTTCCCCAACCGGAAGAAGACTGTTAGCAACATATATACGATACAGGAGGAGATGACTGTTGGTGATCTAGCAAG
Organism: Pseudotsuga menziesii; assembly: GCA_001517045.1. Taxonomy (NCBI): domain Eukaryota; kingdom Viridiplantae; phylum Streptophyta; class Pinopsida; order Pinales; family Pinaceae; genus Pseudotsuga; species Pseudotsuga menziesii. The sequence continues at coordinate 193,444 of LPNX010647664.1, read as the reverse complement.
GACAATGCCCAAGATCAATGCAGCACTGGAAAACAGACATGCGGACTATCAAACCTCCATGGTGGAAGTGGAAGGTAAGCTGAATCAAACCACTATATCTATTTTAATTGATCCCGGGGCAACCTTAAGTTATATTTCTCCTGATTTAGTAGAAAAATGCAAGTTATCAGTAGAAAAGTTTGCAAAGTCTTGGTTAGTCCAGCTAGCTGCTGGCGCAAAAAGAAAAGTGGTTAGTTTTGTTAAGAATTGTACTGTAAAATTGGATCAGTTTGAAACGTCTATTAAGCTTAATGTATTACCTTTAGGTTGTTATGATATGTTAATTGGTATGGATTGGTTAGAAAAACATAGGGTAGTCCTGAAATATTTTGATAAAACATTTACTTGTGTAAATAACGATGGAGAAACAATAAATGTAAAAGGAATCCCTAGGAAAACAACTATAAGACAGATCTCTGCTTTGTAACTTAAGAAATTTGTTCGGAAAGGTTGTAAAGCCTTTGCTATAACAGTAACTAATGAAGAAAATAATAATAACGAAGATAAATTAAAACTGGAAGACATTCCGATCCTAAGGGAGTCTTCGGATGTACTTCCAGAATAAATTATGGGACTACCTCCAAAGCAGGAGTTAGAATTCACTATTGAGCTGGTACCTGGTGCAGTGCCCAGCTCAAAAGCCCCATATCGGATGAATATTTTGGAATTAAATGAATTAAAGTCACAGTTAAAAGAACTTATTGATAAGAATTATATCAGACCCAGTGTGTCTCCCTGGGGAGCACCTGTTATTTTTGTTAAGAAGAAGGACAGAACTCTATGATTATGTATAGATTACCGTCAACTAAATAAAATGACTATCAAAAACAGATATCCGTTACCCTGCATAGATGATCTGTTTGATCAGATACGTGGAGAAACTATATTCTCGAAGATTGATTTACGATCTGGTTTACCACCAGGTCTGAATCAAAGATGAAGACATCTTTAAAACAACTTTTAGGATTAGGTATGGTCACTACGAGTTTGTTGTTATGCCATTTGGGCTTACTAATGCCCCGACTGTCTTCATGTGTCTGATGAATAATGTAATGCATAAGTACCTTCATAAATTTGTGGTCATATTCATTGACGACATCTTAATTTACTCAAAGTCTGAAGAAGAACATAAAGAGCATTTACAAATTGTTTTACAAGAGTTACGAGAACATTAGCTCTATGCAAAATTTAGTAAATGTGATTTCTTTAAGGATAAAATATAGTACTTGGGTCATGTAGTGACTAAAGAAGGAATTTCTATTGATCCTGAAAAGCTAAAGGCAATCGAAGAATGGCCAGTCCTAAAAGACGTAACTGACGTACGATCATTCATGGGGATTATTGGCTATTATTGAAGTGTTTTCAAGAATTGAAAATCCCATAACTTCTTTACAGAAGAAAGGGAAGAAATTCGAGTGGAGTCAAAAGTGTGAAGATAGTTTTAAAAAGTTAAAAACATTATTAACCACCACACCAATATTAAGAATTGCTGATCCTAATAAAGACTTTATAGTATGTACTGACGCATGCAATGACGGTTTAGGTGGAGTTTTAACTCAGGAAGGAAACGTTATTGCCTATGAGTCTAGGAAGCTGAAGATTCATGAGAAAAACTATGCGACGTATGACTTAGAATTGGTTGCTGTCATACATGCCTTAAAAATGTGGCGTCATCATTTAATCGGAAGAAAGTTTATAGTAATGATAGATAATAAAGGGTTAAAATATTTATTGGATCAACCTAACTTAAACGCTAGGAAAGCTAGGTGGCTAGCTTTCCTTAGCGAGTACGATTTTGAAATCCAACATATTAAGGGCAAAGAAAATAAGGTTGTTGATGCTTTAAGTAGGAATGCAAAACTAAGTTTTGTAGTAGCAATCAGCACCTATAAAACAGATTTGGAAGAACATCTAGAAGATGGAATAAGACTAGGTGAAAATTATTAGAAATTACAAGCAAAGGTAAGAGAAAATTTAATTGAAATTTTAAGTACAGGGTATAGTTTAAATGAAAAAGGGATTATTATTATATAAATATAGACTATACATACCTAATGTACCTAAGATTAAGTTGCTGATTTTAAACGAAATTCATAAGACTCCTTATTCAGGACATCCTAGTTATCAGAAGACTATAACCATGTTAAGAAATGATGATTTTTGGCCAAACATGAAAAATGAATTGGCAGAATACATTGCTAAGTGCTTTGAATGTCAACAAGTAAAGACTGAACACCAGCATCCAGCTGGGTTACTTTAGCCATTACCTATTCCTAACTGGAAGCGGGAGATAATCATCCTTGATTTTATTACAGGACTACCTAGAAATCAAAATCTGAATGACTCAATAATGGTAGTTGTCGATAAACTAAGCAAGGAAGCTCATTTTATACCTGTAAAAACTACTTATAAAGCTATGAATATTGCTGATATATTCCTAAAACAAAATTTTCGTTTACATGGAATACCAAAAGTAATAATTTCAGACATAGACCCTAAGGTTACAGGCAACTTTTGGAAGTCTTTGTTTAAAGGACTAAATACTACATTAAATTTCAGTACTTCTTTCCATCCTTAGATAGATGGACATAGTGAAAGAGTGAATCAGGTATAGGAAGATCTGCTCAGAATGTATGTAAAAGAACAACCAGGTAAATGGGAAGATTACTTACACTTGGTAGAGTTTGCTTACAATAATCACTACCAAGCCTCAACAAGATATAGTCCCTTTGAAATTTTGTATGGCAGGAAGTGCAATACCCCCATCTCATGGAGTAATCTAGTTGATAGGTTAGTATTAGGACCTGAATTATTAAAAGAGATGGACTTAATTGTAAAACATGTGCAAGGTAACTTGAAAGTTGCGCAAGATCGACATAAAAGTCAAGCAGATCTTAAACGAACTCAAAAGGAGTTCCAGGTAGGTGAACATGTCTTTATTAAGGTGAGGCCTAAAAAGAGTTCTCTGAGATTAGGAATTTGTGCTAATTTAGCACCCCCATATTGCAGACCTTTTGAAATACTATCCTGAATAGGACATGTAGCATATCAGTTATCTTTACCGCCAAATTTGAAGGTTCATAATGTTTTTCATATTTATGCGTTAAAAAAACACGTACATGATGCTACTCATGTTATTAACTAGAATGATGTGCAGGTGGAGCCCGAAGGAGATTTTTTGGTGGAACCATATTGTATCCTCGAAAGGAGGGAGATCTCGCTTTAGAATCGCATCATTGGTCAGGTGAAGGTGCAATGGAAGCACCTTAGTCCAAAAGAAGTCATATGGGAATTGGAGAGTCATATGCGGGATGCATATTCAATTCTATTCCAGGGAAATTCCGAGGACGAAGAATAAATAACATCGAGGACGATGTTAAAAATTAAGGGGGTGTGTATGTCACATGCCCCAATTTGCAAAACATTTTTATGTTTTAAGAAACATTGTGTTATATTTTATGTTAAAGTTTGTACTTAATGACCAAGTGGGGTCAAGGATAATTTAATGTAATTGCAGGATATTTTTAATAAATAAATGAAAGATGAGACAACATCTTAGGGAAGTTGTTAAATGAGTGTTTTACTGGTCATTTGATGGAGGAGGCTGGGTTGAGAGCAGATTGACATGTGGCAACATCCTCAAACTACTTCTAGTTGTTGTAGGTGGCAACTTCCCTATTTTTGTGGTGATGATTCCCTAAGAAAGTGGAACGAGAGTAGGTGCCTCATTAAGTAAAAACTGACCAAAAAGACCTAGGCATGCTAATAAAACTTCCCATTGAAGACAGCTGGGGCTGCTCATTCTGGATTTGTGATCATTTTGAGTGAATGAAGTGCACAAGAGAATTCGATGGAGGGGACTAGCTGAAGTAAGTTTGAGTGGAAAAGTGCTGAAGACCTGAACTAGTGCAACTATTCTAAGCCGAGTTCATACTGCTGCAAGCAAAACTGATTTACTGCTAAACACTCAATGGAGTTGCAGAGGATTTCTAGACTACATCTCTCACCCAGTACTTCTACCAGGTGGACCATGAGACAAGCTCGAGGGTCCTAAGAATTGTATTCCAGCTCTTCTCCAGGAGTTGGTTGGGAGGAAAAGGTTCCTTAAGCTGTTGTCAACTCATCTATACTTCTAGGTTTACTTGTTTAGTTCAGTCATTTAATTATTTACTGTATCTGGAAAGTTTAAGATTTATCAATGATATAATATATTTCTGTTTCTATTTCTGTTAGGGTTAGTTAGGAGAAATGTTTATGCTGTGAAAGTTAGTAAGTTCTGAATTAGCTATATTAGGGTGATTGAGTAGAGAAAATTATGAGTTAATTGATAAATAGAAAGTAAATACATAAACTGTATTTTCCACACCTTTTTGTAAGGTAGTACTCTAGTACAGTAGGTTAGATTAGATACAGATGAACAACTGAATGAAGTATGCTTGAATATGTTTATTTACTTTCTACAGGTTTCATAAGAGTTATTCATCCGTATGTTTCTCTGTTCTATGATTAGAAGTATTTCTTAGATGAAGTAGTCTTAAATGTTATAGACAAATCTGTCTATAGGAAGTTTACTATACTTAATCTATGTAATTATTTACACAGTAGATAGGTTATTTACTATAAGCTTAATATTATAATAGTTAACAGACATTGTACAAACATAAATTTAATAAGAAGGGTTAACATAGAAGAATAGTAAATATGGCTAGAAAATTACTGAGATAAATTCATTATTAATGCAAGTAAAATTAAATCAGAATAACATTATAATCAACGCTAACCATGTACTAATTCGAAATTAAAATATGGATTTTTACCTCCTTTTCTATGAATAGAAGGATTTTACAAGTTCACACATATACATATTTTTATTTAAAATACATTTCTTCATTCTTTTAACCATAACTTTTCTGATAGATAAATCTACCAAAATCAAATACATTATCTAAAAGAAAACATAAGTTAACATTGTAAGATAATTTAAACTGAGAAAAAGTAAGTAATAATCCTTAAACATAAATTAACTCAGGAATCAGAGTAAAAACTTAGGTCGTATAATCCATTATTTTTCTTCTATCTATTTACTGAAGAGAATTTATTATTTATTTAAAATCAAATTATAACTTAGAAACTAACTGTCTGAAACATTTCTTTTCATGTTTAAACATAATCCAAATAAATCTAAATTTTACAGTAACAAAAATCTTATTCAGGATATTATACACATAATCAAAGGAAAAACCCTTATAGTTAAGAATATCACAGTTGCCTTCACTTATTTAAAACCACGCCATATATATATATATAAATGATCAAAATATAGTTTACAAAATAGTAAGCTTCGAGCTTAACTAAAATTTCAAATATCATTCAACCCTAAAACTGAAACTATATTAGTTACGACCCAATGGCTTGTTCAAATAAAGTCACGGCTTAAAGTCGGTATCAAAATAACATCATTATAATTCAACCATGGCCAAAAAGGCCCAAAAATTAATTTATTAAGTCATGACTATGAAAAACCCAAATCCTTTTAGTACAAAAGAACCACTAGGGCTTTGAAAAACAAACAGAGCATCTAATAGCCACGACCGAACAAGTAACCAACAACCACGTGGTAGAATCTTCCTAAAACGCCATAAAACCAGTGCAGGAGAACCTTAGGTGAAATTGAGGCTTATCGGGATGAATGCCATCATGGAAGCCCTGTAGGTGGATTCCTTCAGAACCGAGCCATCATCTTGAGAGCCTGCATAAATCAAATCCCGAATGTTAAATACATATAAATTAACAAAATATTAACTTCTTTTTGTTTAAAAGAGTTTTTTTAACAAGTTCAATTCTTACCCAAGAGAGTTGCGCAGCTGTTTTGACGTTGTGAGCCAACCCTAGCCTCCTTCGATAGTACCATGAGCTGAAGTAGAGCACTGTCAGAAGAAACACAATCTGCAATGTTCAAGTGTGAAGTCCCAAGCCACGACGAAGTAAGGATCAAACCCACACTAGGAAATAAGCAGTAAAACATAGAACCTATTACTCGATATTAACTTTCTTTTTACAGTTAAGAACCAAGCTCACTCCTTCAAACAACTCTCACCACACAGTGTATAGTTAAAGGCACTCGCAGAGTCCAAATATCAACAGGAGAGACGGTTATGAATCTAGGGTAATGGTGCTGAAGAGTATCACACAGATTCGATTCAGTAGATACATAAATCTCTTTACACAGTGAAAGAATGACTCTGGCAAGGAAGCATACGCTCAATAGAGTGATAGTAAAGCCATGCGGCTGCTCACTCCACAACTCTGAAAACAAATGAACTAAAATGCGATTTTTTAGGTTAAGAACCTTTCATTTCCTCCAAATTCAACTAAAACCCTAATCATTGAACACCAACCACGTGTCCTCCAAATTATTTGCGAGACATGGGTTTCATGATATAGTTCGATTTTCTCATTTTTAACCTGCACACATTTTGTATAAAGGTCAAAACCATATGGTAGTATTTGCTTTGGTTTCATACTCAACAATTTTGGGTCTTGTTTGTTTAAACCAAAAAAATAAATGTAGGAGGTATACACGAAAGACTAGGGTTCTTAAAGTAAGCTTAAACCATAGCAAATTCTTATCCTTGTTATCTCTCATTTTTTTTAATGATTTAGAAATTGTTTTAGTAAGGTACAAAAACAATGGAGGATGAACCATTAATTTATACATAAACACTTGAACTTAGAGATGATTTAACTAGGACTTAGTCTAGCCATTGATTTACAAATACGAATATTTTGCCTTGTTAGTAAACACTTGTAAAACAAGAATTCATATAAAAGAAAATGAAATACTAATACTTGGTTAAAGGAAAATCATTGGAATAGAATAATTAAAGTTTTGGGAAGGACTTGAATAATTATAGATAGTTCTGTATACCAAATGCTAACGTTAATATGTAGTTTTGGTCACAAGTAATTTTATCACATCAATTAGTTTATAGATTTCCTAGGTTATTGTACTCTTAATGGCAGAAGGAGATATGTCCATAATATGCACCTCCTAAAATTAAATACAAGCTTTTAACTGAAAATACAAGATGAAAGTTCATTGAAAAAGTCTGTGACAGTAAGCATAACTGAACTAAATCCAGTTTATTACAATATTGTTTTACAAACATTTATGCAGGTTTCTAACAATAAAAGATCAACAATACCTCTTATTGGGTCAAGCTGCAAAAACAAACAATTTAACTAGCATTTTATCCTATGCTAGTTGAATGATAATATCGATTTGGAAATACTGGTAACAAAACTGATTACCAGTATAGAACTTGTAAAAGAAGCATCACTTCACTGTGTTAGTTGTAAGCTAAGTAAGCCCCGAGCTCAACTAAAGTTCTTTCCTACTTGTTAGAAGATAGTAAAACACACACTTAGTATCAGGTTTAGATGTAGTTTTCTTCCTGTCATTTTAAGACATAAACTGCTAAAATTCAACATTCGTAACATGTAACTTTAAAGATAAACAAATAAATTATATAGAACTAGAGAATTGCAATGCTGAGTTCTAAATACTACTGTTTGAGTAACCGTTAGAAGTTATTGGTTCTTATGCAGTGACATCTATGAACATTTTATCTTACATGAAAATTTTTAAATTTTTATGAATTTTTGGGTTATTACACTAACATTGTAATTGTGGTGTATTGAATTCGTTTTTTGGCCACGTTAGGGCCAAAACGTCCATGGGAAATTGAATTTGTTGTTAGGGGTTGTTCTTACCCTCCTTGGAAAATCATCTTATTGCCGAACTGTTTGTCTCCATCTGTAAATCCGTTTTTGGGGTTTCCCAATCTTTTTCCAAAGACTAGTAATTGGTATTTTGCTGTATGTGCACGCTTTCCAGTGTCTGAGTTGTTATGCTCTTTGATTTGGTCGAAATCAGTTAAGAGTTGAAGAGGAAATTTGCCTGATAAATCTAGTGCATGAGTAACCTCACTGAGAGATCTTGAGGGCTGATTATTCCTTACTGCACATCCTGAATAGCACTGGAAGGGAATTCATAGCCCGAGGGACTATATAGAAGAGAAGGGGATGATTCCTTGTGTTGGGTGTGCATGTGTTGGGAAATCCAAGTCAGATCTTGTGCAGGTGTCCATAGCTTTATGGTTGATCTCACTAGCTTAGCAAACAAACCTTTCCATCCCATTGGCAGTCTGATAAACCCAAACATAACTTTGGCTTGACTAAGTTTGACATATCTTTGGCTATGTGTGAGTCTGGTTAGTTTCCTTTTCCTTGGGGAAATCATGCCAACTTGGGGGTGGCAGTGTTGCTGAGAGATTAAGGAGCACACTGGCCTATGGTTGGGTGGAACATTGCAGTGACATAGTTGGTTGCGGGGAGCTTCATTCGAAGATAAGTATTCATGTGTAATAACCCATGCAATTGCTTTGTTTATGTGAATTATGATGAACATGCAAAATGTGTTGAAGGCTTGAATTAAATGTAATTTGCTTCCGCTGAATGTTAATTCTTTATGCATCTGCGTATCTTGAGATCAATGCATTATATTTTATGTTATGGGGCTAGTTGCCAAGGTAGATAGTATTATGGTAGTGTCCTCTTCACTGGTCGGAGGGTCGGGGACATTATAGTGTGGTATCAGAGCACATGTTGTAGCATGGGCCTCAATGGGCCATGAAAAGTAGTGACAGAGGCAAGGTTACCCTTTTCCCAGTAGAGGAAAAATGTGAAACATAGGGGGGATTTCAAAACTTCAAAAATTTCAAAGTATGTAAAATATCGGATGACTCAAGCTGAGTCCATCCGATACGTTGGAGGACTTAAGCTGGGTCCATCCGATAAAGAAACCAAGCAAAGAGAAAATTTTCAAAATTGTCTAAGTTTGAAATTTTGCCGATGGTCTCGGTTGGGAGGAGCCAAAGGTCTCGGCTGGGAGGGGCTGAAGGTCTTGGCTGGGTGGAGTCGATGGTCTAGGTTGGGTTGAGCTGATACACAGCGGACAAGGCAAATGGGAAGAAAAATTCAAAATTTTTGTGAGTTTCAAAAGCATCGAAAGATGTTTGTTGAAGCGGAGCCGAGGTCTCGGCAAGGCTCGCCAGAAGCAAGCCGACACGGCGGCGGAAAGAGGAAGAAGAGAAGAAAAAAAGTAGATTTTTTTTCTAAGTATAGAAAATCTCAGGAAAAGTTTTCCGATGTCGCTCGGGAGAAGCTCTCTGAGGCATCTCAGAAGAAGTTTTCCGATGTGCGTTGGAAGACAAAGGAATATCGACCGGATGCTCATTAGAAGACAAAGGAAGATCGACCTGATGTGCATCGAAAGACAAAGGAAGATCGACCCGATGTGCATCTTAAGACAAAGGAAGATCTATCCAATGTGCATCGGATGTCAAATGAAGATCGATATACTGAAGTGTCGGAATAATTGTCAATAGTGACCTGATACATCGGATGACTTGTTGGGAAGGGATCTGATTGGATGGAAAAATCTAAGTTTTTCAGTGGAAAAGCAGGATTCCAGTGGGATTTAGGGGTGCCGAAAGGGTGAAAAATCGCAGTGATATTATGTGCCAGATTGCATGAAAAATCAAAGATTTACCCCCCAAAAAAATGAGGGCGCTGCCCTCAACCCGCTCGATAGTGGCAAGCCACAAGGGGGAAATCCCCCCTTGAACCCCGTTGTCCACCTGAGACCGTCGTTCTTAGTGAAAAGAAAATTAAGTGTTTTGAAAAATTTGTCAATATAGTATTTTCCAAATGCAGGTAAGTAATTATGAACTCATGAGATTGTTATGCAGCTAACATTTGTGTTTATTAACACATTTTGCATAATTATAGTCACCTTCAAAGTCAACATTCTGCATAGAGTAGTTTCAAAAAAAAATCGCTCTTGGTTGAGCCAAGATGAGAATCGACAACATGAATGATGCACGTGAACCCTATGAGTTCGAGGAAGATGCTATGGGAGAAAATGTCATAGTTGGAAATGACGAGACAAAGTCCAGTGGGAGAATATTTGAAGATACTCCCCCAAATTTTGCATCCACCATGAGGAGCCTAAGGGTGGATTTGCAAAGTTGCAAAGAAGACAATGAAAGGATGCTTAAAGCTCAAGAAGATCAAAATCATATAAATGCAGCTATACTAAAGAGCTTAACATAAATTCAGGGACGGATAAAATCTGGGCATCAGACAGCTAATCCAGAAAGAAGCAGGAGTAGCGCTAAGGGAGATTCCCGTAAAAGGTCCCATGTCTCCTGGAGGGATTCTAAGGACAGAAGGAATACTTCAGAATGGACTACCAGTGGGTCATCTGATTCTAAAAAACCTGGTGGGGATTCAAGCTCTCCCTCTCACAGGAATAAGAGGAGAAGACATTACAAGAACAATTCACGAGATGAATTCAAAAAGGCAAGGCCTCCTACTTTTAATGGTGAGGTCAAGACTGAATAAGAAGCTGAGGCTTGGATTCATGGGATGAGGAAGTATTTCCAAGTTCAAGACTACTCCGAAAATATGAAAGCAAGGGTAACTATATTCAATTTGGCTGGAAGAGCATCCATATGGTGGGAACATCACATACAAGTAAAGAAGGTTAATGAAAGAAGAATTGTGTGGAAACAATTTAAGAAATACTTCAAGCAGAAGTACCTCTCTGATAGGTACTATGATGATAAGATTAAGGAGTTCCATGAGATGAGATTGGGACAACATACCATGGAATAGTATGCAAATAAGTTCTTGGAACTATTGAGGTATCATGTCAGGTACATCAAAGATGAAAAAGTGAAGATCCAACATTTCCTGATTGGATTGCCTCAGTCTTACAAAGACAGAATTGAGTTTTATGAACCTAGAACTCTTGAAGAAGCAATAAGGAAGGCTAAGTATTGCTATGAGAAAAGTAAAGGTAAACCTGATTATCATAAGACATGGAAGGACAAGAAGAATGAGAAGTCTGACTAAAGTAAGAAAGGTTTCAAGCCTTCTAACTTCCAGAATTAGCTGAAGCAACCATCGCAAGCTGAGAAGCAACCAGCCAGAGCGATGGGAGAGAAACCAAGAGATCCACAGCAGAACAAACAACCTCTCCAATGTTGGAAATGTGGAGGACCCCACATGCACAAAAAATGTCCACTTTAGAATGAGAGTGCAAGGCCATCTTACAACATTCAAGAAGCAGAAACAGTGGGTCAAGTAGAAAGGGCCGTCCCTAGGATTTATGCAAAATTGGAGGACCGCCAGGCAGATCACCAGTCAACTGTGGTTGAAGTTGCAGGTAATATTGTTGAGCAATCTATTTCTATTTTGATTGAACCTGGTTCTGCTCATAGTTACATTACCCCTAGAGTAGTGGAGATTTGTGCTTTTAAGAAAGTAAAGCATAGAAAATCTTGGTTAGTTCAGCTAGCCACTGGAACTAAGAGAAAGGTTAGTGAAGTGGTAGAGAAATGTCCATTGGTCATGAATGGATTGGAACTTGTGTAGATCTGAATGTTCCACCACTTGGTTCCTATGATGTTCTCATTGGAATAGATTGGTTAGAAGCTCACAGGGTAAAGCTTGACTGTTACAATAAGACTTTCGAATGCATGGATGAAGAAGGGAACCCAATAGTGGTAAGATGTATTCCAAAGGTGATTTCCGTGAGGCATATTTCAGCAATGCAGTTGAAGAAGTTCTGTAGGAAAGGTTTCCAGTTGTATGCAGCTCATTTTTGGAGTCAACAAAGGATGAAACTCCTAGGTTGGAGGACTATTAGGTGTTGTAGGAATTCAGGGATGTGTTTCCTGATGAGATTCTAGGGCTTCCTCCAAAGAGAGACATTGATTTCAGAATTGAACTTGTGCGAGGAGTAGCACCAGTGTCCAAGACACCCTACATAATGAGTACACTAGAAATGTGAGCCGAATAATTATTCGCTCACACAATGAGTTCACGAAAAGACTTGGTAAATGAGATAAGCCATAAGGAAAATATATATTAATGATAAGATAAGAGATGATATGTTACAATGGTGTCCTTGCCTTAAATATGGCTTGGGAATTTGAAATGAGGAGATGCCTCATTTCACAACCTAACTTAGTTAACTTAATTATTTAATTATTATCTTATTTTATGTTTGTTACATTGCCACTCTCTTAGAAAGACTTTGTCCTCAAAGCCTTCATAATGTTTTTGCCTCATTTTTTGTAGTGTCGTAGCTGAGGAAACATGTCGATATGAATTGCTAAGAGTGGAGCATAACTTATGATATGTGGATGAATCAATCCATCCCAAATTGATTTGTTGTGGATTGTTGGCATTACATACTGATCTATCGTTAGGAGCTTTGGTCACATTGGTACCATTAGCTTCCGATAGTTCCCACTTTTTAGGATATCGATTTTTATAGTTGGGATGTCAATAAGGAATTTTCACAATGCCATTTTCTTTTATGAGTGTTGTCTTGTGAGCGTTGATCTGAGTTGGAAGTTTTATTTTCATCCCTTGAGGTTTTAAGGTTTCCTTCTGTATCTTTTCCAACTTGTTTTCCATTTGCACGTAATCATTTTAAAACTTATTAATCACTTCTACTTGCACTTTTCTGTCATCTTCAGACTTCTTAAGTTGTTCCTTAAGATCTTTGTTATGACTTCTGATGCAATCATTTTCTTCCTATTTGTCTAGAAGTTTCCCTTCAATGTCTTTCGTAGATTGTTCTGTCTTCTGACTATTTTTCAACTTCTTAATTTTTGTGACTAGTGTTTTGTTATGATTCTTTAATATGAAAATTTCTTCGGAATTGTTGGATAGTGTTTTATTATTTTTTGCGATCTTTGACTTATGAGACTTTTTAGAGTCGTCATTTTGTTGATGAAGAACTTTTATCTGTTTTCGATACTGATCGATCACTGATTCTTGATTTTCTAATTTATGTCGTATCTGTGTTAGTTCTTCATCCTTGTCGCTAACGATTTTGTTCAATCATTTTATTTCCGCTTTGTAATCGTTTATTTCTTTCTTTATATCTTGATTTTTCAATCTCTGATTAGAATCGTTTTCGCCTTTTAATTTCTCAATTTGGGCAGACAATTTTTCTATATGATTTTTCTAGTCGGAATTTTTTTGTTCCTTGAGCTCTTTTTGCATCTCATGTATTTTAATTATTACTTCCAAGTTCGTATTTGTGTCTCATAATTCTTCATTGTCTTTTCGATAACGCTTTAACTTGGCTTCTAATTTCTCTATTTGTAGTCGCAAACCAGATTCCATGATTTGACTTCTTTGGTGATAGATGGTATGTCTTTAATTTCTTCAGCGATATATAGCCTTCGACTTTTTTGACGATAAGGGTTTTTTTTTTTACCCCCCTATTTTTTCTAGTCTTCCTTTGACTACTTCTTCAATAATAATTGGTTTCTTCTTCGTTAGGTTAAATAACCCCCCCCTTTTTTTCCAAAATAATTATTATAATAATTTTTTTATATAATAATAATTAATTATTAAATTAATGATTATATAATAATATTTTTATTATTATTTAATATAATAAACAATTTTAAAATCTTATAATATAATATTTTATAATATATATTATATTATATAATAATGTTTTAGTTTTTTTTTTTGGTGTGTAGGTCGGCGAGTGGAGGAGCGGTCGCAAGGTGGATGAGGTGGCGGATGTGGAGCGTGGCGGATGGGGATGTAGCAGATGTTGGCAGATGTGGGGATGTGGTGGAGGTGGGGAAGGGTAGCAGAGGGGGCAATGAGAAGGTGGCCCATGGAGCAGAAACATGGGCGGAGAAGGGCGAGCGAAACGGGAGACGGCTGTGGTAGAAGGGATGGAAGGTGGCGGTGGAAGGGCGATGGTAGTAGATGGGGAAGGGCGAATGTAGGCGTGAGGGGAAGATGCAATGCAGAGGGAGTGCGAGGGAGTAGGTGTTCTAATAAGGCAGCAGGGTTGGTGTAGCAGGTAGAAGGGGGGAAAGAAGTGGCGGTATGGAGAGCGCGGCTGTGGCACTAAGAAGTGTGGGAATGAGGGTCAGGCACGTAGGAGAAGAAGAGGGATGATGGGTGCGGAAGGGCATGAAGAGAGTGTGGGGAGTGTGGAGGGAAGCGCAGTGGAGGGTGATGTGGAAGGGAGCGTAGAGTGGAAAGTGGAGGGAGGAGGAGCTGGGAGAAGGGGGGGATCGTGGAGCGAGAGCTGCGGAGGGGAGTGGCAACACGCGGGGGTGGATAGAGCTGAGGGTTTGGCTGGCAAGGATATGGTTCGGTGAAGTGGTAATGGAGAGAAGGTTGCACAAAATGGGTGGTGGAAGTAGGAGTTGGCAGGGTGGGCAGTGGGGTAGAGAAGGGAAGAGCGCACAGGTAGATGGAGCAATGGCGGATTTCGATTTTTTTTTTAATTAAGAATTTATTTATTTTTATTTTTTTAAAAGGGAAGGAAAAGGTCAAAGACATGCAACAGGGAAACCCTGATTCTCTCAGACAAGGTTTGAATTTGTTGACCATTGACCAGATCAACAACGAGTGCTCTGATACCAAATGAGCCGAATAATTATTCGCTCACACAATGAGTTCACCAAAAGAATTGGTAAATGAGATAAGCCATAAGGCAAATATATATTAATGATAAGATAAGAGATGATATGTTACAATGGTGTCCATGCCTTAAATATGGCTTGGGAATTTGAAATGAGGAGACACCTCATTTCACAACCTAATTTAGTTAACTTAATTATTTAGCTATTATCTTATTTTATGTTTGTTACAAAATGCTAGAGTTGAATATGCAACTACAAGAATTGTTGGAGAAGAGGTATATCAGGCCAAGCGTGTTTCCTTGGGGAGCACCAGTTCTATTTGTAAAGAAGGAAGATGGTACACTCAGGTTGTGTATTGATTACAGACAGCTGAACAAAGTTACTATGAAGAATAAATATCCCTTGCCTAGGATTGATGACGTCTTTGATCAAATGAGAGGAGTAAGGGTATTTTCCAAGATTGACTTGAGGTCTGGTTACCATTAGGTAAGGATCAAGGATGAAGACATTCATAAGACAACCTTTAGAACAAGGTATGGACATTATGAGTTTGTAGTGGTACCATTTGGTCTCACAAATGCACCAGCTACATTTATGTGCCTTATTAGCAGGTATTTGGACAAGTTTGTTCTTGTTTTCCTTGATGAAATTATTATTTATTCTAAGAATGAGGAAGAACATGAAGAGCATTTGAGATTGACATTGCAATTGCTCAGGGAGCATCAGCTGTATGCAAACATGAGCAAGTGTGACTTCTATAGAGATATAATTCAGTATTTGGGTCACATTATCTCAGAAGAGGGTATATCTGTGGACCCTGAAAAGAATGAAGCCATTATGAATTGGCCTAATCCAAGAAATGTGACAGATGTAAGATATTTTATGGGACTTGCAGGATACTACCAGAGATTCATTGAAGGATTCTCCAAAGTTGCACATGCCATCACTTCTTTGAAAAATAAGGGGATAAAGTTTAAATTGACATCGAGGTGTGAAGAAAGCTTCCAGCAGTTGAAGAGTCTTCTCATCAGTTCACAAGTATTGAAAGTTGCAGAACCAGAGAAAGATTTTGTGGTGTGTACTGATGCATGCGGACAAGGGCTAGGAGGAGTCCTTATGCAAGACAACCACGTGATATGTTACGAGTCAAGAAAGCTGAAGGAGCATGAGAAGAACTATGACACTCATGATCTAGAACTTGCAGCCATAGTACATGCTCTCAAGATGTGGAGGCATTACTTGATGGGAAGAAGATTTGAGTTAAGGAAAAACCATTGTGGTCTGAAGTATTTATTTGATCAACCTACTCTAAATGTTAGGCAAGCGAGATGGCTGTAGTTTTTATGTGAGTTTGATTTCGAAATCAAGCACATAAAAGGAAAAGAGAATAAGGTAGCTGATGCGCTCAGAGGGAAGGTGCGAGAAATGCACGTGGAATCTCTTAGTATTTTCCAATCATGTTTGAGGCAGTAGATTGTTAGTCATACTGCTGAAGATGAAATGTATGTGCAGGTAAAAGACAAATTGCAGCAACAAAGTATTGAGAAGAGGTATGGGGGGTATAAATTGGAAGAAGATGGACTTCTTACTTATAAAGGCAGAATTTATATTCCAAATGTACTAGAGTTGAGGAGAGTCGTTATGGGTGAAATCCATCAAGATCCATATTCTGGTAACCCAGGATATCAAAAGACAATTGCTACAGCCAGAAAGCAGTACTTTTGGCTAGGAATGAAAAAGGGCATGGCTGAATATATTTTGAGGTGCATGAAATGTTAGCGGGTGAAGGTTGAACATCAACACTCAGTAGGTTTGTTGTAGCATTTGCCAGTTCCAGAATGGAAATGGGAAGTTATTTCCATGGATTTTATTATGGGATTGCCAATGACTTGGAGACAACATGATTCCATTATGGTTGTGGTAGACACGTTGATGAAGGCAACACATTTTATACCGGTTAATTCTACACATAAGACTGATGACATTGCAAAGATCTTCATGAAGGAGATTTTCAAATTGCATGGATTGCCTAAGGCAATAGTCTCTGACAGAGATGTCAAGTTCACTTGCAATTTTTGGAAGGGGTTGTTTGCAAATTTGGGTACCAAGTTGAAATTTAGCACTGCCTACCATCCTCAGATTTATGGGAAGACAAAGAGAGTTAATCAAGTGATTGAGGACATGCTTCGCATGTATGTGATGGATAAACCAACTAAGTGGGAGGAATATCTACACTTGGTAGAGTTTGCTTATAACAATGGACATTAAGCATCCTTGAGGATGAGCCCGTATGAAGCTTTGTATGGCAGAAGGTGTAGGACACCAGTGACTTGGGATAATCCAGTGAACAGGGTTGTGCTTGGCCCATAATTTCTCAAGGATATGGAGCAGGAGGTTGTAAAGATTAGACAGAATCTGAAAGTACCCCACGACAGACAGAAAAGCTATGCAGATAAGCATAGGGTGAACAGGGAGTTCGGTGTTGGGGATCATGTTTACCTCAGAGTGAGGGCAAAGAAGAGTTCCTTGAAGCTTGGAAGTTGTGCCAAGCTGTCACCAAGATATTGTGGGCTGTTTGAAGTGCTTGAAAGAATAGGGCCAGTTGCATATAAACTTGCATTGCTTGCTAGCACTAGAGCTCATAATTTTTTTCATGTTTCTTTGCTTAAGAAATATGTACATGATCCTAACCATGTGATAAATTGGGATGTGATTTAGGTGGAACCCAAGGGAGAGTTCCAAATCGAGCCAATGCGCATCCTCGACAGGAAGGTCACAATGCTCTAGAACCCAGCCATAGGGCAGGTAAAGGTGCAATGGGAGCACTACGGTTATGAAGGGGCTACATGGGAGTTGGAGGATGCCATGCGATTGGCACATCCATTTTTGTTCAATTCTGTGGAGCATTGATCCGGTGCCAGTGTAGCATTTTGTTCAATTTTGTAAAGCACTGAGGACAGTGCTATTGAAGGGGGAGGGGAATGTAACACCCCGTTTTTGACCCCGTTTGCATTAAATGTATATGATGTATATATTGTAATTAATCATGGTGTGGAGCTAAAGGCAAAATCCCCACCATTGATTTAATGTTTTATGTTCTGGCGATTAAAATCGTTGCCGATGGTATATTCGTGCTAGCCGGCACATTATAATTTTTGCATCATGTAAATATGCATTTTAATTAGAATACCCACAACCAGCTATGTATATGCAACAAATAATGAGATGGGGGCATGGTTTTCCTAAGGATAAGGAGGGGGTAATATTTAACCTTTGGGGCCAATGGAGAAAATCCAAATGTCAAGGGGAGAACCCATGAATCAGTTAACTACCTTTCTTGTCTCTTTCACCCAATCATTTAATTCTGCCAGAAATTGGTTGAAGTAGTTATTGCATGGGGATGGGAAGAGTTTGGGCATGAATTTCGAATTTGGGGAAAAACCATTTTTGGGGAAAATCATTTTTGACTTTTGGGGCAAGAAAATACCCAAAATGCATGCCCATTTTCCCATAACCCACATTCTTCATTTTGTTCACGCAAGGAAAGCTTGGGAGCTGCTTTACCTTCACATTTTTTCTCATTTTCCTCATCTTGCATGCGCAAAAATCGATTTTTGGTGTTGTTCAGCAAGTGGGAAAGGAATATTTTCGTTTTGGGAGTTATGGTAGTCATTTGGCTCCTATAATGCCATAAACGTCCTCAAAATTTGTGGGCAAAGAAGATTCACATTTTTTTGTGGTCTGTGGAGGCTGTTTTTTCCCACGTGAAGCCAATGAACATTTGCTGAAATCGATTTTGGCTCCTAGGGCTGTTTTAACCACTTACCCTTTCTAATTTTAGCTTCCAGGACATTTTTATCCATGCCTAGCACTGTAATTGTGGTGTATTGAATTCGTTTTTTGGCCACGTTAGGGCCAAAACGCCCATGGGCAATCAAATTTGTTGTTAGGGGTTGTTCTTACCCTCCTTGGAAAATCATCTTGTTGCCAAACTGTTTGTATCCATCTGTAAATCTATTTTTGGGGTTTCCCAACATTTTTCCAAAGACCAGCAATTGGTATTTTGCTGTATGTGTACCCTTTCCTGGGTCTGATTTGTTATGCTCTTTGATTTGGTTGGAATCAGTTAAGAGTGGAAGAGGTAATTTGCCTGATAAATCTAGTGCATGAGGAACCTCACTAAGAGATCTTGATGGATGATTATTCCTTACTACATATCCTGAATAGCATTGGAAGGGAATTCATAGCCCGAGGGACTGTACAACAGAGAAGGAGACAATTCCTTGTGTTGGGTGTGTATGTGTTGGGAAAGCCAAGCCAGATCTTTTGCAGGTGTCCATAGCTCTATGGTTGAGCTGAATAGCTTAGCAAACAAACCTTTCCATTCTATTGGTAGTCTGATAAACCCAAACATAGCTTTGGCTTGACTGAGTTTGACATATCTTTGGCTATGTGTGAATCTGCTTAGTTTCCTTGTCCTTGGGGAAATCATGCCAGCTCGAGGGTGGCAGTGTTGCTGAGAGATTAAGGAGCACACTGGCCTATGGTTGGGTGGAACATTTCAACGACATAGCTGGTTGTGGGGAGCTTCATTCGAAGATAAGTATTCATGTGTAATCACCCATGCAATTGCTTTGTTTATGTGAATTATGATGAACATGTAAAATGTGTTGAATGCTTGAATTAAACGTAATTTGCTTCCACTGAATGTTAATTCTTTATGCATCTGTGTATCTTGAGTTCAATGCATTATATTTTACGTTATGGGGCTAGTTTCCTGGGTAGATAGTATTATTTTAGCGTCCTCTTCACCGATCAGAGGGTTGGGGACGTTACACACATAACTAGGGTATGGGTTTGGCTTCTTTCTTCCTCTTATGGTTCCTTCAGGGACACCAAGTATTTCTTCTTCTTCAATTACTTATTGTGTCCAACCAGGACTTCTTTTGCATGAGATAAATCTCACTATTAAGTTCTTTAGGTCTCTGAGGTTCTGTCATATCATGGTCCTCAAGTATCTGTTCTTCCACCTCATTTCTGACTGGTTTAGAAACTTTTGTAGCTCTAGGAGTTTCATGCTCCTCTTCGACTTCCTTATCTTTCCTTGATTTCCTGAAAGCTGAATCTTCGTAAAAAGTAACATATATACTTAGCTCAATTTGATGGTGCTCTGAGATATATATTCAGTAAGCTTTTGATTGCTCACTACATCCCACAAACAATCCCTTCTTTCCTGAAGGATTCAACTTTGATATTTTTTCCTTGGGAATGTGTATGTAAACCGGACAACCAAATATTCTAAGGTGGTTGAATTCAGTATTTTCTCCGGTAAACATCTCTTTTGGAGTTTTATTCTCAAGGGCACCTTGGGAGAATCTATTCTACACATATACTATTGTTTTAGTTGCTTCTTCCCACAGATACATAGGTAGGTCTTGATCACAGATAATGTCTTTTACAACTTCCATGATAGATCTATTATTCCTCTCTACCACACCATTTTGTTGTGGATTGTAGGGAATGGTGAGCTCCCTCTTAATCCCAACTTCTCTACACTACTCGTTAAATTCACCTGATGTGAATTCTCCTCCATCATATGATCTTAACTTTCTTGATCCTCTTTTCAAAGAGGTTTTCTACAATATCCTTAAACTCCTTGAAAATATCAAATACTTCATCCTTCTTCTTCGAGAAATAGATCCAAGTTTTGTGGGAGTAGTCATCAATGAAGGAGGCATAGTAAACATACCCGCTTAATAAAGTAGTTTGCATTGGTCCACAAACATCTGAGTGAAAAATGTCTAGAATCCCTTTTTCTTTACTGTTACTGCTTGGATAAGGGTCTTGGTATTCTTTCCTTGTGCACACCCTTTGCACAATCCTTCATGGTTTATCTGAATCCCTGACAAGCTTGTCACCACCTTGCTCACAATTGGTAATTCTTTGTAATGTACATGATCAAGTCTTATGTTCCATAATTCACATGGGATTATGGTACTAGTCATCAATGCTGAGTATACATGTCCCTTTAGTTTGTAGAGTCCTCCTTCTTCAACTCCAAACATTATTGCATCGTATGTAGTTTTTTCCTTTTGTCCACATAAGAACTTCACCATCTACAAAAGCAAATCTAAAACCTTTTCTTATATGATGCTGAGATAGAAAAGAGATTCTTATTTATCTTTGGAACATATAGAACATCCTTCATCTTCATGGAATTTCCTGAGTCCAACTTATAAGAGTCTTCTCCCATCCCTTTGATGGGATATTGGTAATCATCTCTAAGCATTATCTTGTGTGGAGAATCCTTCTATTCAAGACAAGAGAGTGGATCCGTGTAACCTATAATGTTCATGGAGGCACCATTATCTACTAGCCAAGTATCATTACGAGGTGAGACTGAAATTGTGAGTGCTGAGATTAAGACATATTCTTCACAGGATTCATATTCTTTAGTTCTTTCTTCTTGTTCTTGATCATTGTCTTCAGTTGTATGTGCCTGTAATATTTTGTTCTTCTTATTGAGTTGATCTTCCCTCATGGGGCAGTTTATGGAGATGTGTCCCATATTATCACAAGTTAAGCATTCGTAACCTAAGAAGTCTTTCTTGAACTTCTTAGTCTTCTTAAACCCTTGTACTTTCATGGGAGGATGATCATAATGCTTCCTCTTGTTCTTGCCTTTAGTATGAACTTCCATGGCTTGATCTTCACTTTCATCTAGTTTCTCTTCTCTGAATGCTATTATTTTTTCTTCTTGAATACATTCTTCCCATAACCGTAGGAACTTGGTTAGTTTTCTTCTGGAGAATATTCCTCGAATGAAAGATTCCCAATCTCTTGCAAGACCGTTTAGGGTGGTCATTACAACTTCTACATCTTCTACCATGTTTCCAATAGCTTCTAGTTGCTCCTTGATTCAAGATACTCTTGTGAAGTATGAGTGCATGGTTTCTGACTTATGATCCTTCACACCTTTGAGTTGATTTCTCAAAGTCATCTTCCTGTTGATATTCCTACCTTCAAATAGGTTGGATAGGGAATCAAACATTTCGTTTGGTGTTCTCCTTGAAGATACTTGAGAGATCAAGTTATCTTTGATGGAGTCAGATGTGATTCTTTTAGCCTTGATCATATCATTCTTGTACTTGGTCTTAGCTTCATCTCCTTCAGGTTCTGCAACTTCCTCCTTTATGAATCCTTCCAGATCATTCTATTTATAGGGTGAGCATGATCCGATACTTCCATGCTCAGAATTTCTTGTTGGGCACCCAATATGCAAGTGAATTACAACTAACATATAGAGTGTGCAATATTTATTGTCAACCCAGGGAAGTCTTGTATTTCAAGGATAACATGCACAATATATGCTTAAACACTAAATTACTGTAATTGGACAAACCTATCCTCTGTTCGGCTACGCTCATCCCAAGATTCTACTTAATCTAGTTACCTTCTAAGGAATACATTCACAATTACCTTCTGTTGTTCTTGATTTTAGAATGGAAAGATGAAAGCCACATCTAGATTACATTTGCAGAAAAAGGGAAATTCTATTTCAAAACACTTAATGATTAACCCAAAAATCTTAATCTGATTATTCTAGAAATCCAAAGACATAAATTGAATATTAATCTAGAGATTCAAAATATAGAAATTGAGTTCAGTTGTTCTATGAATTCGAAGTACAGGAATGAAATTCTGCAATCATAAAAATAAGAGACAAGCTGTAAGGATTCATGGAAACAACAACTAAAAGATCTAAGGATGAACAGATTTGTGATAGTTACCACACAAATTGCATAAGAAATAATTACCTACTTAGTGGACTATCACACCATGCCACTACAGGTATCCAAGAGATGCAACCAACAACACACTGTAAATCCACAACTTGTTACAGCTTCCTACAAAGAAATAAAAGTAACATAACATCACACAACAAAATAATTGAAATTCCTAATTTAACTCAGCAATCCCTGTGGAAGGTGGGCCCAACCTTTACACAAAGATGCTGGATGAACACACGTTAAAACCCTTAGATTTAAAGTAACTCCTTGTATTAAAAAGACAGATCGATTACACAATTCCTCGTTACAGCTAATACAATGAATTGATTATATGTTCAAAAACCCTTGGTTCGAAACAGTTCTCCATATTTATACAATGTAAATCATAACATCCTATCCCTATTATGGGGCAGCCATGAAGATCTCTGATCTTAAGGTGCCCTAAATGACAACAGCTATTACAAACGTGGCAGGATGAAAGATAGGAAATATAGGGAAGCTGTTAATCGACCCAGGAGTAATGATATCTTCAGATCACAGCTATACATGAGTAGTAGCGCACTGTTGACCTCCAAATCTGACGCATTCTGTTACAACTATCTTTGTACAACTTTTCCTGGGATAATACAAAGGACCGCATTCCTTGGGAAATGGTAGGATGGATGGTGATCAGCTTGAGCGATGAATGCCCATCCTTTTCATAGCATGTTCAGCCCGATCTTCCTGCAGTCTATATATCTCAAAATACCTTTATAAACCATCATATGTTAGCATATTGAGAGATATGAAGCCTTAATTATCACAATCATAAGTATTAATAAAATAAAACAATACCCAATCATACCTTGGTGGATTGAAGAGTAGAGTGAGGGTAAAACATTTATTTGGAATGCTCAATGGGGTAGGATAGGACAAAAAGAGGTAATTAAGGATGGTAAAAAAGGGCCATTTCTGGGCCCAACAGTTCTCATCACCCTCAAGCTTCTCATCTAGCTCGGTATTGTTTGTCATCTTTAACAGAAGGAGAACCTCAAATGGAAATAGGAGAGACAATACTTACTTGGAGAAGACTGCTCCCAACTGACATTCTTCGGGATGACCTACAGTTTGAAGGTAAAACCCTATTTTTTCCAGTTTGAATCACTTGTAGGGATGAGTGTTGGAAAAGACGCACCTCTTCCATTTTATTACCTCCATTCTCAGAATTGAGATTTCTGCTGTAGGGTTCATGGCTTCTTTTTCATGGTGCTCCTCCTTGTCAGAATCTAGGTCAATGAAATTTTGAAGGGGCTCAATACACACTTTGTCACCTGATGTGCCAGATTGGACATCCTGCACATCTGAAGCTATTTTTGGGGGTGTTGGTTCTTGTGTGACAACAACCTTTTCTGGACTCTCTTCAGCAACAACGTCCACCACTCTTAGAGACATTGGTTCTTGTTCTTTCTGGGGTTCTTTTGTGGCAATTTTGGCAGCTGACTGTGAGGATGTTGGTTCTTGTGGAGTAACTTCCTCTTGAATTTTAATTTCATTTTCTACCTGATCATCACCTGCTATCTTAGCCAGGGGCTGTGAGGCTACTGGTTCTTGTGTGACAGAGCCCTGTTCTTCTTTTTCCTCATGCTACTGATATTGGATGTCTTCTTCAGTATGCAGCTGTTCCTCAAGGATTTCAGTATCACCTGAGGGTTGTGTTTGAACTTGTTCTAATTCACCCCAATCCATATCAGGAATGACATCCACTTCAGGGTTATTTTCTTGTTGCATTTCAAGAGTCCCTACTGCAATTTTCAAGGATGTTGGTTCTTGTGTGACAACATCCTGACTCACTTCTTCATCTCCCTACTATTGTGGCTCCTTTTCTAGTATTTCTGTGTCATATGACAATTCTGGAGTCGTAGTACAAAATTCTTTATTAAATTCTAGAGTGCCTTCAATTCCTGGTTCTCCTCCCACTTGGACAGCCACTTGGACAAGAACATTCAAGGATGTTGGTTCTTGTGTGACAACACCCTGTTCAACCCCATCATTGCCTTTCTGTTGTGGTTCCACTTCTATGATTTCTGTGTCATGGGAGGATTCTGGGGTCATAGTGCAATCTTCATCCATAAAATCAGGAATAAATTCATCCCTTGGTTCCTCTGTCCCAGAGTTAGTGAAAATTTCGGCAAGAATATTTAAAGATGTTGGTTCTTGTGTGACAGCATCTTTTTCTCTGAAACTTCCTCCTCCTGAAGTTTTCCTTTGGGAGTCCCATCTTCTCTCAACTCAGGTTGTCCCTGTCCTTCCTCAGTTGTAGGTGTAGGCTGCTATGTTGTAAAGGCATGAATTACAATCTTGTGGCCTAATTCTTTAAAGATTTCTCCACAGGTGGGGTAGACCACTCTTTCTTCCTCATTTCCAGGCTCGATAGGATTTGATCCTTCCAATTGATCTGCAGCTTCCACCAATGTGTGTAGCTTCCTTTCACCCTGTTTTCTGCACGCTTCTTTCCAATTTTCCAATTCCTTTTTGAGTGTTTGGACTTCCTCTTTTAATAGCCTATTTTTGAATAGAAGTCCTTCAATTTGGGGTTCTTCTTCAACCGGCCACTCTGGGGCATCAATTGGTCTGGGTTTAAGAATGGGGAACTCAATTTGTGCTTCTAAGGTTGCCCATCTTTCCCTTGCTACTTCTGCTGCTGCGACCGACCTGGTTCTTTTCTTTCTTATTGGTGGAGAGACTTTAATTTCATCCTTTGATCTCCTCCTTTTTCTTTGTGGTGCTGGAGTTTCTGGATTCACAGTTGAAGTAGAAGGAATGTTCCCAGTTCCAGCATTTTCTTGTTCCTTGGGATGTTCTTCCTCAATAAAAGTTCCTCCCCATTCAGGTGAGGATTCAATGGTCACCAAATCGGTATTTTATTCTATTGCCATGGCTCTATCATCTTCGGGTTCAATCGTCGCAACATCTAATGCTGCTCCAGTTTCACCCTCTGTTGTCAGAGCTACCCTATTATTTAGTTCTTCCACAGGGTTTTCATGTACATCTTCTCTCAATTGTTCTACTTGTATCCCTGGTTGATCCTCTGATCCAGTCTCATCTCCCCCCCCCAACTATATTGGAGGGGCTTTGAGCCTCCTGTTGTGCTTCATTCCCCCCCAACTGTGGATGGACCTACTCTTCTTCTATTGGAATACCGGGAAAAGGATCGGGTTCCTGAACTTGAGCTGTAAATTTATCCCAGGTTATATTGTGTTGAGCAAGGGTCCTTAATATTATTAATTTAATGAGGCCATGGTGGGTTAGTGAGGAGAGTGGATGTTTGGAAACTCGAACAAACCCCGCCATATGATGTAAATCATTGAGCAAATAATATGGAATATTTAACAGAACCCTGTGACAGAGATGAGATAGTAAAGGGAATTCAGAATTATAGACTGTTTGGTACCTACCTTCGTAGGTGATATATTTCTTGAGAAAAACAGCGACGTGATTCCATGGTCGTGGTAATGACTATAATACTATCCCCCTTTTTTTCGTTTGAACATACTCCCCCTCTATTAGAAAGTCCTGTACTGCTGCAGTAGTGGGGACTCGACTTCCAAACCAAGCCCTTCCCACCTGAGGAATACCAGTGACCTCAGTCATGATGGCTTCCTAAACTTCAATGCGCAATCCCCAAACCTCTGAGTGAGTTTCTGTAAGGTTCAAAGCAAACTGTAAGGCTACTCCACAGTGAAATCCATTCAGACGTTTGAAAATTTCCATCCAACTGGCAGCTTGAAAGATAGTGAATACTGTAGCGTTTCTTCTAAGTTCTCGTGTGTTTGAAGGTTCATAACGAGCCGGAATCCCCATGTTTCTGACTTCGGAATTATTTTGCAGTTCAACAGATTACAGACTTCGACAATGGAGGTTATAGCACAGAGTATGCATGGACAGTTGAGAGGAGAGTTAGGCAAATTTGGAAAGTTTTAGTGCACTGGATTATTTGAAATTTTATCCCAAATTGGGAAAGGTGGCGGTTATTAGGTAGCATAATTAGTCTTTACGTCACACGAACAGAGAGTTAATCGATGCAATAATGGGCATAAAAAGGGAGGTACAAATGATATTGTCAAATCATATTGATACTTAATCAAGTGGTTAATCAAAGCCATACCTTCGGAAATGCGCGTTGGATGTCCTTTGGAGAATAATAGAACATGTGGTTGCAGACGTTGCGGAAGCTGAACTTGTGCGCTGTGTAGTTATTAAATGTAATAATTATTACAGAGGTGCTGTAATAACCTTTTCCATCGGTGAAGCAAAAACCATCGTGTCAGAATGGTAAAAAATATGATGAATATTACATTATGAGTCAAATTGTCGGCATCAGGAATCAGAGCCATATCTAGAGGAGTTGCTATCGTGCAAAAAGATCTGCTAATAACACAGGAGTCACAGCCGCAGGTCATAAAGAAATCAAAGCAGAGGCGCGGACTTCAATGATAGAAAAATCAGCTAAATATAGCAGAGTTGCAGCTACCGGAAAAGATGTCGCAGCTACCAGAAAAGAGGGAAGAAAATGTTAAGCGGACGGAAAGTGACTGTGCTGCAGCTATGCGAAACGGGTTTTTATGGTAAAAAATAAAACATGGTCACAGCGTGTGGAAATGGAAGAAGGTAGAGTTTCATGGTGCAGCAGCTACCGAAAATGGTGTTTGCAGCTACTGGAAATGGTGTTGCAGCTGCCAAAAATGGTGTCGCAGCTGCCAAAAAACATTGTCGCAGCTGTCGAAAAATGGTGTCGCAGCTGCTGGAAAAAGGTGTCGCAGCTGCCAGAAAAAGGGTGTCGCAACTGCCGAAAAAAGGTTTTGCAGCTGCTGGAGAAAGGTGTTGCAGCTGCCAAAAAATGGTTGTCGCAGCCACCAAAAAAAGATGTTGCAGCTGCCGAAAAAAGGTGTCGCAGCTGTCAAAAAATGGGTGTCACAGTTGCGACAAATTTACTTAAGGGAAAAAAAATTTGGTGCAGGAAGTCACAAAAAAATGACTTTTGGTCGACATGCCTGATCTGACCACCATCCTTGGGCACTTCCCTGCACATTTTGGAAAAACAAAAAAACAGATCAAGTGCAAAAGAAAAAATAACATAATGAAAAAAACAACAATTATTTATGTACAATGATTCATATGCGATTTACAGTGATCAATTAAGGATTGACAGAGGTAGAGAAAAATTCCTGCCCTTGTGCTAGCTGGTAATCTGGATCAGTGGCAATTTGCGAGATAAATGCATCCTTTGAAATTGGTTTATGGTATAGTCGTAGACTGTGACCATTGGAAAATAATGGTGCGCGGTTTTCATCGATAGTTACCAGGTGGACTGTGCCGTTATCAAATACCCTGTCTACTAGGTATGGGACCAACCATCTTGTGCGTAATTTGCCCTTGAAATCTCTTTTGAATCTGGAATCGTATAATAGTGCCCAATCTCCCTCATAGAAGACCTTCTTTTTGATGAATCGATCATGCCAATTAGATCTCTGTTGTTGAATTAACATTGTCTGGTCCACTGCAGCTAACCGATTCTCATCCAGTTCATTCAATTGGTTCAATCTTCTTTTCTGGGCTTCAGTTACATCCAGGTTTACTTCTGTGGCCATCTTCAAGGTCTTGATTTCAAATTCAATTGGGAAGATGGCACTTTTTCCATACACTAATTCCTAAGGAGAGAAACCTATGGTGTTACGCCAAGTGGTGCGATATTCCCATAGTGCTTCTAGAAGCCTGTTAGCCCAATCTCTATGATGGCTCTTGACTGTCTTGGTGAGGATAGATTCAGTAACTTTATTATTGCTTTCCACCTGGCCATTGGCTTGGGGATGGTAGGGTGAAGCTACCTTATGCTGAACATGATACTTCCGTAGCAGAGCTTCAAATTGATGCGACATAAACTGCGGTCCTCCATCAGTAACTACTTCCTTAGGTACCCCAAAATGGGTAAAGATTTCACTGTATAGGAAGTCGATCACAGCCTGGTCATTAGCTTTTACCGGAGCTATAGCTTCTACCCATTTTGTCATATAATCGGTACAGACCAAGATGTAGGCTTTCTGCTTGGAATGAGGGCTGATAGGGCCAATGAAATCTAGAGCCCATCTATCAAAGGGTTCAATTACTGATTGTGGTTGTAGAGGCATTTGATCTAATCTATTGGTCTGACCCATCCTTTGGTAGCTATCACAAGACTAGACATATCTTTTTTCATCCCTGAAAAGAGTTGGCCAATACTAGCCCATTCTCAGCGCTTTGTGTCCTGTCCTTCTGTCTGCAAAATGTCCCCCACAAGGTTCATCATGGCAGACCTTCAGTATATGAAAGATTTCATCTTCCCTTAAACATCTTCTAATTTCAAGATCAGGACCTGTGTAAAAGAGGTGACCGTTTACCCAACAATACCTAGCACTTTGCTGGATGATTTTTCTCTTTTCTCTTTTGGATATATGTGCCGAAAGCTTTTCTGCATACCAAGGAGAATGAGCTGAAACTGCAAATAAATGTTCATCTGGAAAAGAGTCCTCAACAGGCAAATTATCATCACTGTTAGTGAAACGAGATAAAAAATCAGCGACAACATTTTCTTTTCCAGGTTTATCTATGATGGTAATATCAAATTCCTGTAATAATAAGAGCCATCTAGTCACTCTGGCATTAGTGATGGGTTTATTCATTAGATATTTAATGGCAGAGTGGTTAGTGTGCACAAATGTAGGATATCCAGTAATGTAGTGTTGAAATTTGTTAATGGAGTAGACAATAGCTAAGAACTCCTTCTCGGTGACAGTATAATTAAGTTCATTAGGGGGTAAGTTTTTACTAATATAATAAATTGCATAAGGTACTTGACCATCCTGCTGTCCTAAAACTGCTCCAATAGCGATATCAGAAGCATCTGAAGAAATGTGGAAGGGTAGGGTCCAATTGGGCACTCTTACGATAGGAGTTGTGGACAGCTTCTCCTTAAGCTTAACAAACGCTGTCTAGCATGCTTCATTCCAAACAAACTGCACATCCTTCATTAACATTGAAAACAAAGGAGAAGCAAGTTTGGAAAAATTTTCTATAAATATTCGGTAGTATCCAGCATGTCCTAGGAAACTTCACACCTCTTTTTGAGTTGCAGGAGTAGGTATATTTTTTATTACCTTGATTTTTGAGGGATCCATCTGAATGCCATCAGCAGAGATGAAGTGCCCCAATACTACTCCTTCACTCATCATCATATGGCCCTTTTAAGTGCTTAAAGAGAGTTGGGTCTGTTCACAGCGAGTTAAAACTTTTTTCAAATTTTCCAGTGCTTCTTCAAAATCCTTGCCATAAGGAGTGAAATCATCCATAAAAAATTCCATATTGTCATTAACTAATTCTGAAAATATGCAGATTACAACTCTTTGAAATGTTGCTGGTGCATTACATAAACCAAAGGGGAGCACTCTGTAAGCAAATGTTCCCCAGGGACAGGTGAAGGTAGTTTTATCTAGGTCCTCAGGAGCAATCTAAATCTGATTGTACCCACTAAACCCATCAGAAGAAATTCTTCCCTGATAGGGTGTTGAGTACTTGATCAATAAAGGGCAAGGGAAAGTGGTCTTTTTGTGTGGCTTTGTTTAGTTCCCTATAATCGACATAGACTCTCCATTTACCATTTTTCTTGGGTACAATTATGAGTGGGGAGACCCACTCGCTGTCTGAAATAGGATATATGAATCCTGCTTCCAAGAGTTTCTGAATTTCTTCCTTCACTATGTCCCTAAGATTGGGGTTCATTCATCGTTGAGGCTGGCACACGGGCCAGGAGTCACTTTTAATATAAATATGATGGGTGCATAGGTTAGAGGGAATACCCCTCATGTATGTATACTCCCAGGAAAATGCCCCCTTGTGTTCTTTCAAGAGACTGATCAGGTACTTTTATTCATCTAAGGAGAGGCTGGGGTTAATATTCAGGGTTTTTCCAGACTCTACCTCAATGGGAATACTTTTCAAATTTTTCAATACTGGGATTATGTGTGTGTCACCGACTAGTTCTTCTTCTGTGATATTTTCTTGTTCTTCCTTACCCAGAGTAATGTTCAAGTTTTGATAAACTTCTTTATTGACTGAGGTGGGTTCACTGATGAAGTTATTAATGGCATCGTCTTTAGTTTCATCTTTAAAGGTTAAGGATTTCCCTATAGTTAATAACAGTTGAACGCCCTATTCTTCCTCTGGCTCCATCCATAAAGAAGTTTCAGCTTCTAGAATCGGTCGAGCTGGAGGATAGAATGTGAGGTTCTTAGTCTCGGTGCCATCTGATATGGTCATAGACCTAGATCGACAGCTGATGCAAGCATCAGCTGTGGCTAACCAAGGCCTTCCCAGGATCAATGGGTGTCCTCCCAGCTACAACTTAGGTTGTAAAACCAAGAAGTCAACAGGATACTCCCAAGAGTCAACTGAGATGACGAGATCATCAAGAATTCCTTCAGGTTTAATGGTGGATCTATCTACCAGTTCTAAAACAGTGGGGGTTGGCCTAAGTGAATTGGTGAAAGGTCTAAGGTTAGTGAGCCCAAGTTTTCTTATAGTTTTGATTGTCATGACATTAATTCCTGCTCCTAAATCTACCAGTACGTTGGGTATCTGTGTATGCCCAATCTGCACAGTGACAGTGGGGTTCCCATGATCGTCATATTTGGCCAACAGGGTTTTTCCTGTTATTAATGCAGATAATTTCCCTATGACGTGGACAGTGGGAGGATCTCTGGGTTTCCTCCTTGGTTTCTTTGTGCACAGGTCCCGAATAGTTCTAGCATAGATAGGTATGTCTTGAAGAGCTTGAAGGAGGGGAATCTTAACATAAAGATTCTTTAACTCTCCTAAGAGGTTAAACTGAGGTTGTCCCCCTACCCTTGGTAGCATTAATCTCTCGGGATACGGTGGTTTCCTAATCAGCTGGGTAGGCTGTGTATCGCTAGATTTATCATTCTGTGTTTCAGCCGTCCCATTAGTGGGATGTTCAACATCTTCAATGATGGGGGTCGTATCGGATAGATGTTGTGGATTCATCCCTTCTTCATGTATAGAGGGTGGAACATCTTCTATGATTACATGCTCTACTATTTTTCCTGACTGTAAGCGAATATCGTTGCAAGGAACATGAGAAAGGGAGTAGGCAGGAATGTTGACAGTCTCAAATTGATGGATTGTTTTATTGTGTGGGTTAGGATTAGGTTAGGATTAGGTTGAGCAGGTAGCTGAGGTCATATTGGTATATTAGGGGTAGAATTGTTTTGCAACTGCAGCTGTGACTACTGATGAGGGTAT
Source organism: Pseudotsuga menziesii (assembly GCA_001517045.1). NCBI lineage: Eukaryota > Viridiplantae > Streptophyta > Pinopsida > Pinales > Pinaceae > Pseudotsuga > Pseudotsuga menziesii. The sequence continues at coordinate 161,745 of LPNX010647664.1, read as the reverse complement.
TGAGGATATTGAGGAGGGTATGGTTGCTGTTGATGTGGAGGTTGTTGAGGAAACTGGTTCCCTGGATGGAAATTCCTCCATCCAGGAGACCATTAAGTTGGCTGGTGTGGTGGCTGAACCCAGGGATTCCATGAGTTATAATTTTGCATTGAAGGTTGAGAAGGGTTCCACTGAGAATAAGATGAAGGGAATTGTGTATTCACATTTTACATATTATTCCAATTACTCATGTTATTCAAAAATGGAAACAAGTCCGAGGTCATACCTTGGTTTCGAGGCTCCCAAGGCTTCTTTTGTGCAATGAAGTAGGATGGTTCCACCTCTAGAGTTGATGCATGTAGAAAAACCTTCACTTGGGGAAGTGAGGGGCATTCTTTTGTGTCGTGGTTCAGCTCGCAAAGCTGACACACTTCTACCTTGTCAACCGGGAACTCCTTCAGAGGGTGGTTCTTTCTACATAGAGGGCAGAACACACCTAGTGTGAGATCCTCTATTGCTTGTTTTTTATTTTCCCTCAGGACATCGATTTCCAAGGAGATAGAGCTCATCATTTCTGTTTTGAAATTTTCAAGAAGGTTGCCTATCTCTGCACAGGTGGCTCCTCCATTAGATGAATTCTGAGTTCTATCGAAGACATCGCATTCTAGCTTATCCCATTTGTCTCACCTGTTATTCCTGGAAGATCCCCTGGAGTACCTTTTGCATAATTCCACAATCTTCTCGAAAGACTCCTTGGAGATACCCCCCTTTCCTAACAGGTTTAACATATCTAGGAAATCATCCCTAATCCCGTGAAGCAGGATTATATTGAGCACATCTAACCCCATGTTCGTCTTTCCAGCTGTTTGCACATTGTATAAAAGCCTCTCTACAAAATCTTCCAGACTTTCGTCTTCCTTCTTG
>LPNX010647664.1:97816-158403 GCA_001517045.1 Pseudotsuga menziesii | reverse complement strand
AATCTCCAAAAAACGTCGTTTAAGGCCTCAAAACGGCCCCGGAAGTTTAGGACTCGAAAAACTGCCGAAAAATAACTAGGAAACTGCCACAATGAACAATGGTTTTGAGCCAGTGGAATAGGTGGGTGGCCACCGATCTCCATCTAGATCACTTCTGCACCATTTTGAACAATTCTTCTCTCTTGTCCTTGGTGTTGCAATATTCCTGATATTTCTCCAGGAACACCTGTTTCATCCTGTCCCAATTAGTGACAGTTCCACCTCCTAGGCTCATGAACCAACGTAATGCATTGTCCTTTAGAGTGGTAGGGAAGAGCTTCAGCTTTTGTGCATCGGTGATGTAGTCGTAGCTGCGACAGAGGATATCAAACTCGAAAAGAAATTCATCTGGATCCTCGGCCTCTTTTCCATGGAAGCAAGGAAACACTGATGGCGATATATTTTTCATAGGGGTTGTTCCTTCCGGCTGTTGAATTGGGAACTGAAGTGTAGCCACCATTCCTTCAGGCAGGGAATGATCTTCATGATGATGGTTTTCCCCCATTGCCTCTTCCTCGTCATATTCATGTCTATTACTCATTCCTTCTTCTGTTTTCTCCTCTTTGTTCCTCTCTTCGTTCTTTTCTTCGTTCCTCTCCTCGTTCTTCTCTTCGTTCCTCTCTTCGTTCCTCTCTTCATTCCTCTCCTCATTATTCTCTTCGTTCCTCTCCTCATTCTTCCACTGATCAACAATCTTCTGACGGAACTGTGTCCACTCTTCTTCAGTTACAACCTTCCCGTAAATGTGGTAGATTGGACTTCTATCAGCATATCCTGTTGTACCAACTTTGTCCTCCTCTACAGGGATATTTGAGGATGTCAAGGCTGCTCGTGTGTTCTTCACTGTGGATCCTGACGCTGGCACCCTAGGATCGGCAGGGATTCTTCTAATAGGTGTTTCCTGATGGCAAGCCCTGGCGGATGAATCAGTTTTGTCAACAAGATCATCAATGAATGTTCTTCTTCCCAATTGTGGACCTCGACCACGACCTTGACCACCTGCACTGTTAGTATTTTGTGGGGTTTTGGGAGTAGGAAGATGATCACGCTTTACTCTTCTTGTATTCATACAACCCAAATCATTACAACAAAAAATAAAAGAGATTGAATAGAAACAATTACAGGATGCAACTAATGATGGTGTTTAATTTTTATCCTCCTCGGCAATGGCAGCAAAATGTTGGGCACCCACTATGCAAGTGAATTACAACTAACATACAGAGTGTGCAATATTTATTGTCAACCCAAGGAAGTATTGTATTTCAAGGATAACATGCACAATATATGCTTAAACAATAAATTACTATAATTGAACAATCCTATCCTCTGTTCGGCTATGCTCATCGCAAGAATCTACTTAATCTAGTTACCTTCTAAGGAATACAGTCACAATTACCTTCTGTTGTTCTTGATCTAAGAATGGAAAGATGAAAGTCACATCTAGATTACATTTGCAGAAAAAGGGAAATTCTGTTTCAAACCACTTAATGATTAACTCAACTATCTTAATCTAATTATTGTAGAAATCCAAAGACATAAATTGAATATTAATCTAGAGATTCAAAATACAGAAATTGAGTTCAGCTGTTCAATGAATTCGAAGTACATGAATGAAATTCTGCAATCATAAAAATAAGAGACAAGCTGCAAAGATTCATGGAAACAACAACTAACAGATCTAAGGATGAACAGAGCTGTTATAGTTACCACACAAATTGCATAAGGAATAATTACCTACTCAGTCGACTGTCACACCATGCCACTATAGGTATCGAAGAGATGCAATCAACAACACACTATAAATCCACAACTTGTTACAACTTCCTACGAAGAAATAAAATTAACATAACATCACACAACAAAATAATTGAAATGCCTAATTTAACTCAGCAATCCCTGTGGAAGGTGGGCCCAGCCTTCACACAGAGATGCTGGATGAACACACGTTAAAACCCTTAGATTTGAAGTAACCCCTTGTATTAAAAAGACATATCGATCACACATTTCCTCATTACAGCTAATACAATGAATTGATTATATGTTCAACAACCCCTTGTTTGAAACAGTTCTCCATATTTATACAATGTAAATCAAAACATCCTATCCCTATTATGGGGCAGCCATGAAGATCTCTGATCTTCAAGCGCCCTAAATGCCAACAACTGTTACAAACGTGGCAGGATGAAATATAGGAAATATAGGGAAACTGTTAATCGACGTAGGAGTAATGATATCTTCAGATCATAGCTATACACGAGCAACAATGCATTGTTGACCTCCAAATCTGACGCATTCTGTTACATCTATCTTTGTATAGCTTTGCTTGGGATAATACATTGGGACCGCATTCCTTGGGCAATGGTAGGATGGATGGTGATCAGCTTGAGTGATGAATTCCCATCCTTTTCATAGCATGTTCAGCCTGATCTTCCTGTAGTCTATATATCTCAAAATACCTTTATAAACCATCATATGTTAGCATATTGAGAGATATGAAGCCTTAATTATCACAATCATAAGTATTAATAAAATAAAACAATACCCAATCATACCTTGGTGGATTGAAGAGTAGAGTGAGGGTAAAACATTTATTTGGCATGCTCAATGGGGTAGGATAGGACAAAAAGAGGTAATTAAGGATGGTAAAAAAGGGCCATTTCTGGGCCCAACAGTTCTCATCACCCTCAAGCTTCTCATCTAGCTCGGTATTGTTTGTCATCTTTAACAGAATGAGAACATCAAATGGAAATAGGAGAGACAATAATTACTTGGAGAAGACTGCTCCCGACTGACATTCTTCGGGATGACCTACAGTTTGATGGTAAAACCCTATTTTTTTCCAGTTGGAATCACTTGTAGGGATGAGTGTTGGAAAAGATGCGCCTCCCCAAGGTAAGCTAGATGGCATCTTCCTTTTTCTAACATTTATGATGTAACCTCAAAAAACTTGAAGCCCTAGTTCTTCCCGACAGTAGTGTCGGGCCCAAAAATGAAACTTCTTAAAATTCAGTTATGTCTTCACATAAAGATGCACCCTTCTAGGGAGAGTTGAGTTAACCTTATTTTTTGGTTGATATGTCGAGGGAATTGTTCGAAACAATAAACCCTAGTTGTACAATGTCTCCTTTCAAGGTGAATCTGATACCATGTTAAGTTTTCTTATTGCTTAGATGATATTCTAAAACAATTTAAGATGATAGGATCACTAAAAGAACAACAAGTACAGTCACACAAGAGAACAAAAGATTTATCCTGGTAAACCCTCGTGGGGGAGAAAACCCAGCAAAAATTCCTCAGTATAGAACTCAACCAAAACAATGTAAAACCCAAGACAACTGCTTCTCTCTTCTTTCTAGCACACTTCTTCTTCTCTCTCTTGCAAACTTGCTTGAGTGAAGTGAGTACAAATGAAGGGGTGCCTCCCTATTTATACTTGACTCTTGACTTGTCCTAAAACCTAACTAGCCCGACTTTTCTGACTGATAGGGATGACTTGACTAGTGGGACAACAAAAGAAAATTTATTATAATGATTCAAGGTTACTATTGACCTGAATTACATCCACAGGATTACATTGATTCTTTTAGTGACTCTTCCATGACCAGTTACGTCAGTGACAACTCCCGAAGGAGGAATACATTAATACAACTAGAATATCGTCCGAAGTTACAATATTTTAACACATTTTCGTCAAGAAGGGAATGAAGTGGTGCACCCAAGATGTAGTGGAAGCATGATGTAGCATTAGAATCTCCAAAATTTGATGGGTATTATGGCAAGCAAAATTCAAGCAAATGGTTAAAAGGAATAATGAAGTTTGGGATACATATGGTGGAAATGTAGGAATGGTTGTAATGCCCCATATTAGGTAAAATAATGAAAATAAATGTAAAATGATAATAAGAATAATAATTAATAAATGATAATGAGTAAGTAATATAATAATAATACTACTAACAATAATTAAGAAATATTACAACAAAATAATGATAATAATATATAATAAATTAAGAGAGAATTTTAAAATTAGATGAACAATCAACTAAATAATCATGCTATTGATGAGAATAATAAATAAAAAACTAAATATGCATATTGTGCATGAGAATTTTTACAATTATAGAATATCCTAATAGGCTCTATGAGAAGATTAAAAATGATTTTTTTTCCTTGGAGCAACTCTTGGTCTTGTGAAGTTCTTGTAATTTGGGCTCTCAGAGGATGATGGAATATATAGGGCGCTGGTTTATTGATTGAGGGCTTAGGGTTTCTTAGTTGTTTTAATTCATATATTGGTTAGGAGGAGAGAAATACCCCATGTGTTGTTGCATGGTTGGTTGTGGTCACCAAGAGAGAGAGGCTAGAGCTCGACGATTCCATCTACACCTCGATTGTAAGTCAATTCCTTCTAACTTCCAATTATGATTCTCACACCACACAAACTTATGTTTCTTTATGCTATAAGTACTTGATTGATGTTCATGCCATCATATTTGGCTTATTGTTCATGATGTTTTATGGGTTAATGTTTATGTATTTAACTTTTTATGATTCACGTTGATGAGTCAACTGTATATTTAAGTTTTATTTATTGAGGTTTTACAAGTTCTTCTTAAAATAGTTTTATAATTTTTTAGGCTTTACACAGGGTATTTGAACGTAAGTTCTAACTTTAAAATTCTATGGTTTTCCCAAAAACTACTTGAAATATAAATCCAAGATTATTATGATACGAACATATAGTAATCTCAAACATACATTTCAAATATATATATATGACTAACTTTAAAATTCTATGGTTTTCCCAAAAACTACTTGAAATATAAATCCAAGATTATTATGATACGAACATATAGTAATCTCAAACATACATTTCAAATATATATGAGACTAAATTTCAAAATATATATGGATTTTACATATAAATCTTTTTCTTAATTTCAAAATATATATGGATTTTACATATAAATCTTTTTCTTAATTTCAAAATATATATGGCTTTTACATATAAAAACATGTTCCTGTTATTCTAAGGAATAAAAAAAAGCATAAGTTAGACTTTCTCAAATAGCATCTTCCAGGAAATGATGACCAGCATGAGAATCTCTACAACATTATCATTTAAAATATAAATGTAATTATTATGAAATATCAACATGAATTATCAACTTTGAAAAAACAACATTATCATCTAAATTATAAATGTAATTATTATGAAATATAGACATGAACTATCAACTTTGAATAATATTAAAAAATGATAGAACCTCTCTCTCACAAGGGGCAATATCAACAATACAATCAATTCTCAAATTAAAATGTAGTATTAGGAAGATGTGAAATTGGCCACTAGATGTCTATGACAATGCATGTTCGAAGAAATATTAAAGATTAAAGATTTATTTATTCACATATAGATTCATTCATTCACAAAGAAACATCGAAATAGGACAAATGTATATAATATAGCCATGTACACATCAAACTAGGTCACATCACTTGCACAAAATATAGTTATATTATGGAATAAATTTTTGAGATGCCTCTCAACATAATAACGAAGTATTAAACTTCCAAGTTTGGTCTCCTCCTATTCCCATGAGTCACTTTAATTTTGTGGATTTAATGAATCCAACGACTTCCATGAAGGTTTTGTCAATTTAATACATATAGGCACTCGATTAAAACAAAATCGATTATATGCTCGCTACAATTAGATTTGCCACTATGAGACTCAATTTAGATTGTGCCAACACATTGAATCAAAATTCAAATTGGAAGGGTAAATCAGGGTTTTATGCATTAACAAAAGGTTCTTATACCTATAGATCTCTAGTTTAAGTTTTCCATATTCTATTTTCATGTCGTTTGGCACGTTTGTGATCGTAGAGGATGCATTGAGAATATCTCAAAACCGCTTTTGGTTGTTGTATTTCTTAGCTCAGGTTTACTTTTCATTGTTTATTTCTCAATTTTGGACAATGCAGACTTTCAATAATCATGGAATTGTAGTAATCAAGCTTCACTTGGTTCTAATAAAATAAGAAAATTAGTGGTTTTGAGTTAAAGATATTATGACTTGAGCAACTCGTTCCTGCATCATTGTTACCAAAATCAACATAGATCCATATTAAATCTGGATTTAACTAGCATCAAGAGGGATCAAATTTATTTAGGTGTAAATATTTTTCTTGATGTGTAAAAATATTAAGATATCGATGGGTTCGATCAAGTGGTTGAATGATGTGAGCTGCAAGTATGAGGTCACATGGTCAAGTCCCTAAGCTGACTATCTATGTGAATGTTAAGAACCTCACTTGATCTCCCTGTTGGATTAGGTTTCCAATCCATCATTGAAATGATTTACCTTGAGTATCATCCTTGAAATGTGGGGAAATGCTTGGATGGTTTCTTGTGATGTATATTCCATTGAAAAAAATATTAAGATAAAAAATTTACTACACCTTAAGAAATTTGTTCCCTCTTGGTGCTTAATAGATATGTGTTTAAGATGGATCTATGTTGGTTTTATTATTTTTAACATTTTTGTAAAATTTAGAATTGAGTTGACATATGCTATTGAATAGATTTTTTAAATTTGTTATCATGTTACATACATGACAACACCTCTCCTATACTAAATTGTAAAGCACCTCTCTACTCCTGGTGCAATAAGTTTGGTCCAACCATATCTTGACTAAGAATTGTCGATTTCCTATAAAACTTGCTGCTTGTTTGAGCAAAGTCCTTCACATATGTACATTTCAAGCCAAAGATGATTAAGATAAAGAGGTGTCAAACCTCCTCTATAAACTAGGGAACCTCCCCACAAGTATTGACCTCCCGAGAATGAATTTGTGTTCCAAAAGAGTTTATTTGACTCACCTTGCATGTAATTGAAGCATACTGATTGATTGATTTTCAACTTCAATGATAAACACATTGTTTGTAAGAGAATAAGAAATCAATATGGCATTTGGATAAGATATTGGATCCCCTCCATTCAAAGATATAATCCACATATTGATTGTAGACCTGGGTCATTCTTCATAACCTTCATTCATGCCATTTCTTTGTTTTAAAATTGGCATACTGGATAGAGAGGGATTAGGCAATTGGTTGGATTCACTATAAACCATATGAAATATAGTGGATTCCCTAAACAATTCCTATTCCCAAATTTCCATATCACTGGGTTTATTTCCAACTACATCAACCCATAGATATTGAATCTACAAGCAAATCCCCCATCTTGAGCTTCCACAACTCAAAGTTAGTACATGCATTAAACTTCTCCATTTCTATTCTAGACATGCTTTCCATTTCCTTACAATACAATTTTCTTCTATGAAATCTCCCACTCAAATAAAGATTAGATAGAAAAACCTTGTCCCTAACACCTTGGATCTAAGATGATCAGGATTTGATGCCAAATGAAAGGAAGCAAAGGTGTGGAATACACTTCCTACACTAATCAAAGAGAGAAGAATGTGAAGATATTTAAATAAGAAAAAATTGCAGTAATAAACAACACATAGGCATACAACCATTAGACAACGATTTATAGGGGAAACCCTTACAAGAGAAAAGCCTCACACTCCAAAGCGCAATCAAATGTGTTAATCGATGCTTAAAATTGTTACAATAGATTAGGGAGTCTATGTACTCTCAACAAGAGTGTTTAGTATCATAATCATTATGGAGAAATTTTTGTGGCATAAAAGTAACTAAAACTCATGCATGTGATTTCCTCGAACCCTAGCACTCAATAAATAGAAATATTAAAAAACCAAACATTTCTTATGGTTTTTCAATTCTATATGTTGGAAACCACCGACAAATGTTTTGACCAACTATTGTTGTACTGCTTAGCATTCATTGTGATATGCGCTTATGCTTTTAAACTACATGAATGGTTATTCTCTTCCACTACATAGTGGTTATTTCCTACCACTGCATAGCAATTTATATTTTACTACAACTTAGTATTATTACCTACTCAACTATAGGATTGCAAGGTGTATGACACACATATCCCAACATTATTCCACTTGTGATATATCTTGCAAGAGTATACATGAGAATGCATTAAACAATGAACTAGCTGCTAAGGGCCATAAGGCCTATAGAATCACAATGCCGCTTGAATTACATGTGCTCATTTGTTTCATCAATGAATATGTAACATTTATTAAAGTGTCAAATTTCTCTAGTATCACATTTATATCTTATATTGTGTCCCAAAAGAAAATGTTACTGGATATCAATATGTTTTGTCTTCAAAAGGAAGGTCTAGACAAATGACATCCTTACTAGCACAATGAACTTTAATATCTCTTTGACTTAACCTAACATTTGAGCATAGTTTCATAACCCATATGAACTCCTTATAGGAATAATTAGATTCCATATACTATGCCTTTGTAGTGGACAAAGTGACCAAAGTCTACTGTTTTCTAATCCAACTCAATTCTCCACCACTTTATAGAAACACATATCCACTTGTAGATCTTCTTCTATCTATATCCACTACACAATTAGAAACCATATAAACTTATATGTCCATTGAACTTGGGGTCCTTTGAAACATTGCTATGACAATAAATTGATTACCCATAACTACCTCACAGATACTTCAAGACCCTCTTTATTGCACCCCAATGTTTAGGTCCAGGGTTAGCTATGAATTGACTCAAAATTCCCACTACTTGGGAAATTCCTAGTCTAGTAAAAACCATAGCATACATCAAACTACCAACTACATTAGCATAAGGAATAGAAACCATATCCTCCATCTTTGTAGGTGATGTATGAGATTGTTCAATTGTAAGATTAGATCCAATAGAAACTGGAACATTCAATGGTTTACAATATTCCATGTGACAACATTGTAGCATAGAGTTCACATACTTACTATGGATCAACCAAAGCTTTATGTTCGCTATATCCCTCATGATATCCACTCTTAAGATATATTTTGCATCCCCAAGTCCTTTACGCCAAATTTCACTAAAAGTTGAGAATTCAAATCATGAATCACAACCATATTGTTACCAAAAAATGACGTATCATTGCACCAAGAGTAGTGAGGCGCATACAACCCAGTATGGGGGAGATGTGTAACGTTACATGTAACAAAATAACACTATGTACACTGAGAGTAGAGAGTTTCTTACACCCCATCATGGGGGAGATGTGTAACGATACACGTAATGAACTCACGTTATGTACCCAAAAAAAAGTATTTTTTTTAATGTCGGATCATAAAATAAAAAAGAAAACCGAATAAAAAATAATTGAAAAAATCCATATTCGCTCATTATATAAAAATGTAAATCCAAATAAAACATCATTAAAAAATAACACCTCAAGAAATTGGATGCCTCTCGGTGCTTGATAGATCTTCTTTTAGGATGGATCTATGCTAGTCTACATACACAGTGATCACAAGGAAATGACCACCATCTTGTTTGTAACGAAACATTGATATAATTTGAATCTAAAAAGTCCCAATCCTAACACAAATAAGTCAAATTTTTAGTACTACATTTTGGGACGTTGTTTTAGACCATATAAATAATTTTTTAATTTGCAAACCAATAACTCTTTATCTTTTTCAATATAGAGCTTTTGTTATATGATATATATCTCCTCCTTGAAGTTGTCTTGTAGGATTGTTGTTTTCACGTCCATCTATTCTATTTTGAAAATAAAGGCCACTCCTATAGATAATATAAATATAATTTATGTTAACTTAGCAACTTGGGAAAAAATCCCACTAAAGTCTTTCCCCTCATCCTAGGAATATACTTTTGCAACCAAATTTGCCTTGTACTTTTCAACACTAACATCTAAATCAATCTTTCTTTTGAACACCCATTTGCATCCCATCGTTTTTTTTCCATTAAGCATTGGTACCAAGTCTCTTGTATCATTCGTTTTAAGTGAATCCATCTCCTCATATGTGGCATTTCTCTAGGACTATTTATCCTCCATCTCCATTACCTCTTTTAAAGATCTAGGTTCACTAGTGTTAGTAGATAAATCAAATACAATTGAAATTAGATGGACTATATCTATTCCTATTTGGTTTCCTTCTTTGCCAAGTGGAAATCCCTAAATTTATAGGTGGATTTTATTCCTCCTCTTTTGAAATATCTTAGCCCCCGTCCTCGTCAGGTTTATAATGAACTTCTTGTTCATTTTTTGGTTCAAATTTCTTGGTCTTGGGTGGTAGCTGAACAAGTAACTTCTTCTTATCCTCTTCTAGTTGCACCGTTGTAGGAGAAGATTTAACTTCTTTGAAATTAACATATCGACTATACACAAATTTATTAACCTTAGTATCCCAAAGCTTATACCCTTTCACACCAGTTCCATAGCAAATGAAAATACATTTCACTACATTGTTATCCAACTTTGGCTGCTTCTCCTTAGGCACATGAGCATATACATCACAAACAAAAACAAAAATATGTTGAAGTGAGGGATTCTTGTTGTATAGACTTTGATATGGGTATCATGCACAATGGTTGATGTGGGTGATCTATTGATTAGGTAGCATGCAATAGAAACCACTTTTCTCAAAACTTCTTCTCCAAGCCAACTCCACTAAGCATACTCCTATCTTTCTCCATAAATGTCCTATTCATTTGTTCTACAACTCCATTCTTATGAGAGGTGTATGGATTTGTATCATTCCTTTCAATGGCATTCTCCTTAGAAAACTTATCAAACTCTATAGAACAAAACTCACTTCCATTATCATTTCTCAACACCTTATTCTTCCTACTAGTTTGATTTTTTAAGAGAGCTTTAAGCTCCTTAAATAAACTAAAGACCTCATATTTAAGTTTGAGAAAATACACCCACGTCCTTTTCACAATAGGATTTGAACCCGAATTTCGACTTTAGAATCCGACATCATCCGACATTTCATACGGATGTTTCGGACAGTAGTCAATCATCAGAATGTTGATAACAGAATATTTATAGATCCATGGAATATTCGACACTCGTGAGTCGGATTTCCGACACTAGTAGTGTCGGGGAACCGACACTACTAGGGTCAGATCTTTGACGTTTGTGAAAGCAACACTGGCGGTTATCCAACGGGGAACCAACACTTCCAGGGTGGTTTGTCGACATCTGCGAAAACAAAACTGGCGGATATCCGACACTGACGCGTCGGAGATCCGACGGACTGTTTATAAAATAAAAATATATAATATATAATACTATATAATAAGAAATGACTCGTTTTCATTTTGGACAGTCAGTTCAATTTGGAGGTTTTTGTGAATTTGGGAGTAGGTATAGTAGACATGGCAGGCAACTCTGTTGACCCATGGCAGTAAGAGCTCAACATCTTCTCCTCACCAGAAATTACCGGTATACCGTTCCCGGACACAGTGCAGAACACGCTGGAAAATTTGACAGCTGGAAGCGAGAGCAGTGTTTCGGTTTCTCTGCCAGATGAAGAGCTGCTAGGTGTGTTCGCAACACAGCCATTGAACCCGGCCTTAGGAGGAGGCCCGTACTCATTATTTCAGCCTCTAAGTAGAGCTACAATAACGGTTTTCATCAAACTTCCCCAAGTGGAACCACAAGGAACCCCAAACAGGGAAATCAATCCTTCAGTGATACATGGAGCACGCACAAGAGAAGCCGTCGAACAATTGGGTGGAATCTTGAATGGGAACTCTGCCCCAAAAGATGAAGGCACCCAAATCAACTCCAGGAAACGAAATAATCAGTGTTTAAATCCCTCTAGAAGAAATTTTAAATGTATTTTGTGGAGTCCAGTGCACCATGGAAGAAGCACTAGAGCTGGACGGATTAACCCTACTCGGGAAAATCAGAGGAAGAAACCCCACCCTGGGGAAAATGAAGGAATGGGCCAGGAAAAATTGGACAGGGCTTCAAGGTGAAGGCCCAGTAATTAATTCGCTTGCAAAGGGATGGTTCAACTTCTGGTTCATATGCAGAGAGGATGCAGACCTCATACGCAGCAGAGTCTGGCCATATGGGAAAACCTCGTTTCAACTAAAGTAGTGGATCCCCTTATTCGATGCGGAAACAGAGCAACTGGATACAATACCAGTCTAGGTTCGCCTGCCAGGAGTACCATTGGAATTCTGGAACCCGACCTAGCTTAGTGAAATCAGGAATGAGCTGGGGACTTTCATTGAAGCAGACCTCTCATTTCAGCACATGGAAATAAAAAAGGTAGCCAGGATCCTAGTCTCTTTGAACATCAGAACAAGTGTTCTTGAAGCCTTTAATTTTGTATGGAAAAACAAGCAAAAAAGATAGCTGTTGGACTATGAAGGGCTCTCGTTTCGATGCCACAAATGTCATGAAACAAGACATTTGGCAAGAAACTTCTCAAACTTTGTTCCCTCAACAATTGGAAGAAGGAAGTGGGTTAGGCGAACAGAGGCCCCGAGCTCCAAAGAAGCTGATTCGAACACAGCTTCAGACGAAAATCCTCTCAGGTCAGAGGGCATAGAACAACCATTGGATCAACCAGAAAGAGCGGGAGCAGTAGTAGCAGGAGGGCCTCCTCAACAGACAAAACAACGTCCGATCGTGTCTCCCCCACCGGGTATGAACACTTCTTCCCTTAGCAATCAATTGAATGATTTATCTTTGAATGAGGAAAAATATTTTCCTACCCCTATCACAAACAGTCCCCCTCCCCCAAAAAATGGCACCTCCTCCCCCGCATTCAAAAGTACCTCCAATTCAAACCAGGCAGCCTCCCCTTCCACCATAAAAAATGACTCGCCCACTTAGTCCTCCTCTATCTGTTTACACCTTCATTCAAGGGACGTTCCAATCCCTCAAAAACAAAAAATCCCTACAAAAGGACTAGGGGTAAATGCTAGGATCACATCAAAAGGGAAAGGGAGAGGAAGGCCATCTCACCTCTCTACAGCCCAGAGCATGGCGCTCAGGGATCAGGAAAGTGGCAGACAAACAACCATTTTTGGGGCGCTTAGAGCACTGCAAGCCCCAGATGGGGTGCCCAAATGAAATTTGTCTCCCTAAACTACAGGGGTCTGGCAAGCACACGGAAAATTTTTTCCCTAAAAAGGATGATGGAGGGTCTATCACCAGAAGTCATCCTTCCACAAGAAACAATGGGTCTAGAGTTGGAGGTTGAAACTAGTTTAACATCACTTCTTCCGCAATACTCTTTCACAGCGCAAAGTGCCATCGGCCACTCTGGAGGTCCAGCAATTGGATGGAAGAAAACAAGCATTCAGTGCACAAACTCAGGAGGTGCATTATTATATCTAAATCAAAGTCATTTTTTTCAAATTTCTTTGGGCCTGGGAACTGGAACCAACAGCTATGCAGAACTCATGACATTGAAATTACTTCTCTGTTTTGCCAATGAAAGAAATTGCAGACAGTTACAAGTATATGGTGACTCAATGGTGGTCATAAACTGGATGAATAAGATACATAAATGTAGAACTGCTTCTCTAGATGCATTATTTGAAGAGACAACCCATTCTCTCTCATTCTTTGAATCAATCTCTTTCACTCATGTTTACAGGGAGCGAAATAAGGAGGCAGACAGGCTCTCAAAGAAGGGTCTGACATTGCAATGGGGTGAATGGAAAATTTTGGAAACACAGGACTCCAAGGCTACGGAATGTCTGCACATGCCTTTTATAAATCCATCACTCTAAAATTTTTTGTAAATTTGAAATATATTTTTGAAAGCATAGCACAAAATCAGTCTTTTATGAATGTATGCTTTACTGAATTGTTTACTGATTTTTTTGTTCTTCCATTGACTAAATTAATGTTTTAATGAATGAGTTAATGAATGGTTTTTTCAGCTGTTGAAAGATTGAATGGTTTAATGAATGTTTTAAAGAATGATTTAATGAAAGCATTTTTCAACTATTGAGTGAAATAATTTGCATTGTAGATGCATTGTTATTTGCTTTGTGAAATAGTGAAATAAATTGTTATTTGCAAGTATACGCATTGGGTTTGGGGAGTTGAGAGTGATGTGAGGGTGGGGAGGGGCCATAAGAGCTTCCACCTTCACATGGTTGGTCCTGTTTAGTAGAGAATATTAAATTATTCTCGAAACAGAGAGGAGCTCAATGAATGGTAACGAAGAATACAATAAAAAACATCTATTTCTATATTTTTACTGTGTAATTTTCACTATTTCTATTTGACTCCTCCATTGGAACTTGTTACAGATAGCGTTGAGAAACATTTCCATAGTTAAGAGGCAAGAAATGGAGTTTTGATTAGATCGATGGCCTTATATACATAGTATTTTTGGTTATCCATGTTTTATCAGGTGATATATTCTTAACAATTAATTTACTTGAATAGTTGAATAGTATTGTAATTTACATTGTAACAGAATTGTATTTATTTAGATTGTTTTTTTTAATTTTCATAAACAAACATAAATATATTTGATGGGTCCTAACATGAAACTATTGCAACATTGCAACAGGACAAAAAATGAAGTATGTTGAATGATGTTTTGAAAGGTAAAGCATAAGAAGACAGTGTGAAGATCCAGAAATCAAGGTATAAATATGTTTTCTTTTGTTTGATTGAGCTGTGTATTGGGTATTTATGCATGTGCACACACATACATTTAGTTGATGATGATGATTACCATACATAGAGGCGAAAAACAATCACTAGAGGCAAGAATCATAGACTATGTAAACGTTCTACAAGTTAGGCAGGGGTCTTTTGACATCCTTGACATTTCTACATTGTTAGGTTCATCATTAAACCAAAAAGTTTGGAGTTGTTCCAAAACAACAAAAATTCTGCTTTGAAAAATCTATCTGTTGAAACAACCTGACAAGTGTTTATGAAGTGCACAGAGGCACTCGAAACACATTCCTGGTGAGAAAGAAGGTCATTGGACTTTAGTATTTCACATTGTGCACCTCTCCACATATTTGGATTTTTTTCTCTAGTTTCTCTTGAAAGATAAATGCTTTCCACAATGGCTTCAAACCCATTTTTCAATTTTCAACCACCCTTACCAAATTGCATCCCTAGCTACAAATATTTTTCCAGATCAATGTTGCAATTTTCATCTTGGGATATATCACTAATGGCCCAGATATACACATATTGGAAATATTAGGGAAAATGTCAGGGAAAATATTAGTAGGCATAAACTTGGACCTAAAAAACTCAGAAAATATCAGCAAGCATAATTTTGGAACTAAAAAACACAGAAAAGACCAAAAACATCAGGAACAATAGAAAACTTTAAAGCTCAATAAAGTTTTGGAAATATTGGGAGAAATTGGAGATATTTGCAACATTGTTTTAGATATTGATCTGATGCATCGACATGAAATATTTTTCATTGTAGACCTGTGTACATTCTTGGGTGTTAGGTTCAATCCCAATAATACCCACTGTCACAAACTAACAAAAACTTTCATTTAAACTCTACTTCTTGAACCAACTTAACTTAGAAACTACACTCCATGATTTCTTTGCTCCTATGTTTTGAGGTGGAATGTTGGATTTCCAAAAAAATTACTTTGAATAACCTTAAAAAAATTCCATTACATTTTAGGTTATGGGATAACAATGGTATCACATTGGGATAACACCTCTTGTTGGATGCATGAGAACCTCAAAATCCTCCAACAAATCCGTGCAACTGAAAAGTGTAACATTTTTCTTCGTCAATATCTTTTCTACCAAGTGACTTGTCTTCATTTTTCTATATTTTCATATGATACATACCGATGGATCTCAAGTGAGTTGACCCCTAAAATTTGAACATGGGAACCTAAATTCATTCATACTATTTTTTTGTCATTACAAATTGACATTGAGAACTAGACATGACTTAGAGAAGTGATGGACTAAATACTGGTCTTGGGATGGAAAACTTGAACTCTAGGATTAAGACTCGGAAAATCAAAACAATAAACAATTCTTGTCACAAGAATTTAGTTGCATATGCATCCATTTATTTAAATATGAGCTCAAAAATTAAAAATATTGGCATGAGTAAAAAATGTCAAAGGAATCTCTTTTTGTCAGCTCAATACTAAGTATGTTTCTAGATTTAGGCGTTTTCAGATTCTGCACAAAAGAACTTTAGGTATATGAGAGAAAACTTATATTTTGTATCCATAATCTTCTCCGTGACAGTCACAGATCTAAAATCTTTTCATAAATCCCGAGGATTAGATTCCTCTTCAAGAACCTAACCATGCATTCATCAAATGCTTATTCATTTTGTGTTGTTAAATTGCCATGGTTTGTTGGATTATGGATTCTAATCTAATCCACAGAGTCCTACATTTCCTTATTTTCCTATGTTGAATTTTGTCATGTTTGATCCATTTTGATAAGCAAAGTCCTAACATTTTTTCCATTAGTCACTTCATGTACAGGTGAGATCCACTCATTAACTTTTAAATCAATCTTTTCCAACAAGACCATACCCATCATCTATTGTTCCCCTAGATCCTTCACACATTTATGAATAATGGGAAGCTCACGATCAAACTAGAACTTGTAGAAATATTATTTCAACAGTCTCTATGCCACCGTCCTTGTAATGCATATGATTCAATAGCATATTGTAGCTAAGATGGAAGGAACTATTCAAAGGATCAACATTTCCTTTAACCACTAGTTTTGTAATGGATGTCTCCATTTATTGGATTGGTGAGGTATTCTTCATAGGACAAACTTCATTACTTTCAGCAGGTGATGATAGCATGGTCAAGTGGTGGGATGTCATAATCCAGGTATTGGAGTAATTATGTTTTGTTGATTTTCTTTTGAAATAATTTCTAAATTTTCAACATTGTAGAGAATATTGCCCACTAGTATTCACAGGTCAATTGATTCCTTTTTTTGTGTTTATACATGAAGAGTTACTAAATATAGAAGGGAATAAAGACTATGTTCATTGTGGTGCAGCAAGTCTATAGAGTGTTGATTTATGGTGTGATTGGGATTTATGGTCATATGCATCTAGCTAGAGTCATTATTTTATTTAGTTTACTTTCTTTACAATTTTTCAAATGGATAGGCATACATGTTCATATGACCAAACAGTACAACTATGCAACATGTGCAACTCAAAGACTGCCTTGTAATTGAAGGTTTTTTTGCCACATAGATGTTTTTTTTTAAATACAAATGATGATTTTTCATTAGCATAAAAGAAACCATTATATAAGATTTGTTTGGTATATACCTCGCTAGTTTATTTAAGTCTTTTTTTTTCAAAAAATTGAGAAAATTGAGCCTTAAATATTTTGATACACACACTTTATATGAAATGTATGCAATGTAGTCATGGAATGCTCTTGGACTATTAGCTTGGACTTCACCCCTTTGAGGCTACTAAACCTTAGTTGTGACTGTGTAAGAACTATCCTAGTGGGTTGTGACTGTGTATCCTTGTGGGTTGTGACTATGTAAGACCTATCCTAATGGCTTGTGACTGTGTAAGAACTGTCCTAGTGGGATGTGAATGTGTATCCTAGTGGTATGTGATTGTGTAAGACCTATCCTAGTGATATGTGACCGTGTAAGAACTATTCTGTTGGCTTGTAATTGTGTATCCTAGCGGGCTATGATATCCTAGTGGGTTGTGACTGTCTTGATCTCTCCTAGCTGGGATATGGACAATGATGTTCTCCCTCAACCTTAATATGAATTGTGGTAACCTCTTATAAGTAGGTCAAGGATGATTTGACCTTACCTCTTTGGAGGTGACTTGTTTGCATCCCATCTTAAGCTGAGTTGTGGTTGTGTTAAGCCCTAAATGAAAAGGGTCTTCACACTTGGTGACTGAGAGATATTAAATGCATATAAAATAATTGAACTAAATACATTTAGTGTGTCCCTCGATAGTGTCATTTTAGCTCTCAAATTCCACATATCCTAATTGGATGTGTCTTTGACTACAACAAATATCACTTGTTGAAAACAAGATAGAATAGGAATTGAACACAGGAGCTACCTTTGGCCAATGGGTTGTTGTACCATTAAGCTTCACCCCTTTAAATACTAGGCAGTGGTAGGTCTATAATAAATAGAGGCAGTGGTAGGTCTACTAGACGCACCTAAACTTATGCACTTTTTTATCCAATGGTGTTACCATATATACATACAACGTAAGACAAAAGAAAAAGGACAAGTCTACTTATTTCCCTTTGGGTGCATGATGCAAATCTTGACCTAGCCACTTGGAGATCTATTCTCATAGTCAATGGATAGATACTCATAATTCTTAAGAAACTTTTGCTTGTGGATAACCTTTTTACTTGTTGGAGGTTATTAACACTTGTTTTGACATCTAGTGATATCATTTATTTCCTTGTTCTATGTGCATTCACTCTTTGTTAGCTTACTTTGGTTTTTTTTACGTTCAATTCGTGGTTGTTTTCCATCAAATTGGATTATAGTTGTTTTGCATAAAATTAAGGTTTCATTTGAAGGTTTTGTATTTTTCACTTTTACTTTTCTCTTTATTTGGCATAATTGATTAGTCTTAGAATCTTGGAATAGAGATAATATTACGACGATGAGAGTAATTAAGATGAACCAAAACAAACATTAGGCCTATGGCCTGTCAGTGTCATCAACATTGAGGCCAAAATAAATTTTTACTCTTTGCCATTATCCTGTAAATGCTGGGTTCAAAGCTTCCTGTTCTCTACTTCTTATTCACCAAAAGGGATGAATGAATGGCTTCGCTCTAATTGGTTTCAATATTGGCTAGATGGATTCGCAATGCCTTCCACTGGATGGATGCTCAACCAAGGAATGGTCTTATATCCTTGCAATGCTTCTCAAATAAACAAAACTGTTTACACCAATTCAAAACCAGTAGCCCAAGATTGTTTCTCAACTAAGTTCCAACTTTGTTTATTGCGGGTAATAAGATGCATGGCATTCTGCAATTCAGAAATAGGCTGACAATTAAACATTACACAAGCATTATATATGGCTGGAGCTAATTGCAAAGACTTGATCACTCAAGTAGTTATGTATATAACACTGGCTGTAGGTAGATAATTCCATGAAAAGCTTGAGACGAATTGCTTTAAGGAGTCACTTTTGTTAGCAACTGTATAATGAATGTGCAAACTCAGCACTTAATTAATAACTATTCCCCTGTGCCATATGATGGTTGTGGCTAACTAGTTAAGCACACAGGATTTAAATAGAGCACCAAGTAAACCAACCATTCATTAGTATTAGTCTATGAATTATATATATATAAATAGAACAAATAAAAATTGGGCTGTAGATGCCAGCCAACAAAGAAAAAGTGTTGTAGCTGTTCCATTAATTAAATCAGCGATCAACCAGATTGATATCAATCAAAAAGCATTTAAACACATTCGACACCAGATTATTCTGGAAACCCAAATGGAAAACCAGCAATGGCAGGTTCTAATTATGCTTAGGAATTGTTAAAAAGGATGAGCTATACACTTTCATCAAAATTTCATGTATTCTTACTCACTGGCAGCAATTTATAGATTGCTCTGGTTCAGAGATGATCTTTGTTCCATGTGGACATGTTAGGAATCCTTTTCGTCCTTCAATATTTGAGTAGATTGCTTCACTCCTAGTCCTCATTCCTTTGCTACTACCCATCTTCTTCCCCAGCATTATTTTTGTCCATATCCCTTTGGTTGTCTTTGCATCAAGCAAGCATTGTTTATGATAATGTTACCTTGAAATGCCAACCATAGTGATTCATTTCACCTTATTCTTAGCCTTTAGCCTTTAAGATGATTGTTGACTTCAAACTTTTCCAAGGATTTTTTTTGTTACAAAGTTTGGAAGAGTGATTAATTCAGATCCATTTTGGATTACCAAATGCCAAATAAACTTATGAGACCCCCTTGTTGAAGTAGTTTATCCTGTTGGGATGTGACTATGTAACTCTTCTCTTACTGGACCATGAGCTGTTTGATGCCCTTAGGGTTGGGCCCCGACTTTGTAACTCTTCTCCTTCTAAGTTGTGAGTGTGCAGCTCTTATCTTGCTAGGTTTTTAAGTCTTTGATTCCCTTAGGGTTGGGCCGTGACTCTCTTGGTGACACTTAGTTGGGTTGTCATTGTCCCATGACCTCTTGATTTGGGTCAACCTTCCTGTTGCTACTTTTGAGCAGGTCATAACCTCCTTGTGGAAACCAAGGGTTGAACAGTACCTTCTTACTGCTAGTCATGACCTTGTTGGATTCCCAATTTTGACCCTTGACCTTGCCGCTACTCATTAGAGAAGTCCGTGACTTTGTTGATTCTCATTGGAGTGGGCTATCACCTTGTTGTTGTTCACTGAATTTATTCATGAACCTAATGTCGTTATAAAGGATGGGAGTGACTTCTTTTTGGGTTTCTAAGGATGGGTGTGATCTCCTTATGGACCGCTAAAATAAATTGTGATCTTGTTGGACTATTTTTCGTGACCTTCTGTGGACTGTATGGAAGGGGATTGAAACCTTATTTAAAATGCTAAGTCTACCTTACCTTTGTCTTGCCTATTGCAACAAGTTGAGTCCATTAAAGAGTGTCTCTACATGTATGGATTAGGGATGCTGGATGCCTTTTTTCATTTGAAGGAGAATCTATCTTGCTTGATTTAGGACTATCCTAAAGGCCTGCCATTTATTGCAGCCTAACCTTTAACCTACTACAATCTATCTTTTATCTCTCTCACAAGGTATGCCATTTGATCCTTTGGTGACTTGTCCTTTCAATGACAATATGTTACCCTAAAAGTATTTGAGTATAAGGAAGATCCAAACTAGATCTAAACCAACATTGTTATAGTTCATTATCGTTGTTCTTTAGTTGTTAGTTTGTTTTACATGATATTATTTCTATTCTTATTGTTTATTTTATGTACATTGCAATTGAAAAATTGTATCTCAAGGACCAACTTTAACATAATGACCATTGGAGTGTCAAAGTTGAAAGAGACAAAAATTATGTTTTGAATTTATTACAACAGTATTGTTCTGTATCTAGCTCTTTTTTAGTTTTGTGTTATGCATTAAAGTATAAAATTTTAATTATCTTATATCAAATCCTAACCTAACCTTGAATTTCAACAATTGTCTTAATTAGTTAAATATTTATTTCTAATGTTCATTAGTTAATCTTTGGATTTTTTTTTTAAATCCATCAACAGGCGTCGCTTTTCCGACGTGCTTCCGACACTCTGGTAAACACATCCGACGACCGTGGCATGACTCCGACGCTTCCACCCATCGGAAGACCGACTGTTCAAGTGTCGATCCGCATCGGAAGGCCGACTCTTCCAGTGTCGGATGGCATAGGTTAGCCGACACTTGCTGGATAAAAATACCGACGACAACACCATTCTGTCCGTCAGATTTCTGACGCTTTATGCAATTTTGATTGACACTTTGGAAGGAAATACGGTTGAATATGCGACACAATGGTCTGTCGGATCTTCGACCCACATTAGTCGCATGTCGAAGATCCGACATTACGCCACCGATGGCAAAAAAAGGTGTATGTGTCGAAAAGGCGACAGATAAGTGTCAAATTTCAGACATGCAAGGTGTCGGATTTTGGGGTAAATTTTTGTAGTGTTTTAGAATAATCATCAATAAATGACATGTAATATAAAGCTTTTGAAATCGAAGTAATTTTAAAGGGACCAAATAGATCATAATGCATTAAATCCAACAACACCAAGGGTTTGTGAGAACTAGATTAAAATTGAACACAATTATGTTTTCCATATATGCATTTCTTGCAAAAATCAAATTCAAGAGCACAATCATTCAATCCACCAATGATATTTTTTCTTTTTAACACACATAATCCCTATTTCTCACCTATATGGCTTAATGTTTGATGCTGCAGCAATATATTCTCTGTAGGTAACTTGTTTTCTAAAGCAAGTGCTTGTTTAGGTACCCATAAAACATGCCCATCATAACTAGATACAAGTTCTTACTGTGAAGGTGTTGATTCTGCACATCTCTTTGTTGTAGAAATTGAAGAACTATTGCATTGAATGATGCACACATCAAGCTTGAACATAGTGCCGACACAAACACATTTAAAAAGCACCATAGATGCCCAAACCATTTTACACCCTTTGTTAAAGTAAAAAACCCACACACTTGCATCATTAGGCTGTCTTACCAATCGCATGTTACACACCAAACCTAGAATGTGCAAATCTCCATTGATCCCCTTCACTTTAGCATTGGGGAATTTGACAAAGACTCTACCATGACCAACTGTGTTGAGAGGAGAGTCATCACCAAGGTATACCACACTATCATCATATTTCTCAAACACTAATAACCAATTTCGATGAGAACTCATATGGAAGGAGGCTCTAAGGCCTATTAGAGAAAATTTGGGGTCTAAAATGGGCCTCTCAAGGAAAAAAAATAAAATCCACATCAAAATACAAATAGGCCATATCACACTAAGTTAAAGTTGTTATCTAGTTAAGGTCAGTATATATTGTCTCATTAATAGTTGACATGTATGCCTGGTTAGTGTAGACTCAAGAAATGAGAGTTGAAAATATTAATGAAAGGTTTAGATTCTTGTGCACACATAATAAATGATATAGTGGTATTTTTTTAATATATATATACCACTACTTCTTTTTATATATTTAATAGAATCTAAAACTTAAAAAAACTATAATTATAATAATACTAAAAATAAAAAATCACTAGTATTACTTTATATAGATTTTATATTAAAATTAAGAGTTTTCATGTATAAAATAATATTTAGGTATTTTTACAATAGATTTTGCTCCCAAATTTGGAATTGAACACCCTTGGTGCTATTGAAAAGGTCTTGACGAGAGCTACAACTTTCATATTTTGAGTTTTCCAATATTCCGCACCTATTTTCTAGGGAAGGCAATAGTATGTTTTGGAGAAAAACAAAATTTGGAAGATTCCAAGAATCTTTCAAAAGATGATTTTCTCCCAAGAAAATTAAAAAGACCTCCTCGAAAAATCGATACAGAATCTTGGGAAACTCAAAACGAAAAAAGCTGTATCTCTCATCAAGACCTTTCTAATGGTCTAACGGTACCAAGAGATCCCAATTCAAGGAGTGAAAGTTATCACAAAAATAAAAAAATATTATTTTTTCTCACTCCTCTTTTCTTATTTAGGATTATTTAGTAATACTATTTTGTATTAGTATTTAGTATTTAAATGTTCTAATTATTTGGGGAAGTAGTAATTAAATATATTTAGCATTTTTAAAAGGAAGTATTTTTTTTGGTAAGTACCCACAAGGGATTTGAACTTATGACATTCTATTTTCAACTTCTCGTCTCAATTGCTCATTACCAATTTTTCTAGCCCCTATGGGCTTAAAAAGGGAGTATTATTTAGTAATATTAGAAGTATGATTTTTTTTAGTATTTCAAGGTAACTCCATTTAAAATTATATCATATTTATTTTTCTTTTTAAAAGATTAATTATATAAATGTTTTTAGTAACTCAAAATTACTCCAGTATCATTTTAATTTTGCGAGATTTATTTTTTGAAGGACTTGGGAGTAGTGATGATATAAAATACTCTATATTTATTATTTCAAGTATATTTGTTGTATTTCGAGATGAACTTTTCACGATCTTAACCAAAGTGAGCTTTATATGGAGTTAGATATTGCTAAATAAAAATATGGCACATAAGCATCATTGACTTCTCTATGTCCAACTCAGTGATAATTGTTGACAAAAGTTATTGGAATTTTATTGGTTTGAGAAATTCAATTCATCCATGGCACATTTTTTTATGAGGCCCATTGTAGACCCCAAATCTGCTCTAATTGTACTCCTACAAACTACTGGAGTACTAAAGAAGAGTGGTTTAAAAATAAAAATGTGAACCCAGAGACATGCATTACCTCAACTGCTTAATAATTTAGATTATAAGTGAATGGGATAATGAATATTGAAGCATGGTAGTTGGAATAGATGTTAAAATAACAAAAGTTATATCTCGAGCATATATTTAATAACATGATAAAAATGTTGATATGCTTACTCATTTGGTGGGTATGACGGTAGCTTGAAATATGAGCCAAGTAGGTCTTGTTCATCTCAAGGGCTAGTGAAGGAATGATAAGGATTAAACCATAGGAAAATTTGGTAAGGAGTGTGTGTAAAAAAAGGGGGATGGGAGAAAGTAACGAGATAACTTGTATTGGTATTTTTGTCTAATACAGAATCGTGCATTGTGCAAGCAAATATACAAATCCACATGACAAGTTGTGACTAAGTTGATTATATGAGTTTTTTTTGTTGAAAAGTTACAACTAAAACTGTTGATGAAATTGTCATTGATGCCAACATGGACTTGCAGTGGCCCCACAGGTTGTCATTGACACTACCAAGTCTCACTTGCAATTCCTTGGGCCCCTTACAGAGTGGCTTTGTGCCTTGAATCACCTTATACCCAGTTGACAAGGTCCCTATACCCACAAGGCTGGATCTTGTGGCCACCACCTTGATGAAGATGCTAAAGACCTTGTTGATGGTGCTGAAGACCCTGGAGATGGTGCTAAATCCTTTGTGGATGATGGTGAATCCCTAGATGGGTTGGAGAAGCATTAATGGCCCATTCTGTGGTCATTCATTCTCTGATGGTGTCATGGTACCCCAAGAGAAGGTCTAGCAACCCCACATGTGATGTCATGATCGATATTGACCCTTGGAGGTCTCTTGGTGTGGTTGAGGTGGTTGAAGAAGCCTAGGAAGCCCCTTGTTGGATGAAGAAGCCCTTTAGAATGTTTTGGATGCACATTTGATGGCTTAATAGCCCTTAAAGGTGATGATGTGGTCATTAATGACTTGATGAAGAATTGGAACCCTTAGAGATGATCATTATGCATGAGAAGGTTTGGCACCCACATAAATGGTGCCATGATGACCCCTGGACACTATATGACCATTGATGGTGCATTTGGAAATTATTTGGGTCTTGGAATCCATACATATGGTGGTTTGTTAGCCCATGAATATTGGAGCCTTTGATATGATGGAATATTTGGTCATGATGCCCTCATCACTTGGCGATGGAGTCCTATGTGATGGGATTGAAATCCATGGAAAGTATTTTTTAAATATTATATGATATCTTTGAAAGATTCCTTCAAACCCTTGCATGTGGTGCCTTGGGTATTTAACCCACACACTTGGTAGCTTGTTGATGGTTATGTATGGTAATATTTGTGGTTATATGGCTATTGGGATGAAGATGGAGGTAGAGCCCATGGAAATTCCTTGATATGTTGAAGAATACTTTGAAACTCTTGTAGTTGGTGGTATGGTCTTTGGCAACCTCATGTGTGGGGTCTTAGACGTCCTGAACATGTTGAAGAATTTAAGGGTATTAGATCAATAATTTACAAATAAACCCATCATAGGGAAATATTCCTTATAAATCCATTTCCGTTGATATGTGGAGCATCTTCTAACTACTTACTGTTCAAGATATATGAATTTTTGAAGTTGGTGTACCCCACATTTTTGGGTCAGCCGACCAAACAAAAGTGAATTTAATTATTTGTAATTTTGAATTGCACGTCAGCCCAGTTTGAGGTACTAAATTTCCTCCACAACCTATATAAATATAATATCAAACATTTCATTTGTTCATGAATCAAGTCTCTCTTTGGTATTTCGCAACTCTTGGAGAAAAGTGCGAAACTTTGTGGAGAAGAAATGTTTGGGCATCTTCACTAAAATTGACATAACTTTCTCATATGGAATCAAAATTACAAAATTCTTGGCTCGTTGGAAAGCTTGTTACGAGGGCTATGTGATGAAATGATATATAGTTTATTTTGGTTTGTATATTGTTTCTTCATATTGTGATATTAAAAAAGGTATGGTTCATGATTCTGGGTTTCTCTTGTGATGACACATGTCTCTCATGAATAGAGTTCATCTTTGATCTTAGTATGTGAGCCTCTATATTTTTATATATATTTGAAATATTTCTAGAGGTTATGATGATGATGTTGCATAACTTTATGCTATGCTATGATACACTTTGTGATGATAATTCATGTGATAATGATGTGCACTCTATGAAGTTGATGCACTCCTATACAATATGATGTACATGCATACCATAGTGTGATGATGGTCTCCTATGCACTTATGATGTATAATTGATGTTGGTCATGCATACTACTGGTTGATGACATGATACTCCTATGATAAGATGAGGGATGCCGATGCCTTGTACCCTATGATGATGTTACATACCATGATGATGATGATGCACACTCTTTAGTGTTGATGAACAATTTTGATGTCCATATAATGATGAACAAAGAGGCATGACCAACAGTGTAGACTTGACATGGTTGATGATAAGATGAAAAAGTGTTGATGAGTAACAGTGATGAGCATATGAACATGTGTTGATGAGATGATTGACAGAGAGGGATGAGCAGAGGTTGATCAATAGAGATTGAGCAACAATATTGAAGAGAAGGTGAACAAAGAATATTGAGAAGAGTGTTGCAGCATTGTTGATGAGAGTGATGAGCAGATGACCATCAACATTGATAAGAAGAGATTGATGTGCAGAGCAGAGGTTGGTTGTGCACTAGATCCATATGATTTCTTGCAATAAGAATCTTTAACTTGAGGATTGGACTCCTCAAACCCTTCTTAGTTGGAGCTAAGAAAACCAGGATGGGTCCTATTATGACAGTTGGTGCTCTTTTCATCAGTTGGTGCTGATTGTAATCGAGAAGATTGTATATTCCATGTACAATAAATAAAAATAAAAATTACATATATTCCTTTGTCTCTTTTGATGTTATTTTTATGCTTATGACTCATGATTTATTCGGTTGATTATGCAATTGATAACATAATGATTGATATACTCTAATTGACTAATAGAAGTGTAAAAAGATTTAAATTGCTCACACACTGATTCAACTGCCCTCTCAATGTGGTCATTGTGTCCAACAATTAGATGAGTTTTTTTTGTTCTAAATGAATTATATTGAAGTAAACATCCATTTTGATAGACAAAGATATACAGATGAAAGCACATAAATTTTGTCCTATAATATTTAAATTAAAAAGTTACTACTTAAACAAACTAAATTTTGATGTCTATACGAGAGTAACACAAAGAGTAATATGATTGCAAGTAAGATGTTGAACCTACTTAGAGGGAACTACTATTAAATTGTGGTTCTTATACTAAAGTATTGTAATAATAAAAAGGAAGATGTGCATGTGTTTACTGCATTTAAGGGTGTTGCTAGAAAAGAAAAAAATTAGCTTGACACAATCGTAATTGTCGAAAATAGTATGTTACATTCACAACCAGTATTTATATAAGTATGCATTTGTAGTATATATGTACTTATGTATGCTTGAAGTATGTTAAATGATTAATTGTTCGGTGCAATGGCAACTAGACTAATGTTAAATAGGAATGTGTTGGTATAAGATTGTATTTTGGTTTGTACTCTTAGGAGCAATGCAAGATTAATGATATACGTTATATAGTATAAATTGATTTCTTTTAGTGAAATTAGTTAAGTTTGGAATAATCTAAAGAAATAATGATAATACTAACATTTTATAAAGCATGGTTGATTAGATAAAATCTGAGGTGCTAGCAATCATAAGAACATGCATATGATGATTATGCCTTTGCTTTATTGTAAGAGTTAACATGATTGATAAGAAACTCTTGAATCGTCTTTTAATATCTTAATTGATATGTTATGATGACCAATAAATACATTGTACATAGGTGAGAATATAGTAAAGTAAAGTCTTGTTGGTAATGCAACTCCAAAAAAGAGTATCTTGAGAAAAGTTCCTTATACCCCTTGGAAGAAATTGTAAAACCAAGGAAGAGTGGCAGCAAGAGTGAATCTATAAAATAGAAGCTGAATTGATTGATTAGCATACATGTTGATTGCATTATGAGAATTCTAGTTCTGCTAGAGTTTCATATGCATAAAACTTGAGGTTTCCTTTACACATTAAGTATTGATTATATGAATTATAATTGTAATTAAATTATGAAAAATGATTGATTAATAATTGGCATTGTGAATGGTGATGCAATCATGTAGAATGCACATATAATTACTAATAGTTAAATTTCAATTTGAAAGTTTGGCAACTAGAAATATTGGCGAGTCTATTTATTTTGGCAATGGAGTGATTATATGTATTGATAATATGTTTCCTACTTTTGAAATTTCAAAATTGTTGGCAGAAGGACTTAGATATGGCAATGACTGTAAGGCCACAACAAGAATCAAGGTCCTACAACTACAAGAAGTAAAACACGACGAGTAAGAATAACCTCATAGGTATGAAATATGGTTTCTATGAGAAACAAAAAGGAAGAGAAATAATTTAAATAATAAATTAATGAAACCATCACCCTACTAACATAATTTGGAGGGGATGCACCCTACAAACAATAAAGATAACCTAAAATTTAAGATAAGAAACAAGTAATATGAGGACAATGTGTTGGTCCTGTAAGCTAAGTTCCAATGAGCGAACCATGGGGACATGCTACTGATGTATGGTTTGTTTTAGTATTTCAAGGTAACTCCATTCAAAATTATATTATTTTTATTTTTATTTTTAAAAGATTAACTATATAAATGTTTTTAGTAACTCAAAATTACTTCACTATCATTTTATTTTCGCGATATTTATATTTTAAAGGATTTGGGAGTAGTGATAATATAAAATACTCTATATTTATTATTTCAAGTATATTTGTTGTATTTCGAGATGAACTTTTCACGATCTTAACCAAAGTGAGCTTTATATGGAGTTAGATATTGCTAAATAAAAATATGGCACATAAGCATCACTCAATTCTCTATGTCCAACTCAATCATAATCATTGACAAAAGTCATTGGAATTTTATTAGTTTGAGAAATTCAATTCATCCATGGCACATTTTTTTATGAGGCCCATTTTAGACCCCAAATTTGCTCTAATTGTACTCCTAAAAACTACTGGAGTACTAAATAAGAGTGGTTTAAAAATAAAATCCGAACCTAGAGACATGCATTACCTCAGCCGCTTAATAATTTAGATTTTAAGTGAATGGGAATATGAATATTGAAGCATGGTGGGTGGAATAGATGTTAAAATAACAAAATTTATATCCCGAGTATATATTTAATAACATGATAAAAATGTTGATATGATTACTCATTTGGTGGGTATGACAGTAGCTTAAAATATGAGCCAAGTAGGTCTTGTCCATCTCAAGGGCTAGTGAAGGAATGATAAGGATTAAACCATAGGAAAAATTGTTAATGGGTGTGTGTAAAAAAAGGGGGAGGGGAGAAAGTAACGATATAACTTGTATTGGTATTTTTGTTTAATAGAGCATCATGCATTGTGCAAGCAAATATACAACTCCACATGACAAGTTGTGACTAAGTTGATTATATGAGTTTATTTTGTTCTAAATGAATTATAATGAAGTAAACATCCATTTTGATAGACAAAGATATAAAGATGAAAGCACATAAATTTTGTCCTATACTATTTAAATTGAAAATTTACTACTAAAATTGTAGGTGAAATTCTCATTGATGCCAACATGGACTTGCAGTGGCCCCACAGGTTGTCATTTATACTACCAAGTCTCACTTGCAGTGCCTTGGGCCCCTTACATAGTGGGTTTGTGCCATCAAGCACCTTGTACCCAGTTGACAAAGTCCCTGTACCCACAAGGCTAGATCTTGTAGCCACCACCTTGATGAAGATGTTGAAGACCCTGTTGATGGTGTTGAAGACCCTGGAGATGGTGCTGAAGCCTTTGTGGATGATGGTGAATCCCTAGATGGGTTGGAGAAGCATTACTGACCCATTCTGTGGTCATCCATGCTATGATGGTGTCACGGTACCCCAAGAGAAGGTCTAGCAACCCCATAGGTGATGGCATTGTTGGTATGAATGAGTTTGTTTGTCATTGATGTAAAAGAATGTCTATTAAAAAATACATAAAATGAAATTGAAAGAATAATTAAATTTGATAGATATTATTCTTTGAGAAAGATCTAAAGACAAAAATCGTGAATGAGACACAGAAATATGGGAATGCAACAAAAATCATGAATAAGACACATAAATTCTTGTCTTCAGACATAAAGTTTATTATGTTCACAGAATCATAGAAATGGGAATTAGCAATAGTTTGTTGTGGCTAAAACAATTTGTTATCCATCAAGCACTTGATTCCAGGTGTCAAAGCACAGTTCCAATGACCATCATTAATCAATTATACGGTTTCAAGTTTAACATAAGGTTAAAATAAAATCCTGCTAAATGTAATGGTTAATGCTACCCAGAATTTTCAGTTATGATCTTAATGTATTGACCAACGTTTTTTCTCTCTATTGAACCGTTTATACAGTTACAGATAACCATGTCTAACTGTTTAAAGTATGCGTTGTAAGATAAATATTAAGGAGCAGAGATGTGGAAGTATGGAAATACTCTGTGGTGAATAAGGAGATTGTATCAGTGCAGTGAACACAGCACAGTATTCAGCAATGGATTGGAGAAGACACGCTGAGTAATGAAATTGGAGAAGAAGCAGCGAAGTGAATAAATTGGAAAACACAGTACTCAGCAATTGAGAAGTTGCAGATCGGTAAAGTATCATAAATGTTTCAGCAAGCAATGAATGTAGAAATGTATCAGCAATAAAATGATTGATTTTGAGTTGAATGTAGGTAAAATTGTATGGATTGAAAATTCAGTTATCCCTTTAGTTCTTTTTAAATTTTGAATACATCACATATGAAAAAATAGAGGAAGTATTGCGCAGTTCATTGGATTGAGTACACTGCATGTGTATAATTGTGAATTGCTTAACAGAATAAGAACGTTATCTACAGAAATAAGAAAGTAAATAAATTGAATGATATGCAGAGATTTGAATTGAAGACTGAAGAATCAGAGGAGTCATTTTTGCAATGAAATAGATGTTATATTGCATTATGCTAAGCGTAACTAAAATGCAAAAGAATTGAGAAAGAGTTTAAATCATTGGTATTGAAGTTCTGAGTTTACACTTGCAGTTTAAATGAAAGTATGTTACAAAGTTGAGTTTGACAAGATGGTTTTGACAAAAGAGGTTTTTGACAGAATTGGTTTGATAAGTTGGTTTTGAAAGAGTTGGATTTAACAGGTTGATGTCTATATTACAGGGAGGAAGGGAGGTGCTAGGGAGACTGGCAGTCTCATTGCAAGTTGAAGCTTGCATTCAGACAGTAGGAGCTGTCTTTCAGTAAGAGCTGAAAATAAAGAGGTAGTAGCCTCATCTGAGTTGTTGCTCAGATAAAACATGACGTAATTAAAGTTTCTTGCTTTACATCCATAAGAAGAAGAGGTTTTTCCCTTTATGGGTTTCCTCATGAACAGTTTGTGTCTCTGTCCATTTTAAGTGTTTGATGGTTATAAGCTGCATTAAAAAATATATACAAAATTATAAACAACTGATTCATCCCCCCTCTTAGTTGTTTGACTTTATTAACAATTGGTATCAGAGCCGGTCACTTCAGATCTTAGTTTAATCATTGGAAGTGTGGTATTTTATGATGGATAAGAAGTATGAATTTACAAAACATGGATTACCTCTATTTGATGGACATAATTATGCTTTTTGGAGTATCAGGATGAAATTATTTTTACAGACTCAAGGAATAGATGTTTTACAAGCTGTGTTGAGTGAATATAGTGCTCCAACAACCATTCGAACAGATGTTGTAGGTAAGAAACTCTATGAAAGTAATTCTAAAGCCATGTATGTAATACTTGGAGGTTTAGCAGGGTCAGAATTTGTTAAGGGTATGCACTGTGAGTCAGCTAAAGAATTGTGGGACAAACTGAAAAATGTTTATGAAGGAGATACTCAGGTGAAAAATGCTAAGTTACAGTCATATAGGAGTCAATTTGAAAGTTTAAAAATGGAAGAATCTGAAGATATAGCAACTTATTTTCTTCGTATTGATGAAGTAGTAAATACCATGAGAGGTCTAGGAGAAAAGGTTAAATATGTTGATATTGTGCAAAAGGTACTTATATCTTTACCTGTAAGATTTAATTCAAAAATATCTACTTTGGAAGAAAGAACTGATATCTCTACTTTAGAAATGGATGAACTACATGGAATACTAACGGCTTATGAGATGAGAAAATTTGGTGAGGATTCCTTCAGGAAAGAAGTAGATTTCAAGGTGGCTAAAAAGAACAAGAAGAAAGTTGAAGCAGAAACCAACAATCATGATGATTCAGAAGAAGATAAGGAAGAAGCTAATTTTGTCAAAAATATAAAAAAGGGAACTAGTAAATACAAAGGTAAGCTTCCTCTTAAATGCTTTGGTTGTGGTAGAATAGGGCATTTTGCCTCTAAGTGTCCTTAGAATAAGCATTCTGATGGTTAAGAAGAAAGAAATAGAAAGAGTAAAGAATACAAGAAAAAATATAAGAAATCTTTTCAAAGAAACTCATATAAAAAACAAAGTTTATTTATTAAAGATGATAGTGATTCTTCAGAAATAGATGAAAGTGATGTTAGCTCAGATATAAGACTTTTTATGGCTGTAGAAAATCAGAATGATGAATTTATTGAAGAAGAAGAAGGTGAAGTTGATTTGGAAGCTGAACTTGTAAGTGCATTAACTGAACTTAGAAAAGTAAGAAGAGCATGTAAACATTTCAAAGAAGAAAATGAAAATCTTGAAAATGAGTTATAGAAATCTAACAAGTTGGTAGAAAGCACTGAAAGTATGATAATTGATTTAAAGCTCAAAATGGAAGAGGCTAAATTAACTGAAGAAGCACTAAACAACCTGCTTGTAGAAAAGGATAAGGAAACTGAATATCTAAAATTTGAATTTGTTTAAGTCAGAAAGAAGGTACAAGAAAATAACATGAATGGTAGTTCAAATATTTTAGAACAAATTATTAGTAATCAAAGATCAACAAATGACAAAACTGGAATTGGTTATAAATCTGAGACTACTAAGGCAAGTACTAGCACAAGTACTGAAAAGAGAGGTACTGATGTGAAAAACACTAGCAATCAGATGGAATCAGTAAAGCAAAAAGAAAATAAAACCCCAACAGTACATAGAAGAAGTTATGACAAGTAACAGAACAAGTTTAATGACTATTGTTTCTTTTGTTACAAGTATGGACATAAAGCTTCCTTTTGTAATGCATTCTCAAGAAACATAATTGCACATAACAACCATGAAAAATCTAGATTTGGCTATGGAAGAAGGCATGATAGAATCATTCAGAACAATGTGATTAATTCCTATAACAAATTTGATGTCTTAAGTTTTGAAATTGAGTGTTATAGATGTAATAATTTTTGACATGTATCAAAAAATTGTCCAATGAACTTTGATAAATCTGTTGAGTCTAATTACACCAATCTGAAAACCAGATGTTGGAAAAAGAAAAGTGATCATCTGGAATCTGAAAAATGCACTCTAGCTTTACAGGCTGATCATAAAGTGAAATGTTGTGTGGATAGTGGATGTTCTAAACATATGACAGGAAGAAAACATAATTTTGTTACTTTGGATGAAGGAAAAGAAGGTACAGTTACTTTTGGAAATGAACAATCAGCTAGAATAATTGGAAGAGGTACTGTGCGATTGAATAATAAGAATATTATGGCTGAAAATGTTTTAATAGTTGAGGATATGGAACATAATTTGTTAAGTGTAAGTCAAATTTGTGATAAAGGGCATTATATGATTTTTTATTCTAAAAATTGTCAAATAAGAGATGTCAAAACAAATTGGTTAGTTGGAATAGCTAGAAGAACACCAAGCAACATTTACATACTAGATGAGAAAAAGGAAGATTATTATCTTGGAAATGAAGATGAAAATTGGTTGTGGCATAAAAGGCTTGGACATATTAACTTTGAAAGTCTGATTCATTTAAACAAAAAGGAAGCAATAAGAGGTTTACCTTTCATAAAGAATATTACCAACTCTGTTTGCAAACAATGCCAACATGGTAAACAAACTAGATTTAAGTTTAAAACGAAAGAATACTCTACAACAAAACCTTTGGAACTAATACATGTTGATGTTTGTGGACCTATGAGGACAAAAGGATTAAATGGTGAAATATATTTCTATTATTTGTGGATGATTTTACTCGAATGACTTGGATGTTTCTGTTAAGAAGGAAGTCTGAAACATTCAATTGTTTTCAAATTTTCAAAGAGTTGACTGAAAATGAAATTGACATGAAAATTAAATGCTTAAGATCAGACAATGGAGGAGAATTTGTTTCTAAAGAATTCAATTAGTATTTTGATGATAATGGTATCAAAAGACATTTTTTCTGTTACTCAAACACCTCAACAAAATGGTGTTGTTGAAAGAAATAATAGGACTATTATGGAGATGGCAAGAACAATGTTAAATGAATTTAAACTAAGTAATATACTTTGGCCTCAAGCTGTTCATACTGATGTGCACATACTAAATAGAAGTTTATTGAGAAGTAATAGTAACAAGACACCTTATCATTTATGGAAAGGTATACAAGCAAGTGTGAAACACTTTAGAATCTTTGGTAGTAAGTGTTACATAAAGAGAGTTGATAAAAATATGGGAAAGTTGGATTCTAGAACTAATGAAGGTATTTTAGTTGGATATTCATGCTCAAGAAAAGCTTATAAGTTCTACAATTTCAGATGGAAGAAAATTGTTGAAGCCATAGATTAAAATTTAATGAATCTTCATTTTTAAAATCCAAAACTGAAAAGAAATATCATCAGATATATGAAATATATGACAAACTGAAAATGGAAGAAGAATCAAGTGATATAGAGGAAACCAAATCAGTTAAAAATGAAAATTTGATTCCTACATTATTACAGGTATCAACTCCATCTAAGACTCCAAGCAAAAGAATTCAAAGAAATCATCTTGAAGAACAAATCATTGGTGATATCAATGTAGGTGTTGAAACTAGAAGCAAAAGGCAAGAATATACTTCCAATCAAGAACAGGTATCATTACTCTCACTGTTTGAACCCAAGAATGTTGAAGAAGCAATTAATGATGAAAACTGGATGAAAACAATGAAAGAAGAAATAAGTCAAATAGAAAAGAATAAGACATGGGAATTGGTTCCTAGACCTTTAAATAAAAATGTTATTGGGGCTAAATGGGTTTTCAGAAATAAGTTGGATGAAGCAGGCAACATTTCTAGAAATAAAGCTAGACTAGTTTGTAAAGGGTATGCACAAGTAGAAGGCATATATTATGGAGAAATGTATGCTCCTATTGCAAGAATGGAATCCATTAGACTGATTTTGGCTTATGCTAGTTCTAAGAACATTAAATTTTATAAAATGGATGTAAAATCTGCATTTTTAAATGGTGATTTAGAGGAAGAAGTTTACATGGAACAACCATATGGGTTTCAGGTACAAGAATCAATAAATCATGTTTATAGGTTGAAAAAGGCTTTGTATGGGCTAAAACAAGCTCCAAGAGCTTGGTATTCCAGGCTTGACAAATACTTAAGGCAACAAGGATACAGAAAAGGTAATACTGACAGTAATCTTTATATTAAAGAAGAACATGGTAGCTTGATCATTGTTGAAATATATATAGATGATATTATATTTGGGAGTGATAATGATCAGCTTAGCAAACTGTTTGCACAAAGTATGCATAATGAGTTTGAAATGTCTATGGTTGGTGAATTAAAGTTTTTCTTAGGCCTCCAAATTTCACAATCTGATAAAGACATTTTTATCTCTCAAACTAAATACATAAAAGAAATGCTAAAGAAATTTCAAATGTAAGATTGTAAACTAGTAGGAACTCCCATGGTTATTGGATGTAAGTTGAGTAACACAGATAATTCTTAGAGTCTTGAGCAAAAAATATACAAATATATGATTGGTAGTCTTTTATATGTAACAACTACAAGGCCAGATGTAAAGAATGCAGTATGTCAAGTTGCTCGGTTTCAATCATCTCCAAAAGCTTCTCACTTACTTGTAGTTAAGAGGATTCTTAGATATCTAAAAGGAACAACAGATTATGGCTTATGGTATCCCAAAAGTAACAATCTTGATTTATATGCTTTTACAAATGCAGATTGGGCAGGTTGTGTAGATGATCGAAAAAGCACAAGTGGGGAAGCATTTTATCTGGAAGGATGTTTGGTAAGTTGGTTAAGCAAGAAACAATCGACCATATCTATTTCTACTGCTGAAGCAGAATACATTGCTGTTGCAAATTGTTGTACACAGATACTATGGATGAAACAAATGCTAGCAGATATACATGTCACTTATGATGATCCTATTCCTATTTTTTGTGACAATGCAAGTGCCATCATCATTTCCAAGAATCCGGTTATGCACTCAAAAATAAAACATATTATGATTAAGTTTCATTTTCTCAGAGAGCAGGTTTTAAACAATACTATCAAGCTTGAGTATGTTAGCACACACTATCAAATTGCTGATATATTCACTAAGCCTTTGCCTCGACAACAATTTGAAAATCTCAGGGAACAGTTAGGTGTTTGCTGTATGTAATCTCCGGCATTTTTGTTATCAAAGTGATGCTCAACCGCCATATCAGATTTGCAGATTTTCAATGACAGACTTCTATTCAAAGGTTCAATTTTGATTACAGATTGGTTACAGCTTCCACAGGTGTTTTTTTTAGGGGAGAGTTCTCAGATCATGTTGTTTGGTTCTTTGCCATCGATGTAAAAGGGGGAGAAGATATATATGTTTTCCATCAATGAAAAAGGGGGAGTTTGTTGGTCTGAATGAGTTTCTTTGTCATTGATGTAAAAGAATGTCTATTAGAAAATACATAAAATGAATTTGAAAGAATAATTAAATTTGATAGATATTATTCTTTGAGAAAGAACTAAAGACAGAAATCGTGAATGAGATACATAAATATGGGAATGCAATAGAAATCGTGAATAAGACACAGAAATTATTGCCTTCAGACAAAAAGTTTATTATGTTCACAGAATCACAGAAATGGGCATTAGCAATAGTTTGTTGTAGCTAAAACAATTTGTTATCCAGCGCTTGATTCCAGGTGTCAAAGCACAGTTCCAATGACCATCATTAATCAATTATACGATTTCAAGTTTAACATAAGGTTAAAATAAAATTATGCTAAATGTAATGGTTAACGCTACCCAGAATATTCAGTTATGATCTTAACGTATTGGCCAATGTTTTTTTCTCTATTTTGAACCGTTTATACAGTTACAGATAACCATGTCTAACTATTTAAAGTATGTCCTATAAGATAAATATTAAGGAGCAAAGCTATGGAAGTATGGAAATACTCTGTGGTGAATAAGGATATTGTATCAACGCAGTGAACACAACGCAGTATTCAACAATGGATTAGAGAAGACACGCTGAGTAA
The DNA here is from genome assembly GCA_001517045.1 of Pseudotsuga menziesii. Lineage (NCBI taxonomy): Eukaryota > Viridiplantae > Streptophyta > Pinopsida > Pinales > Pinaceae > Pseudotsuga > Pseudotsuga menziesii. The sequence continues at coordinate 120,845 of LPNX010647664.1, read as the reverse complement.
TGGAATTGGAGAAGACGCAGCGAAGTGAATAAATTGGAAAACAAAGTACTCAGCAATTGAGAAGTTGCATATCGGTGAAGTATCAGAAATGTTTCAGCAAGAAATGAATGTAGAAATGTATTAGCAATAAAATGATTGATTTTGAGTTGACTGTAGTTAAAATGGTATGGATTGAAAATTCAGTTATCCCTTTAATTCTGTTTAAATTTTGAATACTTCACATATGAAAAAATAGAGGAAGTATTGCGCAGTTCATTGGATTGAGTACACTACCTGTGTATAATTGTGAATTGGTTAGCAGAATAAGAATGTTATCTACAGAAATAAGAAGCTAAATAAATTGAATGATATGTAGAGATTTGAATTGAAGACTGAAGAATCAGAGAAGTCATTTTTGCAATGAAATAGATGTTATATTGCATTATGCTAAGTGTAACTAAAATGAAAAAGAATTGAGAAAGAGTTTAAATCACTGGTATTGAAGTTCTGAGTTTACACTTGTAGTATAAATGAAAGTATGTTACAGAGTTGAATTTGACAGGATGGTTTTGACAAAAGAGGTTTTTGACATAATTGGTTTGATAAGTTGGTTTTGAAAGAGCTGGATTTAACAGGTTGGTGTCTATATTACATGGAGGAAGGGAGGTGCTAGGGATACTGGCAGTCTCATTGCAAGTTGAAGCTTGCATTTAGACAGTAGGAGTTGTCTTTCAGTAAGAGCTGAAAATAAAGAGGTAGTTTCCTGAGGTAGTAGCCTCATTTGAGTTGTTGCTCAGATAAAACATGATGTAATTAAAGTTGCTTGCTTTACATCCATAAGAAGAAGAGGTTTTTCCCTTTATGGGTTTCCTCATGAACATTTTGTGTCTCTGTCCATTTTATGTGTTTGATGGTTATAAGCTGCATTAAAAAATATATACAAAATTATAAACAACTGATTCACCCCCCCCCTCTCAGTTGTTTGACTTGATTAACAGGCATGGTGGATATTGACCCTTGGAGGTCTCATGGTGGGGTTGAGGTGGTTGAAGAAGCCTATGAAGCCCCTTACTCGATGAAGAATGCCTGAAGAAGACCTTGGATGCACATTTGATGGCTTAATGGTCCTTAAAGGTGATGTTGTGGTCATTAATGACTTGCTGAAGAATTGGAACCCTTGATGAAGATCTTTATGCCCGTGTCGACCTTGTTGGGGTCATGGAACCCTTAGACATGGTCATTATGCATGAGAAGTTTTGGCACCCACATAAATGGTGACATGATGACCCTTGGACACTTTATGATCATTGATGGTGCATTTGGAAATGATTTGGGCCTTGGAATCCATACATATGGTGGTTTGTAAGCCCATGATTGTTGGAGCCTTTGATATGATGGAATATTTGGTCATGATGCCCTCATCACTTGGAGATGGAGTCCTATGTGATGGGATTAAATTCCATGGAAAGTATAATTTTTAAATATTATATGATATCTTTGAAAGATTCATTGAAACCCTTGCTTGTGGTGGCTTGGGTCTTGAACCCACACACTTGGTAGCTTGTTGATGGGGATGTATGGCACTCTTTGTGGTTATATGGCTATTGGGATGTATATGGAGGTAGATCCCATGTACATGCCTTGATATGTTGAAGAAGACTTTGAAACTCTTGTAGTTGGTGGTATGGTCTTTAGCACCCTCATGTGTGGGGTCTTTGATGTCCTGAACATGTTGAATAATTTAAGGGTATAAGACCAATAATTTGGAAATAAAAATATCATACGGAGATATTCCTTGTCAATCCATTTCTGTTTATATGTGGAGGATATTCTAACTCCTTATGGTTCAAGAGATATGAATTTTTGAAGTTGGTGTACCCCACCTTTTTGGGTCAGCCGACCAAACGAAAGTGAATTTAATTATTTGTAATTTTGAATTGCATGTCAGCCCATTTTGAGGTACTAAATTTCCTCCACAACCTATACAAATAGAATATCAAACCTTTCATTTGTTCATGAATCAAGTCTCTCTTTGGTATGTCGCAACTCTCGGAGAAAAGTGCGAAACTTTGTGGAGGAGTAATTTTTGGGCATCTTCACTAAAATTGGCATAAATTTCTCATACGGAATCGAAATTACAAAATTCTTGGCTAGCTTGCTACGAGGTATATGTGATGACATGATATAGAGTTTATTTTGGTTTGTATATTGTTTCTTCATATTGTGATATTCAAAAAAGTATGGTTCATGCTTCTGGGTTTCTTTTGTGATGACACATGTCTCTCATGGATAGGGTTCATCTTTGATCTTAGTATGTGAGCCTCTATATTTGTATATGTATTTGAAGTCATTATGGAGGATATGATGATGATGTTGCATAACTTTATGCTATGATATGATACCCTTTATGATGATAATTCATGTGATAATGATGTACACTCTTTGAAGTTGATGCACTCCTATACAATATGATGTACATGCATACCATAGTGTGATGATGCTCTCATATGCACTATGATGTATACTTGATGTTGGTGATGCATACTACTGGTTGATGACATGATACTCCTATGATATGGCAAGGGATGACGATGTCTTGTACCCTATGATGATGTCACATACCATGATGATGATGATGGACACTCTTTAGTGTTGATGAACAATTTTGATGTCCATAGAATGATGAATAGAGAGGCATGACCAATAGTACAGACTTGACATGGTTGATGAGAAGATGAACAAGTGTTGATGAGTAGTAGTGATGAGAATATGAACATATGTTGATGAGCATATTGACAAAGAGGGATGAGCAGAGGTTGATCAACAGATATTGAGCAACAATATTGAAGAGAAGGTGAACAAAGAATATTGAGAAGAGTGTTGCAGCAGTGTTGATGAGAGTGATGAGTAGATGACCAGCAACATTGATAAGGAAAGATTGATGTGCAGAGCAGAGGTTGGTTGTGCAACAGATCCATATGATTTCTTGCAAGAAGAATCTTTCACTTGAGGATTGGACTCCTCAAGCCCTTCTTAGTTGGAGCTAAGAAAACTAGGCTAGGTCCTGTTATGAGAGTTGGTGCTCTTTTCATCAGTTGGTGCTGATTGTAATCGAGAATATTGTAGTATTCCATGTACAATAAATATAAATAAAAATAACATATATTCATGTGTCTCTTTTGATGTGATGTTTATGCTTATGACTCATGATTGATTCGGCTAATTATGCAATTGATGACATAATGATTGATATACTCTGATTTACTAATAGAAGTGTAAAAAGATTTAAATTGCTCACACACTGATTCAACTGCCCTCTCAATGTGGTCATTGTGTCCAACAATTAGATGAGTTTTTTTTGTTCTAAATGAATTATATTGAAGTAAACATCCATTTTTATAGACAAAGATATAAAGATGAAAGCAAATAAATTTTGTCCTATAATATTTAAATTAAAAAGTTACTACTTAAACAAACTGAATTTTGTTGTCTATATGAGAGTAACACAATGAGTAATATGATTGCAAGTAATATGTTGAACCTACTTAGAGGGAACTACTATTAAATCGTGGGTCTTATAGTAAAGCATTGTGATAATGAAAAGGAAGATGCGCATTTGTTTACTGAATTTAAGGGTGTTGATAGAAAAAAAAAGTAGTTTGACACAACCGTAATTGTCGAAAATATTATGTTACATTCATAGTTAGTCTTCATATAAGTATGCATTTGTAGTATATATGTACTTACGTATGCTTGAAGTATGTTAATTGATGCATTGTTGGGTGTAATGGCAGCCAGACTGATGTTAAATAAGAATGTGTTGGTATAAGATTGTATTTTGGTTTGTACACTTAGGAGAAATGCAAGGTTAATGATACAAATTATATAGTATGAGTTGATTTCTTTTAGTGAAATTAGTTAAGTTTGGAATAGTCTAAATAAATAATCACAATACTAACATTTTATTAAGCATGGTTGATTAGATAACATCTGAGGTGTTAGCAATCATAAGAACATGCATATGATGATTATGCCTTTGTTTTATTGTAAGAGTAAACATGATTGATAAGAAGCTCTTGAATCGTCTTTTAATATCTTAATTGACATGTTATGATGACCAATAAATACATTGTACCTAGGTGAGAATATAGTAAAGGAAAGTCTTGTTGGTAATACAACTCCAAAAAAGAGTATCATGAGAAAAGTTCCTTATACCCCTTGGAAGAAATTGTAAAACCAATGAATAGTGGCAGGAAGAGGAAATCTATAAAATTGAAGCTGAATTGATTGATTAGCACATGTGTTGATTGCATTATGAGAATTCTAGTTCTGCTAGAATTCCATATGCATGGAACTTGAGGTTTCCTTTACGCATTAAGTATTGATTATATGAATTATAATTGTAATTAAATTATGAAAAACGATTGATTAATAATTGGCATTGTGAATGGTGATGCAATCATGTAAAATGCACATATAATTACTAATAGTTAAATTTCAATTTGAAAGGTTGGCAACTAGAAATATCGGCGAGTCTATTTATTTTGGCAATGGAGTGATTATATGTATTGTTAATATGTTGCCTACTTTTGGAAAAAAGTTTGATAGAAGGACTTAGATATGGTAATGACTGTAATACCATAACAAGAATCAAGGTCCTACAACTATAAGAAGTCAAACACGACGAGGAAGAATAACCTCAAAAGTATGAACTATGGTTTCTATGAGAAACAAAAAGGAAGATAAATAAGTAAACTAATAAATTAATGAAACCCTCACCCTACTAACATAAGTTGCAGGGTATGCACCCTACAAACAATAAAGATAACCTAAAATTTAAGATAAGAAACAAGTAATATGAGGACAATGTGATGGTCCTATAAGCTAATTTACAATGAGCGAACCATGGGAACAAGCTAGATGTAAGACCTATGGATAGACTTCTCTCTACACACATAAACACCATGAAGAAGAATTGCATGAGAATTGATTGTTTCATGAAGAGAATACACTCTTGTGTTATGTCTGTCAGGAACGTGATGTGCCTTAGTTGGATGCACACCCTAAAGAGTATTGGGTACCATAAAGAAACCAACTCGATACATTAGGTCCGTAAAGAAAGAGACTACATTAAGAATATGATTGCTAATTGGTATTTGTGTAAGGAAATGACTTGAAGTCCAAGTTTAATATGGTTCAAGAAATATCTATAGCCATAGCATATGAGAACTTAAAGTGTTGAGGTAAGATGACTACCTGTATTTTGTGATTGGTAGGAGGTCTTCCCATATGTTTGAACCAAGGAAAGACAGGTAAACGTGAACTCTTGGACATATAGGTACTAGAGATATAGATTTCCTAAGTTTTTTTTCCATGAGTACTTGTATAGTGCAAGGTGGGAACTCATATGGGTGTATCTACTAGGTACTAAATACATGCTCCTACTATATTCCTTGAGTTTTCCTACCATGAGTATTTGTATAGTACAAGGTGGGAAATTGGATGGGTGTATCTGTTGGGTACTAAAGACCAAAAAATGAAATGGATACTTAACTACCAAAGAGACATACCATCCTTGTATTGGGTGAGACATACACACCATTATGAACACTATATGTGTTGGTGTGGTAGAACTTCCAAAGGAAGTAAAAGGGTTTCTACACATACACTCAAGTACTTTTGATAGTAAAATATGTAAAATAAGTAACCTTGGGTGATATGGAAGGTAAATTTACAACAACTTGAGGAATAATAATAGCCATGCATGAGGTAAGTGTTTTGAAATTTATTTTGATTTGAACAAATGGCATTGTATGTGTTATTAGAAATATGAATTGGACATATTTGTTAATGACGAAGGAGGTATGTTTATGGTGAGGGCACTAATTGAAAGTGTTGAAAGAAAAATAGTCCAATTAAAATAAAATAAAAATTCATAAGATTTAACTATGAGATCAAAGCATTACCAAACAAGATACAATGGAATGACATGATGAAATAAAGAAATCTATGTATGGAAACTTGGTAATCCAAATTTTTTTGTGAGAACTTTCTCAAACAAATATTTTGGAAAAAACCTTTTACTAACTTTTATATGCATGTGAAAATGATAAATTATTATTATGCATATTTAAACAAAATCAACCATATGAAAATGCAATAGAAATTCAAGCACATAAATGAACATCCATGTGTTAATGGAGTTCACTAGACTATGTTGGCTATGTCTCTGGGATTGTGCAATCATCGAACCACTTGCATTAATTCTTCCAGAATAGGGGTTGATTGTCTCTTTACAAAGGGCAGCGATGCATTCTCAATCAAGTCTACAAATTGTCATACCTCCTTTTAAAAGGAAACCATGCATTCTCAAGCAAGCCTACAACTTGCCATATTTCCTTTACAAAGGGTAAACATGAATAAAAGCTTATTACATTACAAATGGATTTCACCTACAAGAAGTATTTACCAATTGTTGACTGTCTGTATTGCTTAACAAGTACCTCTAAAAAGCCTCACTCTCTTAAAGATCCTTAACCTTTGTTCTTTAGACCAAGAATGTTGAAGGCCAACACCTATATCAATATGCAAATCTGTAGCTACTTCTTTTTCACTACAACTATCTCTGAAACGCCACAATTCCTTCAGATCCTTCACATTTTTACTTCAGATCAAGAATGTCAAAAGACCAACAATTGTATCAATGTGCACAGTTGGATATGATAATCACATGGCCATATATCTGCAATATCTAAGCAAGTTCATGCCTTCCTCATCATGTCCCAAAGAGATTATGAAACTTGGGAGCAAGTTACAAAGTTGTCCAACAGGCTTTAGGAATAATAATGTCTCTCACAAGAAGTGGCTACAAACCCATTATAACATGGCAACATCAACTTCAAAATTACAACCGCCATCAAAAGTGCATTAGTGGAAGACATCATGGTCTTAAAATCCACTATACAAAATTCACATGGCTAGTCACCATTATAATTCATATGGAAACATCATCTTCAAGTCAGAATGTACAAAAGTAGAATGCATTTAGTGTAAGACACCATGGTCTTTAAATCCACTATAAAAGGTGCATTTGCAAATACATAACATCTCCCTTAATTGTAATTATCAACTTTTTATGGAAACATTACAAATAAAATGGATTTCCAATAGTGTATCTAACAACTATAATGTAAGAACCCATAACAAAGGAAGAAGGCACATAACTAAAAAAAAACATAACAAAAACTCTTTACCAAAATTTTCGACCCACTTCCATATTCATGCTCTTCATCCCCATTTATCCTCAATCTACTCCTATGGGCTTCGGCCCTCATGTCAATGGCTTCCTTGGTCATGTTACTTACATTGTAACTTGTGTCTTCATGGTTTGATGTGAAGCACTTATATAACACCATGGGGTCTTAATTGAACCATCGCCATAACCACACTTTAATTGGTGTGTCTTGTTTTGTTGTGATATGGTTTCAACTTATGATATATTCTTCATTTGTGGGTCTAAGATTTCGTGGCCACCCACTAATAATCCATCAACCACCAACTATATTAATCGATGGCTTATCCAAGGTTATAACCACCGCCAAATCATGGTGCATGACCATTCCAAAATCACTCCATCTCGGCACTTATATGGTATGTTTTACATACAGTTGAAATGTTCACTAATGATGCCGACATCCCATTGTAACAACATATATGGTCATTACAAGCATGAATCATGGGGTCAAACCTGCGGGCCCTACTTGTTTTTTCTTTAAACAATCATTATATTGTAACTTAAATATAATCTCTACGACACCCCTTTAAAACTCTTAGCTTTGGTGCAATGGTGGAAGTATTGAATTGTGGCATATGGGTTTTCTCCGCTACTTCAAATATTCATAAAGTTTAAATATAACCTGTGCAATATATGGTTAAGAAATGACGTAGTGGTGGAATGGTAAGGCACTTGTCTTGCGCTTGTGAGGGCTAGGGTTTGATCCTCCGAGCCTCACCAAACTTTTGATAGACCAAAACCAAAATTGGCCAATGAGAGATTGCCATGTGGGAGTCTATAACCTATTGACTTTTTTCTTGTTGAGTGAAAACTTCAGAATTGAATAACTTTTGCATATGGAGTCCAAATGAGAAAATTCAAATGTCATCGAAAACATCTCAACAAGCTCTTTGCAATGGTGTAACTTACATAAGCATCGAAGATAATCAACTTTTCTTCATTTTAAAAATTCACCTAGATCACTTGAATACTTGGTTAGTTTGGCTTTGATTATAACATGTATAAAGTTTTCATATTTAATGGTTAGTAAATTTAAACTTTGTTTAAAAAACAAATGGTTATGTTATGAAATTTTACCTATGATTGTAATAGTAGGCTGTAATGCTTAGGTTTGTTCGTTGAGAAAATATACATATATGATATGTATAACATCTTGAATCAAAATCTTTGATATACCCAACTAAAGCCTTAAGAACCAAAGAGGCTATGAGATTTCTACTAGGAGGAAGGTACAAAAGGATGAGGTGTAACCGTTCAATAAAGATCATCCACTACATCATTCTCAGGAGAACAAGGATAATGTTCTTGAAGATAAGTAAAAATATAAAATATAAAATTAAGCACTTTATTTTATATTTTAAATACATACATTTATTATAACTTGTAAAGGTGACAAGTGAATTATTTTGTTACGAGCTAAGAACTTTGCAAGTACATGTGTGGAATTCTTAAAAGAATTTGGTGAAAAACCATCATTGGAGGAATACAATGATGCAAGATGTTTACGATGAATTAATTCTATTTAGAAATTGTTATGTCAGGTTGTTGTTTAAAAGGAGAAACATTCAGGGTGATGTTCTAATTTAAGCGAGAGAGGATGTAATATCCCAATTTTACCCTAAAATTTATTTGATCAATTATTTGATATTGTAATCAAGAATTGGAACATTTAAACTCAATGAATAATAAATGGTGTATAAGTAAGTTGATTTATTTTAATTATCTACAAACTTTATGTTTCTACAAACATACCTATTGAATAATACTGATAAAAAAATAATCCAAGTCCATCAGAGGGATGTTAATTAAAATAAAGTTAATTGAAGGAAAGTTAATTTAAAGAAAGTAAATTTGATTAAGTAATTAAAATAATAGTTTACTTTAAAAATAATTCCTCAAAGGACCTAACTACTGCTACTCCTAAATAAAACGAGAGAATCCTTGAGAGTTCGGAGCGATTTTATCGAAAAAGACTAAGAAATGGAAAGAAAAGAGATTTATTCTCTGTGGTTTGGTGGCTCGGTATGCTCTATTCATAATGTACAAAAAGACATCAAATTCAACATATAAATAGATTTACTATATTTATTGTATTGATATCCTATTTATTATGTTGATATCCAATACAAATGAAATAATTTATTGCATTTATTATTATTGATATCTAATGCAAATGAAATGATATTTTTACACCTTTCGTGAGAGTAATTAATAGGAATTAAAACATGAAATAAATATTCATATGATATGAAATGCATTTTATAGATTATATTTATGTTATAAATATTAAGTATATCAAGAATACATTCTATAAGTTTAAATGTAGAAAAATTATTACTAAGCTATATAACTAGAAAAAGAAGTTTGTTTTTGCTTTATTTTTATATTTAATAATTTTAAGTATTTACTAAGGTTTATTTGTTCTTCTAATCAAGAAATTAAGAAGAAAAATTGAAATTGGTTTCAAAGTATTTAAACAAATAAAACAACAACCTTTTTTCTTTTTAAATATCATTTAAGGAAATAAGCTTATAATATTAAATTCACTTGAAATAAAAAAATGAAATAAAAAATAAAATAATCTCGGTAATTCTTGTTTATATGGGCATTTATTATTCGAAGAATAAAACCTAATAAAAATTCTTGTGTGAAAAAAACTATATATATTAAATAAATAACTAATATATTAAATAACTTATATGTCATTTTTTACTTTTATAAATACATTTTACATGTGAATAATAAGTAGTATCTTATTTTCATGAAACTTATAAGTGATATCTACACAAATATTTAACTTTTCATTAAGTGTTTTTAAAGGCTTATTTAATTACTATGAAAATTAAAGAAAAACTATCAAAACTTTAAAATTGAGTTATAGAGAAAACACAATGAAAATACTTATTATTTGACAAAATAAATAAAATTTATAAAATAAATAGTTAACAATAAGATTTTTATTAATAGTAAAGTTTTTGAATAAGTAAAATAATTAAACCATTTTCTTGAGAATTGATAGACATAATTTTAGTTGTTTAAAAGAGTAAATAATTTGTACAAGTGATGTATTTAAATGCAAGAAAGTGGTTGGAGATAAATAACTAGATATATAACTAATAATGGAATAAGTTCCCAACTTTATTTTTCCATGGAAAATAATTGCATTTTATTTTTTATATTGAAAAACTAAACACATTCTTGAGGTGTTGTTCGCACATTGTACATAGTTTCCTTCATATTCCATACAAATGAACTATTCTACTGCATTAGTTGCTATCAAATTCTTTCAAACTTGATTGATTCCATATTATTTTTACAAAACTGTTTAAAAAAATAGATTCTATATAATGCAAAAATTGGCAAAAATTCAAATGTTACTACTCTCTTTTTTCAACATATAAAATCCATCATTGATATTTTTTCTTTTGTGATTCCATTTTTTGTACTGGTGTAGATGACATTCCCAGTGATAGAGAAATTCCCTCCTTAGACAACAAATATGTGTGTTCATTTTTTTCTAGGTATATATGGCATATAGAAAAAGAATTGAAGGCACCTACCAACTTCTTCAAGTTTGCTCCTATCGCTTGCAAATTGATATTCAATAACTTTTTTCTCTCATTTAAGATATCAACCCAGAATTCAAAATCTCCATGCACTATCAAGTCCTTTATATTTTCCTCCAAATATAGCTTTAATAATGATCTCACCACCAACCCTTTCACTTTGTTATTTGTTCCCCTTCCATTGTTTGGTTTGGAAAAAAAATTATGCTTTTCATAAACACAAAGGATTCCTTCCAAACCTCCAATATTCCCTTCGCAAGCCCCATAAAAAATCCAATGTTTCCTTTATCATGTATACTATTTTTCATATTTCTCACCTTCTTTATAGGTTCTATTTCAATAAAGGATCTATGCATTGCTAAGATCCGCTTGGTCACCACATAGGATGGAATATACCTACATTAAAAAATATTTTGATTTCGAGCTCTCCAAAGGCCCCAAACAATTAGATAAGGAACACACTTTAATCTCTTTATCTCCTACTTCTTATACCACTGATTTAAATTCTTTTCTACATAATCTTCTTCCCATAGTTATTCAAGGTGAAGGCCTTCAGTTGATCCTTCCCATACTCCTTTCAAGAATTGAGAGTGAATAAGAAGATGATTAATATCCTCCTCCTCCATCCTACATAAACTGCATATTCTAGGGCCCAATATGTTTCTTTTTCTTAATTTGTCCCAAGTTAAGACCTTTTATTTTAAAATTAGCCATATAAAAATATTGCATTTGCTTGGAGCCTTAGCTTTCCAGATCTCCGACCACCACCAGCTTCTTTGATGTTCTATATCTGCTCAGAACATACTATAAGCTTGCTTCACCGAGTATTTCTTCCCTATTCGTTTCCTATCCAGTTTAGATAGTTTGGCTCTTCTGAAAGAGAAGTAAAACCCCTTCGCATTTCCTTGATCCAATTGTTCCAATCTTCTTTCCATCTTCCTGTAAGATCTAAAAATTATGTTGACTTCCATTCCTGATAGGTGTAATGCAACCCAATGTAATCTCTTTGTTTTCCAATGATCAATCTTCATGCAACCCAATGAATCCCTCTCTACGGTTTTCTCTTTCTAGATAAAATTAAAAAAGGTATTCCTCAGCTGGTTCAGGACACCTTTTGGGATCTATGCTCATATCATCCGATAGAATGGGACAACATTAAGAAAATATTAAATCAATACTAATTTTCCTCCTCTTGAAAGAAATCTATTGCACCAAAAATTTATTCTACTTCCAACTTTAATAATCAACCCACCCCAATCTTTATTACAATAGCTGTTGGGTTTTGTATGAAATCCTAGGTACTTAAATCCCGTTGAGAGATTGAAATGATCCATAGACCACATTTACTGAAAAGTCTTTAGACGGTATGCTCCTATGTTGTTGTGAAAACAGGTTGACTTCCCATAATTTATGATCATTCCCATTGTTTTACAAAATATGTCCATAATTTCTTTCATTTCTTTGTCTTCCTCCTCAAAGTCCCCTAGAAATAACAATACATTGTCAACAAAAAAGGGTATGAGTGACACTTACCTCATCACTGAAAGAAATATCTTGAATCTTGTTGTTTAACTTTGCCTCATTTAGAGCTCTAGCAAGACCTTCCATTACCAACAAAAATAGGTAAGGTGACAAAGTACAACCCTGCCTCAAACCTTTTGAAGGAGTTAAAAATTTCAATGTTGCTCCATTAATTACGAGAGCATAATTGGTCGTAGTCATGTAGGCCCATATCCACTTTAATAATCCCAATGAAAAACCATACTAAATGAACACAATTCTTATGTATAACCAACCTGCTCTATCATATGCTTTTGCAATATCTAGTTTGATCAACTTAACCTCCATCTCCTTTATATTTATAGAATGGATATGATTCTTGCACTTTTCCCTCTGCTTCATGAATATTCAGAAAACCCAAATTGTCCAGAGGAAATATTTGCTTAAAGGTAAGGCTTGATTCTTTCTACTATGACCTTAGAATTTACTTTGTACAAGGCATTTCACAACGAAAAATTGTTTGAAGTCTTGAAAAGAAACAAGGTTGTCCACTTTGGGTATTAGCACAATAAAGGTTGAATTAAAAATGGAGCACATCCTACATGAGGATATTATATCTTCTATCACGTTGAGCAAAGCATAGCCCATTAAATAATAAAAGCAAGGGAGAATTCATAAGTCCACCCATCAGGGCTAGACTCATTTCTTTTTTGCATTTACCTAGTGTTGCTTCTAGCTCCTACAAAGTAACCGAAGCAAACATGTTTTCGTTATCTTCCTCATTTATCCATTTCAGAAAGAGTGAGCATGTATGTATTAAATCAGGTAAATTGTTTCTTTCTGGTTCCTTCTATATTTCCTTAAAATATCTCACTCTTTCTTCAACCAATCTTTTAAAGCCTCCTTCCTTTTAAGGGTAAAATTCAAATCTCTAGTTAGCTAAAACAACTTGTCCCTTAAAATATCAAACCCTAAGAATTTGTCTCAAAAATCCATTTTCTAATTATAAGGGCCATAAATGTTAAACATAGTAAACTGGATTTATAATTCCTTTCTGCTAAAATTGTCCCAATCCTGAACACACTAAAAAGGAGTTTACTAGTTCAAACTCTCCTTTCCATCCAGTTATCAGACCTCCCGACAAACCTATACCAACCCCCCAGACAAACTCCCAACCAATGAGTTTTGTTTTTAAACTCTCAACTAAAATCTCACCACTGCGCATTGTTTCTTGAATCACTAAAATACCAGGGCTATGATTTTTCACCGATCTAAGTAGAGCTAGTTTTCTAAGGTTGTTGGCCAACCCAAAACAATTTAGTGACAAAATTTTCATTTAACAACCTTGTCCATGGGATGATCTCTAAGCGCTTGAGAAGATACTTGACTAGTAAAAATAATTCTTTTTCCATTCCTTTGGAAAGATCTAACTAACTTCTTCTTTTCTCTTTTCTGAGAACTTAACCCTATCCCTCTAGAAGAAGATCTTCCAACCTTTCCTGAAAATCCCTTTGATCTGAAAACATAAGGGTTTCTATCATCAACTTATTTAAATAAAATTTTCAAAAAAAACTACTCATGCTCCAAAAAAAAGAAGAAAAAAAGAGTTGTACGCTTTTATTGGACTTATTGCGCTGAGAGGCGATCTACAGCTCACTATGGGGGAGATCTTGTAACGTGATGTAACATGATGTAACGTTTGTAACATGTCGGCAAAAAATTATAGTGATAGTGAATATTATGGGAGAGATCTTGTAACGTGATGTAACATTTGTAACATGTCAGTAAAAAATAATATTGATAGTGAATATTATGGGTTTCTTTGGTTAAAAAATGCTCCCAACATGGACACTCTAAATTGGACACGAAAAAAACAACACGCAGCTTGATAAAGCCTAGGATTTGGATCTAGGCTAGTACAAAACTTAAGGCCAGTTTGATCAAGTGCCAAGAGGGATCAAATCTCCCAAGGTGCAAACCTCTCCTCGAAAAGCTCCTTGAGTGCAATACCTGAAAAGAGATTTGCACCTCGGAAGATTTCATTCCTCTCGACGCTTGATAGAACCTAGAATTTGGATCTAGGTTGGTTAATAAAACAATTAAAAAAAACTATCTTTTATTATAGTTATAAGGTAGCATATTACTTTCACCATAAATTAGTATACTATTGGTGAAGACAATCAAGAACATAAAGGAATAATAGCATTGATTCTAGTAAATATGTATATATTTATATACACAATGAATAAAATATCCAAGAAATTTATTATATAAAAAACAATGTGTTGTTTTAAAATAGTAAAAACTATTTTTAATATCTCGTTCTTCATAGCCTGTAGATCCTTTTTAGTAAAACGTAAACTATCTCTTTCAACGAAATTAAACTATGAATATAAATCCTATTGTATGTTCATGAAATTAACAGAAAAAACATAATAGTAACTCTCATGAAGACCCTTTGGGAAAATTCATTAGATGTGTTAATAATGCGTTAAATTAAAATATTTAGAATGTGGTCTATAAAGTGAATGGCGACTAGTTATGGTCTTGTCCACACAGTATACTAACCCCTAAATAAATTATTTTTTAAAAACACACGGATATCCCTATACTGAGTTTAAAATTTTGAGTTAGGAATTCTTTTTAACTATGGTATTATACAATGGTATACTTTATAAATAGCATATGACTCTTAATAACTTAGGGAATGCTCAAGGTAAACTTAGATCGAATTTAAACTTAGATCGAATTTAGGGTAACGAGTTATATAAATAAGTTATAGTGACAACTTAAGGATGATTATACTAGCATTTGCGTTGAGAGGTGTAAAGGAACGTCGAGAGGGTAAAATTATTGAGTATTTTTGCAAGTGAATGAAGCATCTGCTGAAGCATGAGCATGAGCATGAGCATTTCTTCCAAAGCATGAGCATTTCCTCTTAAGCATGAGCATTTCCTCCTAAGCATGAGCATGATTTTTTTTGGGATTTTGTTGATTTCGGAAGCACCTTTTGTTTATTAAGTATCATTTTGGGCGCTTCAGCCTTCCATAGTCTACTTTCCGCAATGCGGAAAGAGGGGATCCATTTTTTTCAAATCATCGGGGAAATCCATTCCCGACTTCCGCTTTCCGCATTGCGAATCACAGAATTGTCTTTTTGTGTTAATAAAACAGTTGTATTTCTGACTTCCGCTTTCCGCAGTGCGGAACACGGAATTTGGAAGTTACAAGTTCGTAATAAAACTTTATGTCTTTCCGACATCCGCTTTCTGTAGTGCGAAATGCGCAGATCAGAAAAGTCTTTGTCTCATATTTTATTTTTTCTTATTTCTCGATTTTCGCTTTCCACAGTGTGGAATGGGGAAATCAGAACTTTGATTTTTCTTTTCGCAATTTTTGTTTTCATCCATTTTCCATTTTCCGCAGTGCAGAAAACGAAATGCAGAACTTTGATATGTTTTTGGTCTAAATAAATTTCTTTTCGACTTCCGCTTTCCGTAGGGCGAAATGCAAAAGTCGGAAACACTAAATCCAAACTTTACTAATTTTTTTTGCGAAGTTTTTATCTGCGCGCCTTCATATCAGCCATTTGTTTTTTGCTAGATCTACGGTCTAGATTAGTTTTTCCGTTGAGGTTTTGGCTCTATAGTCTGTTTGAATTTTCGAGGTTTTTACCATTTGCTTTACCTGCATTTTTACTGTGCTTGGATATTTTTACACTCTTTCTTCTCGCTCGAGCTTACATATGTCACTGGTTTTCAAAGCTTTTTACCAGTAAGTTAACTCCTTACGACTGTTTATCCTGTTATTTTTACACTGTAGTAAGTTTTGACCACGTTTGCCAAATTTCGAGCAGAAAATGGTATCTCTCGTGTGCAGTAACACAAGATAAAAAACGGTTCCGCAAGAACAAAGGTCCAAGGACCCAAACGTGGGAATCTTCACAGACACTAGTGGGCATATTTTTGAAAACCTATATTTGGACTGGTCAAGAATCTATTGTATTTTTTATAATGATGATTTCTCAACCATTCCTCATGACCAGTTGGCTTACATTAGTATTCAGAGCTCACAGGTCCATCTAATTGCCGCCAGACCACCATTTATGCCCTATACAGACATGGTGAAGTGGGCACTCGATCACGCTAACCTTGAGGAGCGAGTTTTTAGTGACCACATTGGCATTTTTCTAGCCTCGTTCAAACCTGATAGTTTTTCCAAGGTTTACCTGCTTGGACCCCCGAAACAACTACTGAGCCGTAAGTTCCTTGATGAAGCAATCTCTTGTTTCGATTACAAAGAAGTGGTGAAATCATGGATGGAAATCTCTGCCCTGTTTATTCCACAACTAGGTAACACCTACCCTACTTCATGGTTTAAGGAACTATTTTCACTACTCCCAGCCATGTTTTGTCGGTTATATGGTGAGGCAAATTGCACATTTTTCAAAGCAAAATGGGTTCCGGCTGCCCAACACATTCTTCTTACAAGTGAGTCCTTCAATTGGGCTCAAATATTATCTGTTAACTGGTAGGAGAAAATTGATAAATACCAGAAAGCCCCGTCAAGCAAAAAACCCCAATTTTACATGTTGACCTATGGCATGGACATTTTTTGTGCGAGTTCGTCATTTCTTGACCTAGGTTGGAATTGGCAGAAGAATTCTCCACTGATCCATATTTACTGCTCTAACATGTGGGAGGATAATTTTGTTCCTCGCATATATGACATCTATGACCTTTTCTTAGGGTCCATGTATCATAAGATCTTCAAGGCTGATGCTTTGACATTTTCACTAAGAGCCAGGGCTTTAATTACTCTGCATGGATATTGGTACATCATGGAATATTTCTCTTATTTTAGAATTTGGGGAAGCAACATTGTCAATTTGTTGCCCAAAATTGTTCCAGAACGCATGGTCTTACAAGAATTTTCCTTTCAAACGGTCATCGGTGGTGCCTATCCAAAATTGGCTAAGCACAAGAGGAAGTGTTGGCCTAAGTTCCCTTTGTTTTTAGATTCTTTGGTTATACAGAATCCTCCCCATGCAACTCTGTTGGGTAAGGAGATTACAACTATGAAGCTGGGAGAAGCCCCCAAAAGGATGCATGATCCTAAGGCTTACCTCACTAGCCTTTTTGCTCAAGAAAATGCTAAGTTCAATTATACACATGAATATCTTCCAGATGATTCCATGTACAAGGAATTTGTTGATTTTCGGGAAACATTGGAAAAGATCATTGATCCAAAAGTAAAGTCCCATGTTTTCAAATATCAGAAAGAAATCAAGCAGTCTATCCTTCATTTTAGAAAATTGAAATTTGAAGCATAGGAAAAGGTTCATAGGGAAAACATGGAAAGAGAAGCAAGACAACAAGCAGCAACAACTTTTGCTTCAGCATCCCAGTCCAAAGACAAAGGAAAATCTGTCATAGAAACCCTTGGGAGTGCTCACTCTTCCCAAGAGATGGAAGCTCTTCAAAGAGGGGAAGAATCCAAACAAGGTCTAGCGAAGCTGAGTGCTTAGATCCAGACACATGTCCAAGAGGATGAACCTCAGCTAAAGAAGAAGAAAAATCAGCTTGTTTCTTAGCAACTACAAGTGCCTGAAGCATCAGTGGCTCAAACAAAGAAAATACCTCAACAGGTACTCAGGGATCAACAACCATTGTAGATAGTTCCAATTGCTCTTCAAGAGAAAGTGCCTCTCCAAGTTTCTCTGATCCGACAGGTTGAGCCTCAATCCCAACGTGAGGTTGAGATCCTTGAAATTAATAATGATCTAGAGGAGGAGACTGGAAGCCCCACATGCACTGTCAATATCCTTACCTCCATGACATCTTCTGTCCTTGATTCACAGTTTTCAACAGATATTTTCGATGCTTTATTTCCTCAGTGCTCTTTTTCCCATGTGGATTTAAAGCCTATTCTTGAGGACACTTCTAGAGACCCATTGGTATCAGCATAATTTCCCAGTGATATGCCCCCTCCTTCTCCACGTGTTTTTATCAATTCCCCATACATCTCAGACTCCCCCCACATCTTCTCGTATCCCTTTTTCACAAGTGGAAACTCCTTCCATATCTACTATCCCTTCTTCACAAACTAAAACCCCTATTCCCACTACCTCCCTCATATCTATTTTCCCTACTTCCGCCTTGGACATTTCTCCGCTTAATGTAGAAATTCCGGTCTCACAATCACAACCTCAGTCATCAACCTCACCCCAAAAAGAAGCCCTTTCAACTGCAAAAGACATGGCATGTTTTAGAGAAGATGACGGTTGTTTCCTTAGGGAAATATTTTAGCAGCAAGGACAATGCCATTTTGAAGAAAGGTTCGAAGAGGACAAGAGAAGGGACACTCAAACATGTGCCTACCCTTGATCGAATTGTTTGGAGAACTGATGCCCCTAATGAAAAGCAAGGAGCATTAGATACAATAGCTATTATGGGAGCCTTTGTAGGGGCTAACTATAACTCAATGTCCCATCTGACTAAATATATCCTCAGTAAGGAACATGAACTACAAAAAGCAAGAGAGGATCTGGAAGTAGTTGAGGCACGTCACCTTAAGGATATTGAGCTCCTTAAACAAGAGCATCAAGATAAACATGGACAATTACAAGCACCAACTTGAGAAATTAGACCTCCTGAACAAGCAACAAGCTAATCACAATGCTACCCTAGAGCAACAACTCAAAGAATTACAGATATCTTCAACCGCGTCATCATTTTCAACATTAACAACGGAAGAATTTAAACACCTGGCTTGTAGGGTAAATGAGCAGTATCATCAATCCATGATTAGCCTGTATACAGGGTTTTGTGAAATGCAAGAACTATACAAATCATTTGAAGAACAATTGGATGTCCTGCAGGATCATCATACTCGAAAAAATGCAACAATGAAGGCATTGGAAGATGTGATTGGCTGATAAACACATATCAGAGACAGACCAAAGGATATGCCAATCATGGATAAACTTCGAGCTATAAAAAACGAAGTCACAATTGAAACTTGGGGAAGCATCTACGATGCAGTAGAAACCATCATCCAAGATGGCCATGCAGCATGCAATCGTAGGTGGACGACTTTAGAGGTTTTACTCGATTTCTTAGGGTTTCCTATGCTAGAACTGATAAAAAAAGCACCTTCCCCCAAGATAAAGTTAGATGAAGTTGAACGATCCTTTGTTGCAGCCAAGGAGAAAATTCAAGGCATCACCCAGCTTAACCTATAGGAGATCACGAGCTGGATCGAGACAACTAATTCTGTGATGGTTAGGATAGAGGTTTATCTTGGTGAATGGAAAAAGGTGAAGAGGGAGATCATGTTCTAGATTATGAGGGAATAAATACATCTAGAACACGATAAATCCTAGGACATCGATTTCTTGATGGACTTAGATGCCAAGTGGCATTCTGCCCTTGGCCAAACTTAAATTTTTTTTTTATCTTGTAATCCGACATGTTAGAATTTTGTTTTCTTGTAATACTTTGTAATATTATTTAAAGGGAAATATTTCCCAAGTAGGGGAGAGGAATTTTTTGGAGACTAAGCCTAGGAATACATCGAAGGACATACTACCAGTCACATTTCAGGAAACTTGTGATTTTTGTTCTATGTAATGTCTCACAGTTATTCATGCTTTGTTTCGTGGTTATTTGTTAATTTTTTTTTAACAAATTATAGTCATTCTTCTATTTTTATTGGCTTGCTGATTATCAGTGGTATCTTTTAATGTGTTGATTCATGTCCTGATTTTTCACTACATGTTGAAGTATTTCATATATGTTAAACGAATGTTTTTGTTTGATTTATGTGATTTATTCTGTTGCGGATGATTAGTAAATGATCTCTAATACTAATTTGTTAATTAATATTACCTTTTGGATGTGTTGAATATTTCTTAGCTTCTGGATAAACCTTATACAATATTTTGTTTGAGATTTATTTGAAGTTGGTTGTGGATATCGATCTTAGCCTGCATATTTGTATGTTAACAAATGAAACCCCTTTTACCTTTATCTTTTTCAATCATCCAAACCTGGTTTCATGTCGTATATCTACCTAGTCAAGTGGGTAGTTGACCATGCAATCTCTAAAGAACTTTTTTTTGATGACCACTACTGGAGAAGGGAAACCAAAGACATATAAGGAAAGCTCTATAGTTTTGGAAACATTGTAATGTCTTGCAATTGAATAAAATAACATTATTATGTATGTTATGTTCTATGGTTATTTATTAAATTTGTTTCATCAATTTTGAGTTATTCTTCTATATTTGTGGTATACTGATCATAGGTTGTTGATGTATTAAATCTGTTGATTTATGTACTGACTTGCATTACAATCTTGACATCTGAAATGTACATTGAATAAATTTATTTATTTAATTTACATACTCTTTTACTGCAACCGATGAATGGTTATTGATTCCTAATACTAATTTGTTAATTAGTATCACTTGATAGGATAGTTTTGTATTCATATAATACTTTAGATAAAGAATTGCAATTGATATTGTTGAGTTTTATTTAAAGTTCATTTAAGGAAATAAGAGTTGATCTATATTTTTATACATTAAGTAATTATTTCCTTGTTATCAATTATATATCATAATTGTCCTACCTAAAAGCTTTCACAGTCAGTGTCTCAGTTTCCTGAGACAGTTTAGTTTAGAACCCAATTATTTCAAAATTTCTTGGATCTTTCTTGAAACAAAAGCAGATCTCTTACATCAACAAGTGACCAAAGAAAAATATTTCATCTATAGAGCAAACAATGGGAAGCTTCAACCACATTTTGGTTTTAAAGACTTTGAAGCAAGTAAGCTTTCCTCTTGTTTCCTATGTTGGACATATGGATTGTCTTGCATTCGAGAGGATATGGAAAAAGAGAAAGCTGGAAGGCCTAAAAGAGATGTAACTCTTGATATTGCAGTGAATGTAAGCCCTTGTCTATCAATTTTTCCAATATCTATTGTTACATTTTGTAGGGTCATACCTTGGGCTTTATGAATTGTTAAACCCCATGCCATACGAAGTGGTAGTTTCCTACGCAATCCTCTTGTTATGGGATATATTGGAACATAAGTAGGATTAGAAGCATCCCATAAGGGTCCTTTGTAATGGAGGAATTCGACAACAACAAAGGATGGTAAGGTAGGAGGTTGTTCATTGGAGTTGTAGACAATGTCAATGACTTTTCCAAGTGAGCCATTAACAATGCCTCCTTGAACCCATAAATTAGCAGTTAACATGGCTTGTTGACCAATAACAAGAAGGACCTTTAATGGAAATTGTTCGTCATCAATGGAATGGTGGGCATGTTTGTTCCTTTGTTCTACAAAGCAATGTGTAAATGGCATATTAAGCTATTTCAGCGTGTGTTTGTTGTGCAATGCAATAGATCTATTCGTGGGATACAAGTGGATAGATTGTTGAAATGAACAATTTTCCACATGTGAAAGGCATGAGGTTGTTCTTGTCAATAGGAGTGCCTGGTATTCAACAATTGGTGTTGCATTTCGAAGGTTTAGTAAGAGTTGGCGAAAGGCAATTTGAGAAGGGCTATTTCCTTATTGTTGGAAAATCATTTTGAGCATGATAAAAGTATCAAATGTATGCTAGAGAGAAGTTCCAATGGATGAGCCTGCATACATGGGGATGTCCTTTACAGGAGGAAATTGTACAAAGTCACCAAGAAGGATTATGGAACAACCACCAAATGGGATTGTACAATGCGAGGGGAAATCCTGATGTAAACGTGCATCAATTTGAGTTAACATTTTTGGGCCAATAAAGATCATTTCATCGATGATAATATAACGAATATCGTAGAGTTCTTCTTGAATTTTTGAAAGGGATTGGCCTTCAAGGGGGTGCATTTCAACAATGGGTATTCAAAGAGAAGAATGTATTGTAGATGCATGTATGTTAAAAGTAGCAACACCAGTTGGAGCAAGGAGAAGAAGTGGGGAGGCAGTTTGTTCAGATGCAGTTTGGAGTGAAAATTTCAAGCAACATATGAGGTAATATTTTACGGTGCCTGCAGTACCTTGAATCACCATTTGGATTAGTTGAGCAGGTGTACTATTTCTAAAATGGGAAATGACAAAAATCAAAGGCTATGCGTTGTGTGGGAGAAAAGGAATCAGGAGAATTGGAGAACGATGGGGTGTCTTCATGTAGTTGGGTGGACAAGCAATTGAGATAAATGAATGATGTTGCTCTCTCATGCAAATAGGTGGTTATATTGTTATGTGTCCAATTGTGAATTTTGTCAAAATCACAATGTCCAAGCATTTCAAGGTCTTCAATCTGGGTGTTGTTACCTGGTTGCATTTGAGAGAGAAGTTCCCATTCATCCATGCTATGGGGCAAGGGAAAGGTAATTGCATCGAAGTTTGAATCATCGGATATAGGTGTAGATGGTTCTTCTTGTGCACGTTCAACATTACACACAACATTTGTGCCTTTAATGTGATGCCAATGAAAAATAATTTCAGAAGTTGTTGTTCCAATATCTTGACGGATGGAACAAAAATGTTTGTACAGAATAAGTTTGCTCCAACAAAAAGGTTCAAAAGATGAAGAATCAAAGGGAGGAATGGGAGTGAATTGTGGATAGACTCTAACAATCTTGTGACATAAATTTTGTTTCCATGGATTTTTTTCTTATCAGG
>LPNX010647664.1:60511-81350 GCA_001517045.1 Pseudotsuga menziesii | reverse complement strand
ATGCTAGAACATTTATTACAATTCCCCCATGGGGTATGAACATGTGATATGATACAACAAGCACTTCCCAGAAGTACTTCCAAAGGTCTTTTGAAGTCCGATCAAGTTAACCCTGTCCGGTTCACCAGGCTCACTTGATAAAAAACCACTAAGTACAACTTAGGTGGTAACACTCTTGTTGTTTGATTTTATCACCATTGTATTAGCATAACTTAGCATTTAGTTTCCTATCAATATTTGTCATGATAAGTGCACTAACACCTATTTTAGGAATCATACATGTTTATTTGATTATCTTGAGCTATGGTCAAATTTTGACCACAATTTGACTTTTTGATTTGGTTAAACCTCAGTTTGACTTAGTCAATTGGTCAAATCAACAGCGGGATCCCACTATGATTAATTGGTGATCATATATTTTCCATTGGAGGCCAATTGGACCCCTCCAAGTATCAATTATAGATTAATAGGCCTAAATTATTTATTTTTATAAGGTTTACGAAAAATAATTAAGCACGTTTTATTAAAATATTTGGAGATTGCTTCACAGAGATCACACCAGATTGGCTATGGGCATGTGAGTAGTGGATATTATGATTTTTTAGGTCTATGAATCCATCCATGCATTCATACTGTCATTTTGGGAAATGGAAGATCCATATTTGAGTAGTTTCATGGATTATTACTATTTTTGAGCCGAAAATAAAAAATTAAAAGATGATCAAGGTTTGTGATGTATGATTTGGGATAAGTGAATGGTGAAATATGAATTGGGTTTAGTTATGATTGTCCCCTAGAAACTTTTGGCCACTTTTCCTAGCATCTTATCATGTACTACTTGGCATATTTACTTATTATCCATGGTGGGGCGCGTTCTCCTCTTAGGGGCAAAATTGATTAAAATAACTAAAATAAAAGCATGTAAATCAAGTTATAACTTGAAAAACATGTAAAAGGGGACCCCTAATGATCCCCCCATGTCCCCCATGTATCAATATTGCCAAAAGAATGATTTTTCATGTTGTAAAAATGGGTTGTAAGAGGTAATTCACCACCCCCCATAATATAGACATTTACAACCATTTTTAAAAGATAAAGTGAGATTTAATATCCACCATTAATCATAATATTGTATCTTTTAATCTCAATTCACATATTTTTCTCCTCTATTAGCTATAAAAGAGAGAGATATCCTCATTTGTAAAGGACTCTTGGCTCATTCCATTAGTGAATAATAAAATTTTCCCTATGCAAACCTTTGTCTCTTGGATGGATGTGATTGATTTCTCTTTCTTTCTGAGCTCCTATTGCTGATTCTCAAAATACTCCATTGAATCATTGATCTTACCAGGAGAGGGCAATTGCTTCCAGGGTGACTTGGGAAACTTTTTTTCTTTATAGGGAGTCAATCTATGAATGAAAAATTATCTGTAAATGCCACTTATTTTCTTGTTATTACTCTTTGTCTATCTTGCTAGTAGAATCGATTTGCAAGCTATTGAGTTCATTGTTAGTTATTGATTACTTTGACTAATTAATTTTCTCTATGGTTTTGCAGGATGACTTCACTGGACCAACAAGAACAATTTGGTGTGGAGTAAAGTTTGGGTTTATTCAATGATGTTGTGCAAGGATAAAGGACTTGATCTACCATTCGGTGCGAGGTTAGTAAACAGACTATGTTATAGTAGATTTTGGGGACTATTTGTCGAATTTAAAAACAAAATCTCTTCTAATTTTTTTTGTGATTTCATGCTTAGTTACTTGGGCATTTGGCCTCTTGGGTATTTATCGTATTTGATTTAAGGGAAAATATAAAACCCACACATATTCATTTTGGAATCTAATAACCTTGGAAACAAGGCACTAACCTCTATCCTATTCGCCTTAGGTGGGTTTTCTCCTCATTTTGCGTTTTATGCTTATTGCTAGCTACCGTATATTGAAAGGTTTGATATAGATTGTTTAGTAATCCATTATAGTGTTGGGGTTTTTCATTAAACACCACCCATATCT
This sequence comes from Pseudotsuga menziesii, assembly GCA_001517045.1. Taxonomy (NCBI): domain Eukaryota; kingdom Viridiplantae; phylum Streptophyta; class Pinopsida; order Pinales; family Pinaceae; genus Pseudotsuga; species Pseudotsuga menziesii. The sequence goes on along the minus strand of LPNX010647664.1, from coordinate 79,334 downwards.
CTTCCTTGATTATATTCATAGAGTAATAATTTATCTCAAGGGAGACGACTTGGGATTATTTCTCCCCAACACCATTTCCTAGATTTATAAGTAACACACTACTGAGTATAATTCTTTGAATTGGATTGCATCATTCATATGTACCTAAACCCTTACTCTATCCATCTAAACCCTAGCTTAGTATCCATTTCATTTAGTCTAGGAAGCATCCCTCATGACACACTTGATTTACATTTTTCCTAAATCCTCAATTGTGCCCTGTAGCCTAAAATAGGTCTAGTTGTTTGGATGGGCTTGGGACTCCTCCCGTGGCTAGTATAGTTCACCTTGAGTGGATTACAAAGCCCAAATATAGAAGAAATGTATCTGTAGGGACAACCAATAACATGTTTTGAGGGTTAGTATTCTTGAAGTATCACATTCATAGTGTCAATATCTCTCTGCCATCCTAAATAGGATCACACTTTAGATGTCGTGTTGTGATAACACTTTTGGCATTGTTGATGAGGAGGTAGAGATGACTTCGTGTGTTTTTGTGATCTTGTTTTGCATGTCAAATTAATAATCATATCACGTTTTTCATTTTATTTGTTGATTCTTGGTTATTCTAATCGTATATATTTCACTACCATCACATTTTTGTCATCTCTCTCTCCCTGCCTTATAATGAGAAATCTTTTGGTGAGCATCCAATTTTGTTCAACTGGCGACTCCACAATGTGCCTCCAATAGAGAACCCATATAGACACTCCTCTAGGGAGTTGTTAATTAAACAATAATAAATATAGATGTATACCTTTATTTTATGCAATCCATAAAAGATTTAAACCAAGCACTATAAGAGTTAATTGAGACTAAGAAATTAAGAGAGGAAAATCATGAGTGTGAATCATCACCCCATTATGAACATGAATATCAATAATCTTATGATACCCATGTTTTTCCTCACCAACTAGATGTGGAACCTTCGAAAGTATTTGTCCAACCATCCTAACAAGTTAGTAAACAATTATGAATCCATATCTCAAATCGAGCTGAGCCATTTGTGCAGAATTATAGGGTTATATGACCCTCTCGAATTCTAAGAAATCATTGGAGACCCAAATATCCCAAAGAGAGCATATAAAAGGTTACCTATTTTTACTATGTATAATTAGGGAACTACTACTCTACACATTGATAAACTTTGGGATGTCATCGAGGAATTTGGTATTGAACATGAGAATGTCTGTATGAAAATATTTGATGATTATTTAGTTGGTAAAGCTCATGATTGGTATTTAAGCTTAGGAAATGGGAGCATCACATGATATGATATGTGTACACAAATGTTCTTAAATTAATGAGAAAAACCATCGATGAGCCTTTAGAGGGTCAATTATGTAATTATTATGTTGTTGATGATCAAATTGATAAGGATGATTATGATGACAATGGTAAAATGGTCGATGATTGTCCTCATCAATTGGATCTTTATTCTCTTGAACCAACTATGAATGTGCCCTTGATTTAGTTTATGAGTGAAATTTCAATCTATAGGAATTCCACAGAGTATATTAGTAATAACCAGTCTATCCTGGATGCAGGTGAACAAGACAAGGACAATGGATGGCAAGATAGGGACAGGGCACATGCCAGGACAAGTGGAAACCCTCCCCCTCAAACTCATCTGTCTAATTGTATAAAACCAAGGTGATGTAGACTGGCTTATGGAAGACCTATGTGCTCAACCACGAAAAGGAGATGCAACACCATACCAACATGCCTGGGTTCACATGGCTCCGGTACTTGGGAGCTTGTCACAACATGTTTAACATGTGATGGATCACCAGGAGTGAGTACATTGATGATCATGTCTATTGTACGAAGGGTTATTTTAACAAGATAACCGAGTTCGACAACTTAAAATCATCACAACATTATGTTTGCATTTTATGCAAGCCAGCTCAGTCGACAAACTATGGTGGCACACAAAGGCTGCAAAATACTCTGGTAAATATACTGCCCTGGTTCTCTTCTCCTTGATCTATGAACTCTATTTGACTATATATTCTACATATTCTCAGCATGTCTGCGCATCAAAGGGAGACTGAAAACATAGACCGAGAAGCAATTTTATGTGTAGAAACTCCTAAACACATTTTCACTGCAATCAACACCATGGAGAATGAAATGTTCAGGGAGTTCAAACTCATACTTGGACCCGACATAGTCATAAACAACTACCGGAAACTCAAGTTCATATTGTCCAGAGAAATGCGAGAAAGAGTAAGTTTTAGAGACATGGTAAAACTCACAGTGAGTATGTTCAAAGAAGATGTAGAGTGCAAGATTGGCCACATGAATGAATTTATAAGCCTTTCTGAGACACCTTTCTAGTGCCAGTACAAAACCAAATATTTGTATTGTGAATCCAAGGAAAGAGCATCCAAATAATCTAATGAAGAAGAGGCGGAATCTGAAATGAGAGATTGACAACTCTCCTCTCTCCCTTTTGCTCTAGCTTCCTGTCTTGTTTTCTAGTCAGTTAGGCCGCCATTGTACAAAGGATGGGAAACCAAAACTATGGTTATATTTTCAATTTGGCTTATGCTATGTATCTCTCCTTTTTGGGCACAAGTTTATAGTCTTACTCCATGCCTTGAGCAGACTCAACTATACTACAGATGTGTAATAGTGTTTTATAATTACTAGTAATAGAAAAATTCCTTCTTACTGATAAAAAAAGGAATAATCATTCTAAGTCTCATGATTAATTTATAAGCGATATTCATTATATTGTTTTCATTGCCTTAATAAGGCATAGATGGAAATTTATTTTTTACTCATAGAGGGCAATCCATTGATCACCATCAAGAAACATCCATAGTCGATGATTCCATTTGGAATCCCATTAATGTGCCTCTAGAAGATCAACTACATTATCATTGTATGGTTTATGACCTTCCAAATCAAGGTTTAAATGATCCTAATCATGATTCAGATCTTAATAAGGTCACAGTGGAAGAAGGAAATGATGAGAATAATGAAAAAGTCAATGAAGATCAATAATATTATGATGACATGGTTGTGAATTGACCTGATCAAGAGCATTCCTCTTTAGAAATTTTTTTAAGTAGTAATCAATGTCTAATTGTATGTAGGGGATTCACAAAGGATCAGGGTATTTTTTAAGAATTCAAATATTATACTTGTGTAGTATCCTAGGAAAAAATTTGGATTGAAAAATTATATATATAGATAGATATAGATATAGATATATGTATGCAAATATTCAATAAAAAACATATCATATACTATTAAAAATTATATTTTTTTGGTGAATTTTAGCAATTTAATCACATCTTATTTAAAAATAGGCGAATTTTAAAACTAATTAGTGATTATATTCTGAAAATATCCAAGTGGTGAAATTTATCCCTTAAAAATACCCTGCAAAGGATCACGAGCCTAATTTTCCCAATGCTGATAATGTTCCTTATTTAATGCTTGATTAGGATGAGTTGGTTGAATACATAAGTGTGAATAGTCATAGTGAGCCTTGTCCTGGTGAAATTAATATTGACTTTGTTATTAAACAAGGGGTCATGGGTGGTACTGAAAATTTCACTAACCTCTTGACCCAAAATTCTTTGGACATAAAAATTAAGGTCAACTATTTTGATGTTGGGAGAATATACCTTTAAATACTTCACGTTGTATCCATCAAGTGAACCTTACATTTATCCTTCATCATCAAACCATTTACCTTCGATGAAATATTTCAATTTGGAAGCCTCTATATGCCTGGATCAATCTGATCATTATGTAGCGTTGAATCAACATATTGTGGGTTTTGAGAAGTTGAATTTCATGAAGCATTTCATAGGTTTTATTCAATGTTTGGGTAATAATGGTCATGAATCCTTGGAGAAAACTCATTATCTTTCATCTGATAAGGACTGTAGGGAGGATAAAATAATTCAAGCAGATAATTTTAAACCCCATTTTTCAAAACTGAACATTGATAATTTTCCGAATATTGAAATTATTGATGGAATTGTTAATATTATTTTGAAAACCTTTTATTTTCATCAAATTTTAAGGTCAATGATTTTAAAACATGTGGGGGAAGACACAATTTTTCAATCCACCCTCTTGGACCCTTTTCTAGAATCCATCATCATATTGAATCAAAACTACTAGACTAAATTTCTAGGTGGAGAAATTGATACATGCCAGTAAGCTTCATGCATAATTCCATCCTTATTTTCCATCATTTTTAAAAGACGATTCATATAGCTTCGATCCAATTAATGAGTGGGTGGAGGAAATTTTCCAAGATCAGTTTCAACCCTCACATGATTTCATCTTACACCATTATGGTCTTTTCTCAAATTTTAAACCACAATTAAGGATGGCTTTAATTTTAAATTTCATAACTTCTAATGAATCCTTTACTTTTTCTATTAAAAACCACTGAAGAAGAGTTATTGATCTATTTGATGAGTGCAGGTTGAATTGGATTTATGATTTTACTTAGTAGTTGTTTGACTGGATATATTAGTGTAGGTAGGACAAATAAGTTCACTCTTGAACATTATATGAACTTTTGATTATGCGTTTCTATTTGTTTGCTTTTCATGCATGCATGTTTGTTGTGACTTGTCTTTGTGTGTTTGCAATAATTATCATTTCATTTCAATTGTTAGTTAGAATGTTTCTTTCAATTTTTTAATTTCAATCTTGTTATTTTATTTCATTTCATTTTATTATATATCAGCATATAAAGGACTGAAAACCGGTTTGTGAGATGGGTATAATGTTTGCATGATGCAGGTGCACATACTTGGATGGATAGAGGATAGCTGTGGACTAGAAATTCTGAGGTTCCCAAGTGCTCTCTCTCGTATAGCACTTGTCCTATTTGGAGCTAGATGTTATCACATTTTTAGTAGTTGGGAGCTACTAATCATTTTGGTAGAGCAAACCATATTCATGAGCCCAGTCCTTACACTTGAGGAAGTGTTTTAATAGAGGATGTCAATGGTTGAATGATTTATATAATTATTGATCAGTTGGATCATACAGGGGCATATCAATATAAGGGCCACCTAGGTCATTATTGAGTCCTCTTCATTGATCTCCCTTGTCATACTTTTCAAACTTTGTCCAATGAGCATTCAAGAGCAGTTCTAGTTGGGTCTTTTCTTTCCTTTCCATTTAGAGTTGGTTTTGAGGGATTATATTTTGCAGCTGCAACTCAAAGTAGGTATGCGACAGAGGTACATTATGGAATTCATGATTCTTATTAATAGTCTAACTATGCTAGACTTTGTTGTGCATTGATGATCATATTGTTTGTTCTGGTTGTTATTAGTAATACTTGCACTTGGAGTGATATAGGTGCATTAGTGGTAGTTTCATATGCATGCTCTTGCTTGGGTTAAAATTGCATATGTAAAATATAGATAAGTCCCCTCTCTCCTAGATCCATGCTTATACATTTCCATCATCCATATTATCCATTAGCTTTTTTAAAATACTTTGACTTGGACTGTGACTAATTAACATGAGGACCTTCCCCTTTGTGACCTCTTTGATTGGATGACCTCCATGTTTTCCCTTGGTGTCTCAAATCTAGAGTGTGTGGAAAAGTGTATAGACTAGTTGATCTTATTGTACTTGTAGATCAAGTGGATTGAACGCAATTAGGTGGGCCTACTCATCGAAAGTGTATCCCTTATACTTGGAACAAGTGCTCCCATCCTTGAAATTAGTTAGTGGACAAAGGGGTAGGTACTCCCCATTTGTATGAGGTTAACCATGTTTTCCCCTAAAAAGGCATTACTGAGGCAACTCCGTTGAGGTTATAGATGCTCGCTGGTACCATATTTAAGGTTGTGTAAAAAATGGAGCCCATAAGGCTATCTAGGGCCGGTACCTTTTATCTATTATCTAGCTAAAGGGAATGCAAAAATGAAATGTGCTTTAGTGAAATATCCAAAGAAAGAAAATGCAAAAGTGAAAGTGAAAATCAAATGAAAGTCATTTGAAATGAAATGCAAAGTATGAAATTGTGAAATAAAGGGGGAATTACTATATTCAAAAGGGTGCCTTCTAAGCATTTCATATATTTGTTAGACACTGTGCTTCCCTAGTGTTTGTCAATCCAACAAATGTCATATATTCCCCTAAAATCCCTTTCTCTCCAATGGTAAATTAAGTCCATCCTAAAGTCAACTCTCACTTTGAACAAATACTATGGCTATCACTTGATCCACTTTCACCTGGGAGGGAGAGGATTGATCTATGCATTGAATTTGTAATTAATTTGAGTAGGATTTTGTATGTAAAATTGGTTTCTCTTATCCTATTGCACTAGGTAGTTGTCTTACTCTTGTTGTTTGAGTTGATCACCATTGTATTAACATAACTTAGCATTTAGTTGTCTATCAACATTTGTCATGATAAGTGCACAAACACCTCTTGTAGGCATCATACATGTTTATTTGATTATCTTGAGCTATGGTCAAATTTTGACCAAAGTTTGACTTTTTGACTTGGTTAAACCTTGATTTGACATGGTCAAAGGATCAAGTTAATAACAAGATCCAACAATGTTGCATCAGTGATCATATATTTTCCATTGGAGGCTAATAACACCCCTCCAAGTATCTATTTATGGATTAATAAGCTTAATCAATTATTCTTTATAAGGTTTTTGGAAAATAATTAAGCTTGTTTTATTAAAATATTTGGAGATTGCTTCAACGAGATCACATCGTATTAGCTATGGGCATGTGAGTAGTGGAAATTATGGTTTTTGAGGTCTATGAATCCATCTGTGCATTTAGATCGTCATTCTGGGCAAGGAAAGAACCATATTTGATTATTTTCATCGATTATTGTTATTTTTTCAAGTGAAAATTAAAAATTAAAAGATGACCAAGGTTTGTGATGCATAATTTGGGATAAGTGAATGGTAAAATTTGAGTTAGGTTTTGTTATGATGGTCCCCTAGACACTTTGGCCACTTTTCCTAGCTTGCCATCATGTATTACTTGACATATGTATTTATTCTCCATGGTGGGATGCCTTCTCCTCTTCTAGGCAAAATCGATCAAAATAACTAAAATAAAAACATGTAAATCAAGTTATAACTTGAAAAATATGTAAGGGGGGACCCCCAAATGACCCTCTCATGTCCTCGAAGCATCTGAATTGCCAAAATAATGATTTTTAATGTTGTAAAAATGGGTTATAAGAGGTAAATCATCGACCTCCATTAGATAGACATTTCCAACCATATTTAAAAGATAAAGTGAGATTTAATCTCCACAATTGATCATAATAGTGTATCTTTTATCTCGACCATCCACATAAGGATTGGTTAGAGAATTTTTTTTTTTAACAAAATCATTTATGAATTGTATTAAGTAAATAGTGGCAAAATACAACATCTGGATTCATCCATGAGCTTGTCCATATGATGGCTCAACCATCTTATCCATTTCTAAGTCCAATTATTCTAATTTAACCCCCTAACTAAACATGTGGTTTTCCCAAGATTTCAACCTAGGAATTAACGAGAAGAGGTGCTTATCAGCAACCGAGTTCACTCCCATCTGTAACCGGTATTCATCCTCCAGCAGGAACCGTTAACCTTACATGATTCTGGGCACACTCTCTCTCCAACTGCCTGACCCAACTTAGTTCAACCCACGTGTAGCTAGCATATAGCGAGTAGAGTGAATTCGATATATTTCTCTTCCTCGCACTAGAAAAGAGTTTAGATGGATGCAGAACCTATGGTTTGGAAAGCCATGTTTTGATTCATGTCTAGGATAAGTTCGATCCTTCATCACCGACGTTGAAATCCCACGTCACTTGTGCATGGTCCGCTCGATTCGCCTTATCCCTTGGAATGGAGCTAGGGTAAGGGGAATTAATGGCACAATCCATTTAATATCAAGGTCCCTTTGCCAAGAGGGGCATCAAGGTTTGCTTCTTTATCGACTTCACCATTCAGCTCCATCAGGACAAGAAAAACTTGGACGAAGTGAAAGGAGGACAACAAGATCTTATTTTTCTTCAAAAAATAACGAAGCTTCATATGCATGGGGATACTGTTGGTAGCCAAGGCATGAATAATAAATATGGAGTCTTTAAATATCATTAACTCTTTTATGTTTAATCCCATATCCTGGTGAATTCCTTGCCACAGCGCAAGCGCCCAAGATATATTGTTGGTATCAGTCCCGAGTCCCTAGGAATAGGTAAGATCAATCGATCCTTCAGGGTTCATAAGGATCCCTCCCCCTCCAGCAGCCCTTGAATTTCCTTTGGAGGCTCCATCAAACATGAGAGAATGTTTGTGAAACAAGTTTCACCACCTCTGAAAAATTATTGGTGTCCATTCTTATTTCCCATTGTTCCTGCTCTGGAGGGGAAGGAGTAGCAATCTTCTGATAGTTTGGGGAAAAACTACTCATGTAATCTTCTTCAGCAGGAGTGAGCAAATTCTTGTTCTTAGGAAGAGGTAGGAAGTGGATAAAATCGCTCAACAGAGCTTTGACCTTTACCACTACTTGAGTTGCAGTTGTGTGTTGATCTCTGAAAATGCGACCATTCCTTTCTAAACAAATTTTCCAAAGGATGAATTTGGGGAGAGTCAACCAACAACTTTTCAATTGATTTTTTTTTACAAGAGGGAATGGGAAAATCATAATCCAATTACCCAGAAGAGTGGAAATATCCTTGGGTGGGTGAATTTGAGATGACAAGGGGGGCAGAGCTAGGTTCTAGGCCTCAGAGGCAAACAAACAGTTTAAAAGAATATGATCAACTAATTCTTCTTCTGCCTGACAAAGGGGGCATCTCGTGGGGCCTTCCCATCCTTTTCTCTTTAAAGTATCTCTGATGAGAATGCTTTTGTGTGCAATATTCTAGATAAACATGTCCACTTTCAGCAGGCTTCTGACCTTCCAAATTCCTTTTCACCCAGCTAAGTTGGGGGGAACGTGAGGGATTGCTTTTAATTGCTTATACCCTATCAATGCAGAATAGACGCTAGAAGCAAACCCCCAACCTCACAAATATTTTGCAGTTTCTACAAGAGGGGACTTCCCTTGGAGCAAGGAAAGTAGTGATCTCTCTTCATTGCGTATATGAGTTAGGAAGTTTGAGATTTTCCAATTTTTCCAAGTTCTAGTCTCATCATTATTCCATATTGAAATATCCTAGAGAATGCAAATGTTTTGAGAGTGAAGCCATAGTTTTAGATTGAGCATGCCATATTGGTTTTCAAGAGGTGGCTCCCCTAAGATAGATTCTTCCCATATACATATGCTCTTCCCATTTCCAGGCACCCATGTTAGATTGGCTTTGAAAAAAATGAGAGCTTTTTGGCATATTCAAAAGATTGGAGATCATCTAGGGACCTTAGGTGGTAATTCTAGGCACTTTTCCTTATTCCCTGAAATTACTTCTTCCACAAAGCATGTTTTCTCTAGGTTAGTTTCCATGTTACTAAGTTCCAGAGGATTTTGGCTCAGAGAGATAAGTTTTTGAGGCTAAGATCACGAATTTGAAGCCCCCCTTCCAAAATTGGTTTGGTAATTTTTCCCCAGCTTACCAAGTGGATTTTATTTTCACTTTTCTTACCCCCTTTCTATTAAAATATTCTGAGAAGAGATTCGACCTGGGATATTAAATTTCTTGGAGCAAGAAGGATTGAACATTGGTAAATAGGAACGTTGGATAAAATATATTTAATGAGTACCATCTTTCCTGTCAAATTCAACCACGAGGCACCCTACGAGTGAATTCAATTTTTTAGATTATCGATCAAAGGGAGATAGTGAGCATATTTTGGCGAATATTTAAATATGGGTACTCTTAAGTAATTGAAGGATTCCCAATTTGTTTTCCCCTCCATTTCAATAATTCTTGAGATTTCCACCATTTCTTTGGGGGAGAAGTTCCATCTGAATAGTTGACTCTTCCTGCTGTTGATTTTGCTACTTGATCCTTCTTTGTAATTATCCACCTCTCTCTTAAACTTTCTGGTGATGTGTATGCTCGCTCCTCCTATGGCAGTAACGTATCATCGAAAAATTGAGCATGGTTTATATCTTTGACTTCTTGGACTATTTTGAGGCCCATTAAATCTTATTGGAGCCGACAATGTTCCAAATGAAAGCTAAGAACTGAAGCTTGAATTGAAAAAATGAGAGGTGACAGGGGACACCCTTGTATGAGTCCCATGGAAGCTTGAAAAAATCCCTCTTCCTGACCATTGACTAGGGGGGATATCCAAGGGGATTCGATACAAGATTTTACCCAATTAACAAAATCAGTGAAAAACTCAAATCACAACATTACCTGAAACATAAATTTATATTGAACTTTGTTGAAAGCATTAGCTAAATCAAGTTTGATAACCATACCTTTTTCATGCCAAAGGGTGCTTGAGTGGATACATTCCTGGACCAGTATAATGGTATCTGTGATTTTCCTTCCCTTAATAAAACCACCTTGATTTGAAGGTATAAGTGTAGGAAGGATTCCTTTAATTATGTTATTTATTACTTTTGATGTGATTTTGTAGCCAATGTTGCAGAGCAATATTGGCCTAAATCTGTCAAAGGAAATTGCTCCCTTCTCTTTGGGGATAAGAGCAAGGAATGATGAGTTGGTGACCCTATTAATCTTGCTACACCTTTTAGATTTCACCACCATTCTATGAAGGCCTTTAATGATAACTGGCCAATACACTTTGAGGAATATTGTTGTAAACCCATCAGGCCCTGGTGCTTTATCAGAGTCCATGGTATCCAGGGATATTTTTATTTATTTACTAGTGATAGGGTCAACAAGGATCTGATTCGTTTCCATTTGTACTAAAAGAGTATCAATTTTAAGAGATAATGATTAATTTCTGCTTGGGATGATGACTCCTCAGTATATAATCCTTTGAAATGGATGTGGGCAGCCTACTTGATTTCATCAAAATTCATGACGGTTTGGTCATGGTGTTGAACTTCCTTGATATAGTTAAAAAAAGTTCGGGCATTTGCTTGTTTGTGAAAGTATCTAGTGTTCTTATCCCTAGATTGAAGCCACAGACTTCTATATTTTTGTCTCCAAAAGTCTTCTTCCACTCTATAGGCTTTATGGAGGGAGCATTGGAGAGTTGCTTCTTGATCCAAAAGAGCCGACATCAAAGTATTTTCTTCAATTTTAACTGATGCTGCTCCAACACGTGTTGAACTTCAATTCGTTGCATGGGACGAGATTTCATGGCTTTGGCTCAAATTTTTATGGATTTTTTTATCCTTCTAAGTTTTTCTTCCCATACAAAGAAAGGAGATCTAGAAACTAGTTCATTCTAGACATGAAGAACCAGATCATGAAATCCATCTTGTTGGATTCAGGAGGGACTAAACCAAAAGGTATAGGCCCTAGATTTTGATCCGAAGTGAACTCAAGAAGGATGGGTTTGTGGTCTGAAACAATATGCGGGAGGATCTTCGAAAAAACATTGAGACCATATAACATAAATGATTTTTGGACCAAGAATTTGTCCAATCGAGTTGCGATGTGTCCAGGCCCTAGCCTCCTATTAGTCCAAGTAAATTTTCCACGAGTGGGATTTATATATTCTAGGTCCCAGTCTATAATAAGATCCTCTACCAATTCCTGAGAAGGTTCTCTAACTATGGATCCCCCTTTTTTTTCTTCAAGGGCCAAGTTAAGATTTAGATGCCCTCTCTAAAATTATATTTTCCATTTGATGAGTGTTAAAGTAATATCTGATAAGATCTAAACATTCTCTCTTTTCTGAAAGGAGGACATGAACATAGATATTAAAGAGACATACTTGAAGCCCCATCTCTTTATGAATAAGTTGATTGAAGATCCAATGGGTTCAAGATTCAGAAAGAACTAGATCGAATTTGGAGGAGTCCCAGAGTGTACCTAGTCCTCCAGAGGCTCATTTGGCACTGATGGTGGATCTGACTCCTTTTCTCCAAAATGTTTTTCTTGCTTGGAGGAAATCAATTTCCTCCAATTTGGTCTCCTGGATTAGTAGGATTTTGGGATTTGGCATACGAATTAAATCTTTCATTGCTTCCTCTTTGATTCTACTTTTGAATCCCCCACTATTCAACGAAACTATCTTCATTATTTACTCTTAGGGTTGTGCGAGGCTCCTTTGGGATCTTGGAATTGATTTCTAGTAGATATGGTTTTTTAAATTTTCTATAGAGATGGTTGGGAGCCTTGGATATTTTCCATGTATGTAGCTCTTTCCCTTATTTCTTTCTTAGTTTTTCTTCCTTTGGTGGTTTGTTTTGGGGTATCTTGAGAAGTACCAGCTTCTCTTTCCTCTTCCTCTGAGAATTCTTCCTCTATTTTTTAATATTGATTTTCAGGGATTTGTAGATGTGGCTACCTTGTCCTCTGTATTTGGTTACTTATCAGTGGCCTCCTCAGTAACATTATCTTCATTGGGTTTCCAAAATCATGAAGATATTCCTAGTTTATGTTTGTTCTTTCTGAATCTTCGGCCCCTTATCGAGGTTGTTCACTATAGGTTTAGTATTTTTCCCTTCCCTTCTGTTGATTATTTTGGGATTCGCTTACGATCTCTTTGATTGCTTCAAGCAATCTCCTATTTCTTTCTCTTGGGAAGGGGGGGATTTTGGACAATTCTTGTGGAAGTTTCCATACTCATGACAACTTCTACACTTGAAGTGCAATTGTTCATAATCTGATTTTTGAAAGCGATGCCAATATTCGACCATTATCTTAATGCCTTCTAGTAGTCTCACTTGCAGATCCAAGCATAGGAATACTGATCCTTTGGATTCGTCTTATCGATATAGCTTCCTAGTCCATTCCCAATAGTTTGTAGAGATGATGAATTCCAACAATGTATTGGAATATTGGGAAGTCACACCCAAACTGTAACTGCTTTGGGTACATCCACTGCTGGGTCAAAGTCAGGTATCCATTGGTTCAGGTACAAGCACTACGGCCCCATAAAATAAGGTCCATTTCTAAAAATAAGATCTCTATCCTCCTTTGTGATAAATTCAAAGATGAAGAACCCCCTTCCAACTGCATAGCGGGTGACGCTATTGGTGATTAATGACCTCCACTTTTTCTGAATCTAGTACTTATCAGTTGTTCTCGTGGAGGGCCAGAGTCCCATGAAATGACCTACAAGGGCCTGATATACTAGAGAAACTTCTATTCACATGGGTTGATCTAGTGGTAGGACTATTACTAGAACCGATTCTAGTTTCTTGACGAATTTGGGAAGAGATCTTGACATCGATTTCTTCCCTTGCATAGTGATTATAATCCTAAAGGATTCGACATCGACAGAGATGGGAGGGGAAGGTGGATCCCCACCTCTAGCAAGGATCATGTCATAATCTTGAGAGAGATGTTAGAACTGTGCATTCCCTCTGCATATATCAACAAATGAAACAATTTCCACATATAGTAGTTCTTCCAGATATGTTGTATGTGATCCAGGATTTGCTCTAGGATACGATGTGATCCAGGCTTCGCTCCAATCAACCCAATGAAAATTTGGTTAGATATTTTACTCCTCTCTTAGCTATAAAATAGAGAGAACTCCTCATGTGTAAAGGACTCTTGGCTCATTCCATTAGTGAATAATAAAATTTCTATTGTGCAAACCTTTGTCTCTTAGGTAGATGTGATCAATTTCTCCTTCTTTCCAAGCTCCTTCTATTGCTAAATCTCAAAATACTCCATTGCCAAAAAAAAAAATTTGAATCATTGTGCTTGCAGGGAGAGGGCGATTTATTCCAAAGCGACTGGGGAAATTGGGGCGACTTGGGTGACTTTCCTTCTTGACAGGGAGTAGATTTGTGAATGAAATTTCATTTTCTCATTCCATTTATTTTCTTGTTATTATCTTTATCTATCTTGCTATTAAAATCGATTTTCAAGCTATTGAGTTCATTGTTAGTTATGGATTACCCTACCTAACTACTTTTCTATATGGTTATGTAGGACATTTCATTTGACAAACAAGGGCGACTTGATGTGGACCAAATTTTGGGGTTTATTTGATGATGTTGGGCAAGGAGAAAGGAATATATCTACCATTTTGGTGTGAGGTGAGTGCTCAGACTTTGTTAGAGTATATTTTGGAAATCATTTGTCAAATTAGAAAAAAATCTCTACTAAATTTGTTTGTGATTGCATGCTTAGTTATTTGGGCATCTGGTCACTTGGGTATTTCTCGTACTAAATTTTTGGGAAAATCTATAACCTAGGCATCTTTATTTGATCCCCATCAACCCCATAAACCAAGGCATTGATCTATATCCTATTCGTCCTAGGAGGGTTTTTTGCTCATTTTTATTTGCATGCTTGTTGCTTGCTACCATATGTTGAAAGGTTTGATCCAGATTGTGTAGTAAGCCATCATAGTGTTGGGGTTTGTCATTAAACACCATCCATATCTCTTACTTAACTTATATTCATAGATTGATGATTTATCTCAAGGGAGGCAACTTGGGATCATTTTTCCCTACCACCATTTTCCTAGATTTATAAATAACAAACTATTAAGTATAATTCCTTGAATTGGATTGCATCATTCATACATAGCTAAATCCTTAGTGAACATGCCTAAACCCTATCTCAATAGACATTTCATTTAATATAGGAAGCATCCCTCATGACACTCTTCATTTACAATTTTGTGAAATCCTCAATTGTGCCCTGTAGCCTAAAAGGGGTCTAGCTGTTTGGCTGGGCTTGGGACTTCTCCCGTGGCTAGTCTAATTCCCCTTGAGTGGATTATGAAACCTAAATAGAGAAGAAACCTATCCATAGCGATAACCATTAACATATTTGCGGGGTAATATTCTTGAAGTATCCTATTCATAATGGACATATCTCTTTGCCTTCTTGGATAGGATCACACTTTAGAGGTCACTACAAAAATTGTGATAAGAGCTATCATTCCACAAGGGTGAAGCTTCTAAGACATCCTCCTCATCCCACAACTCATATATTCTCTGGTTCCAAAATCCTCTCTACAATAATCCCAATCAATTATCACTCTTCCCCCTTAACCCAAACAACACTAGGAATGGGATCCCCTTTTTTCCCTGTAGTCCCTCGGGCTATCCAAATTCCCTTTAAGTGTTCTAGTATAGTTTGGCCAAGGAATCTCACTACTAGGACTTTAGGGATTCTCAACTATAGGCCATGTTTCCTATCACAAACAAACAACAACCAATAGCACTAATTTCCCATGGCAATTTGCTTCAATAGGTATGGACACTTAGGTTTCCTCTGCTCCTTTGTCTTGTCAGAATAAGATGGTCCTTAGAGTGATTGGAATAATGATGAATGAATGAAAGCTTTGTAACTCAATTTCCCACATTTTATATGCATGTTCTCAACTTTCCATGTGTCTCCTCATGAGAAGTCCATTTCTCATACTTTAATCTTATCTTAGGATAATAATTAGTGACTAACTAAAATCATCTATCATCAATATGGTTTAGGGAATTTAGAGTATATTTTAATTATGGTTTACTAGGAAGGATAGGGACTTGTGCAAAATAATTCACTAAGGTCATGTCCCCTCAACCCTCTTTCACTTCCCTCACTTGTCGAATCATAACCTTCCATCTCTTCTTCGTCCTTCTTCATTTGTAGTAGCCATGGATTTTATTATTATTATCATTAAGCGCATATCATTATAATATCTTTGGTCATCCAAGACCATTTACTTTGGATTCTAGCCACTTCATCATTACATACATATTTATATTATGGGTAAAAATAAGGTGTTGTAGGGTTGTTTCTAAACTCCAACATAGTGAAAATCCAGAAACTTTGACATAATGATTAACTTTGATTTCTTTGTAATTTGAATCTAAATATATTGTTATTGTAAGAATTATTTTGATATTGGTTAACTAGGTCCCCAGATGCGGGTGGGAACCATGAGCCGAGACGTCATGGACTTGTGTGCAACATGATAGCATTTATACATGTGGGCAATCGAAATGACAGATCATTTATTGAGGAAGGCTCTGGTCTTAATGCACCTGTCAATGATAATTAATTCATTGTCCTTTCGAGTGGGAAATGGGATGGCGATCAAGACAGTGCCAATTTTTTCTAGCGTGATGTTGTGACACGACTCTCATGTGGATTTCAAGTTTTATGAGTAGGAAAGGGTTCAAATTGATCCAAGGTTTTGGTTCTTGGTTTTTTGACATCCTCCTCAGACGTTGGCTGTATGTAGTGAGGTAGAGAAGAGTGAAGCAGAAACCATGCCTTTGCATCAACGTATTAAACCTAGGCGTGTAAGTAGTGGTTGTAGTTCTTTAGGATGCAAGGTGTCTGGTAGGTCTGGGAGTGATGGGTATGTGGACTCTATTTCAGCAATGGTTTGCTACCTTATCATCGACTAGGAGGCTAGCATTGTTGCATAACAACTGGCATCAACTCGCTCAACCAGAAAGATTAATCAATTTACTAGGTGGTAAAGAATATGATGGGTCTATTGATGGAGGAATCCAAGCCAAATGGAGAAGCTCTACGGACATAGTTTTAGAAATGAGGGTGAGCATGGAGTAGACCATTGATGGTCTAAATAGCCTTGATGACAGTTTTGATTGGGGGCACTCTCTATTTGGTAAGCATTTTGAAGTTGTTGGATTGTCGATGCAGGGTTTATCTGAGTAGAACTGGATGGGGGAAACCTCTCAAAGTGCATCTATGGAATCTCGTGATTAGGCAGGGAAAGGAAGCAAGCTTCCAGACCACAATTCCGGGGACTAGTTGGAAAATCAGGTTCCACCTGAACCTGGTCTCTCCTTTGCTAAGAAGATACGATGCATGGATTTGGACAACTTGGTCTTGCCTCGGAAATGGGAACCTCTCCCAGTCAAGAAGCCTGAGGAGGGATCCTTGACATGGTAGTATGGGGTTTCCTGTTCATTGAGGAACACAAAGACTCTTATCATGGTGCACATCCTAGCTAAGCATTGTTTTGATGCTTCGAACACTCCTTGTGCTTTTCAGTATTTCTGGTTTTATGTTTTAGATAGTATTTTACATAGTATGCCTTACATAATGTTGATAACTAGTGAGAACTTAATGGTCTCTTCGTGTTATTTGACATGTTTTCCCTATGTTGGGAGGGCCTTATTTTTTGATCAAGACCGTCATGATAGTATTTTTGAGTGTATGGGATAGTGGTTTCACCATCTAAGGCCACCTTAAGAAACAACAAAAGATGGATTGCAATCTTGTAATTTTTTGCTTATATATATAATATAGAACTACTGCAGCGTTACAAAAAAATACATTGGTTAACTAGATATAATTTAAGTGGCCGTGAGGAAAAAGTTGTTACCATCTCATCTAATTTAAATTTCATTTTGTGACATGTTCTCTTTTATCTAATTGAAATTTCACTTTGGGGCATGTTTTCTTTTAGTGAATTGATTATGGATGAGTTATATATGAATTCATGGGTTGTTCACTTAANTATATATATATATATATATATATATATATATATATATATAAACTATCTATTAAAAAACTATTTTATAATGAAATGAATAGAATGAAGTATTAAAAAGTTAATAAAGAAAATATAATCATTAAAATATCGAGTAGTCTAAACATTCTACATTTTCAACCATTTCATGTTATATTTTATGGTTAGTTGTGTTCAAAATACGGTTGAAAATCTTGAAAAATTCTTAGAATCATTGATATTACTTGTGGAAATTGCATAATATGAGTGCTACAGGGGTTTTTGAGGGTGTTGAATCTATTTATGCATTCAAAAACAGATTTTGAACACTTCAAAATTTGGATTTCACCCAAAATTTTCTTACAGTATTCCCACAAGAAAAGTATTCCTACAAAAAACTACCAAAAAGTCTAAAACATAGAATAGACAAAGTGCTTGTTAAAATATAAACGATTTTATAAATATCTATAGGTCAATTGGGGGATGGAGTATTATACTCCCTACCATGTTCTATTTAGATTGAGCTCATAATGGGTACTGTTGCAAGCCTCCATTGTGTTAGTTCTACTTGCCACTGGGCAGATTGTTCTCCTATTTTAACATAAAGGCTAAGCCCAACAATGTGGTTTTCATCTCAATCGCTAGATAAAACCACTGCTTCAATGAAGTGGTTATACAATTATTGCTAAAAATATGAGTTTTGTTGCAAAGTTGCTAAATCAATGTGTTGGATAAATGTTTTTTACTTATCAAAGATGCTAGGCTCTACTTTAGTAGAATTGGGGAACATGATGTACACGAGAGGTATGTTATAAGGTATGATTTCCATTTTATTACGGATCATTCAAGACTCGTATATTATTCAAAACGACCGATTGTGATTGTGTTATTGTTACCATATTGCACAATCAACATTCTAATTCCCCTCTAATCTAAATGCTATGCTTATTCTAACACGATGAACTATTCTAAGATCTGTTATCAATACGTGGGTCACTCCATTTTCATACAATTCAATTGCTTCCATTGACATGTTGTCAACACGATGGACTATTCTAAGATGAGTAGAAAATCAATAGGAATTGAACAATACAACAATAAATGCAAGGATATTTACTTCTACATCAATCAATAGGTAGTTAATATGAATATATTTTTCTTTTGAATGTGTTCAAATTAATGTTTTTAAGTTACTTTTTTCTGCATATAAGTCTATGAATATTGAGCTTTTGAGTTAGAACTTAAGTGCGTATGAATTAAGAAAAAACTAAATTTTTTTTT
>LPNX010647664.1:43040-60434 GCA_001517045.1 Pseudotsuga menziesii | reverse complement strand
TTTTAATTTTGATGTAACAAATTTATTTAAATAAGTTATTTAAATTATAAAAAAAGGAAAAATAAAGCATGAAAAAATCACTGAATTAAGTTAAATTTGTATTATTCCTATGGAGGGATATATTGTAATCTATAAATATATAAATGTGGGGTGATTATGTTAACTAATATATATATATATATATTTGTTTAAAAAATAAGGGAATTTAAGTGCGTATGAATTAAGAAAAAAATAAAATTATTTTNTATATATATATATATATTTGTTTAAAAAATAAGGGAATTTAAGTCCCAACTATAAGTCTACACAGAGTAATCCCTATTGCATGTCCACATAGCTTTGGGGAATTTGAATGGTAACATAGACAAATCTACATAGAGGAATCCCAATTTATGGTGAATTTGAATCCCTACTGCATCTGCGTGTCCATGTCCACCCAATTTTGGGGAATTTGAATCCCTACTGCATTTGTGTGTACATGTCCACCTAGTTTTGGGGATTTTGAATCCCTTCTGCATCTGTGTGTCCATGTCCACCCAGTTTTGGGGAATTTGAATCCCAACTGCAACTGCGTGTCCATGCCCACCCAGTTTTGGGGAATTTGAATCCCTATTGCATCTGCATGTCCATGTCCACCCAGTTCTGGGGAATTTGAATCCCAACTACAAGTTTACACAAAGACAAATCCCAAATTATAGGGAATTTGAATCACACCTCCAAATCTACATAGTTACAAGGGATAAACATAGTTAAGAGGAATAAACATGTGTAATCTACACAGTTACAAGGAATAAACACACAGTTCCTAAGGATAAACATGTGTAATGGTATTCTTTACTATAGTTCATAAAACATAGACAAATCCCAAATTTCGGGGAATTTGAATCACACCTCCAAATCTACAAAGTTATAAGGGATAAACACAGTTAAGAGGTGCATGCAATAATATGATCTTACAGGTAAATGCAAATTTATAATTATAATTTGGTAAATGCAAATTTATAATCATAATGTGTTACATGTGACTATCACATCACTTACCAATATGAGGAGTTGAGGATGTATATGAAAATGAAATGATTTCCTTAATGTCGCGTGGTACACTTTGGCAATCCATGTTTTAGTGTATGTACTAAAGTTTGGTTTTTATGATGTTTTATAATTTTTGCATAATGTTGCTACCCAAATAGATATGTCATTCAATGTGCAAGGATTATGATATTTGGATAACATGGATAAATTGCCACCTTTTGAAATTTATAGTAAAGGCACAAGTATTATACGGAGTATTATCAATGTGTTAGGTACGTAGTATTTTATCACTTTATTTATTTTAAAATTTATAGTAAATACAAAGTATGACTGGGTGTGTTAGCCAGGTAGTAGTTTATCACTTTATTTATATTAAGGATTTTAAACTTAATTAAAAGGTGAGCAATATATTGTTTGGTAATAAGGGGTACTAATATGGCCATTTTAATATATACATAGATATCAAACATGTGTAATGGTATTCTTTACTTAAATTCATAAATCCATGAGAGACAAGTATGGATTTGGAAGATTCACATGCAAGAATCCCTACTACATGTGAATGTCCATCTCCAACCAGTTTTAGGGAATTTGAGTCCCAACTATAAGTTTACACAGAGACGAATCCCAAATTATTGGGAATTTGAATCACACATCCAACTCTACACAATTATGAGGGATAAACACCTAGTTACTAGGGACAAACATGTGTAATGCTATTCCTTACTAAATTTCATAAATTCATGACAGTCAAGTGTGGATTTTCAAGATTTGAACGTAACATTTGTTTTGACATGTTTTTCTAGGAGGTGCATGCAATAATATGCCCATAAAGGTAAATGCAAATTTATAATCATAATTTACTACCTGTGACTATCAAATCACTTACCAATATGAGGAGTTGATGATGTATAAGAAAATGAAATGATTTACTTACGTGCCTTGTACAATCCATGTTTTATTATATGTACTAAATTTGCTTTTACTATATTTTTATAATTGTTGCTACCCAAATAGATATGTCATTCAATGTGTGAGGATAAGGATGTTTGGATAACAAGGATAAATTGCACCCTTTTGAAATTTATAGTAAAGACACAAGTATATGGGGTGTGTTAGGTAGGTAGTATTTTACCATGCTCATTCATATTGAGGATTTTAATCTTAATTAAAAGGTGAACAATATATTATTTGGTAATAACAAGGTAATATGGGTATTTTAATATATTTATAGATATCAAACATGTGTAATGGTATTCTTTACTAAAGTTCACAAATTCATGAGGAACAAGTACGCCTGTTACATTAGAAAGAACATATCCCCACATGTTAGGATTTATAAAAAGGATCCTTACAGCCAATTTATTTGGATAGAGATCATAGGCATTAATGATGAAAAAAGCTACATAGCCATTTGTTATTTTTCCCCTATTAATTCCAACTTCTATAAAAAACAATTTAGATAAAAATTGCCCTTATAATGGTTTAGAACTTAATATTTCTAGTTTAAGGAAGGAAGGAAGGAAATTTCCTTTTGATGGGTAACTTCAATGCTCGAACTTCCAGTAACGAAGCTATTATTTTAAGCAATTATTCCAACCCTAATCCTCTTTGGTTAGACGAAGATCTTGAGCTAGCTAACATGTACAAAAGAAGTTCTCAAGATCTAGGTGAAAATTTATTCAGGTCTGAGATGGTCAAATTTTGTAGTGCTCAAGATCTTATCATTTTCAACGGTCTCACAAAATGGCCAAACTTTAGCCAGATGACTTGTATCCATGGGCTTGGAAGTAGTGTCGTAGATTATGTTATATCTGATATCCCTATATACAACAAATTAATAGATTTCAACATCTTCAACGACCATGAGCCCGATTATGATAACATACCTTTGATTATAATCTCAATATTTCCATGTATAGCAATCCCAAGGAGAATAACTATCATTGCCAAAAGCACCTAATCTTCAATAAAAATAAAGCTAACATTTTTCTCCATGATCTAAAAAATGATCTGGTTCCTTTGTCTAGCATGCAGAATATAGAAAATCTCTACCATAATTTTGCTACAACCCTCTCATCATCCATTATCAAGTTCTCTATTGAAGTCTCTACTAAAATGAGCAATAGTAGAAACAACCCTTGGTATGATCAAGAGTGCAAAGATTTGAGAAAAGAAATTAAGTAAGCTACTACAGATTTGATAAAAATCGACAAGATAAATCACTACAAAGCCTTAATTAAAAGAAGAAAAAAGGCATTATCTAAGTAAAATGTATGAAAATATCCTACACCTCTCCAAGGTGGATCCTAAGAAATTTTGGAGGCAAATTCTAACTCGTAAAACAAAAGAAGACAATAAAATTGTTTTAAAAGATTGGAATTCCTATATTAAAAAGCTTTATGAATCCCAAAATATCAGAGATAACATTTAAAACCTTCTTACAACGAAATACATTTTCTTGTTAGAAGACATAGATTTCGAGGTCAAGCGCTTGGAAAATGGAAACTCCAAAGACATTGAAGGCTAGCAAGTAGAAATCTTAAAAATGGGAGGGCGTGTCCTCATCCCGCACATCCACAAACTATTTAATATAGTGGTCAAGCAAGGGTTTACTACACCTTGGACTCAAAGCCTCATTATTCATATTTTCAAAGGTGGTGATAAAAATGACCCCTTTAATTATCAGACTATTATGATTAGCCCTCCCTTAGCTAAGTTATATGGTATTATCTTAGAAAACAAGATCAATGAATGACTAGAAATGGAAGGTAAGTGGACTAAAGGACAAACGTGTTTTAGAAGGAATCATTCAACCACAGACCACATCGTTACACTTGGGGTCATTGCAGAGGAATACTGTAATAAGAGGTATGGCCTATTTTTTTGCTTTGTGGATTTTAGAAAAGCTTTTGATACAATGCTCAGAAATAGCATGTGGAATGGGCTAGAGGAGCTTAAGGTTCCTTTTAAGTTGAGAGATACCGCGATAAGGTTATACGAAAATGTCATTGCCAAGTTTAAGAATAATGAGGGGTGGACAACCGATATAAAATGTAATATTGGAGTTAAACAAGGTTTCCCCCTCTCCCCTACCGCTTTTGGTATTTACATTGATAAGCTAGAAAAGTGTTTAGAAGAAGCAAGTTGCGCTGGTACAATCTTAGCTGGGATAGTTATCATCCTCCTACTTTATGCTGATGATATTGTTCTTATGGCAAGGTGTCCTTCTGATCTTGATAAGTTATTAAGAATTCTTAAAGATTTTTGCTATAACATGGGTATGACTGTTAACACCGACAAGACAAAAATCATGATTGTAAAATCTAAAAAAGACACCTATGCAAATTTTATTTATGATGATAGAAATATAGAGAAAGTGACTTCTTACAAGTATCTCAGAATTGATATTCATCACAAGCTCAATTGGAACTATAGCATTTAGAAAAGGATTAATGGAGGGTGGAAAGCTTATTTTGGTCTTGAAAATAACTGTAAATCAACCAATCTAGTCCTGTGGGATAAAAATAAGTTCCTATTTGAAACTCTTGTCATTCTTGTTATCTTGTATGGTTGTGAAGTATGGGGGTGCAACATTCCTAGAGAATCTTGGAGGAAGATTGAGCAAATCCGGAAGCGGTTTATAACTTGTAACCTCAAAATTAAAAGCAATACGCCTTATCCTATTCTCCTCATAGAAGTGGGTGTTTCCCCCATTGAGAACATGGCTATGACTAGGTACCTGATGTACAAGCATACGATAAATAACATGGGAAATGAGAGACTTCCTAAAATTGCTTTAAATTCAAGTCAAAACCAACTATGCCTCAAGCGGGGTTGGTGTAAAGATACCATGGCTTGGTTAAACAATTGGGGCATTAATAAAAATGACATTTTGTAGAACATTGATAATGTCAAAAATATTATTACTTCGAAGTTTAAAGAGAAATTTTGGTGTGAGGAAAATTTAGCAGTTAAGAGAAAAATAAGATACTATAAGGAGGTCATTAATCTTGACTTGGAAAATCAGAAGTATCTCTTGCTAGTATCTAGCTCACATAAGAAAATTAATAGGGCCAGGATTAGAACGAATTCTCATGAACTCCATAGAGAAACAGGGCGTTGGTATATTCCTAAAATCCATGGGTGGAAAGGGTTTGCCATCTGTGTGAGTCTATGAACGTTGAGGACGAAAATCACTTTCTCTCAGAGTGCCTTGGTTACACCCACATTAGATCTGAGTTTCGTAGTATTTGCTGCAATACAAACCTCTATAACCTCCTAAATTGCCAAAACTATAGTGAGCTTGGAAAGCTTTTTGAGCACAGGAATAAGATCTTAAAGTAAACCAAGTATTGTCCTTCTTAAGGTCCGATAGACCAAAGTTGGTCTCAGTAGACATTAATCATCATCATCATCATAAACATTGACCATATATTAGTCAGTCGTTGACTTAAAATATCTTTAACATTTAGTAAAGTTCAACTTTATAATTTAGTTATTGTATTTTTTAATATTTATTAAAATTAATTTATTTAACATTTTATTGGTTCAACTCTTATTTTGAAATCATCACATTGTACATTGAAATGACAATTTAATTTATTGCAGTGTATATTGGAATGACAATTTAATTACCCTCAAATTAGATCTAACACACGTCCAAAACTGTTGTCATCATCTCCAAGTTAGTTATGCCTATAGGAATTTAGATATTATCTCAGATTTTGGACTTGCTTGAGCGGATCAACAAGATTAACCAAAATGTAACAAGTGTAAAACAAAAATTCATTTCATGGTCGTCGTAAATCAATTTATACCCGTGTTATCATGGTCGTCGTAAATCAATTTATACCCGTGGTCTCATGGATGACAAGGTTCAATGGACTCTTTACAAATTTAGAAGCTTCTTAAGCATACAATATGTATCCACTTCTCTCCTTCCAATCATGATCTGAAAAAAGCACCATCATAATTAGCTATGTCTCCTTTGCACACGCAAATGAATTAGTTTAGAGAATTAGTTTAGAAAATTTCAATTCAGAGGTGTCACCTCGAGGTGAAGATTGTGATAGACTTGGTGTTTAGAGAGGAAAGTACGATATTATCAGATTTAGGTTGCTACTCATCAAACTACAACCAATATGAAGGCGAAAATATATTTATGGTTGTAGGTTGAGCATAAACGTTCCTTTCTGCTACATGAAGCAACGAGTTTGTGGGATATTCCAAGTTGTATGCTTCATTATAATACTTTGCATTATTAACCAAATATTTTTGCAATGTTTAGTGATACTCTTATATTAAATTTAATATTTTAAAAATAAAACTTTCCACACTGAGGCTTATTTTGGATTTTTATGAATGGTTGAATTCCGTGAGAAGACTATTTTCCTCACATAGTAACTTTTTTTTCCTCACACCTTGTCACTTTACACATAATTAACAAAATTAAATCAACTATATAATTCATCAAATTATTAACTTTTGAAAATTATAAATTTTTAATAAGAATTCATCTTATTAATTGTCCATTAATTATTTAAATTAATCTAATCCTAAATATACGGTATCATAATCATAAGAATTATTATCATTAAATCATACTATTAATGAGGAATCATAATCCATAGAAATTATGATTATTAAATCAAATTATGAATGATCTTGATGAATTAATAAGAGTTATGGATATTAATTTAAATTATAAATTATAATTCAAATGTTTTATTGGCTTATTGGCTTTAATGGTAAATCCCTCAAGTCCTATAAAATTTCAATTCATTGATAATAAATATACTAACCATAAATAAAATTTATAGTGATAATATATATACTAACCATAAATAAAATTTATAGTTATAAAAAATATATGGCTATGGAATATAAATGCTTTTTGCATGGAATTGTATATGTAAGTTGGCTTGTCATATTGTAAAGGTTTTAGTGAAAGTTCATATTTTCTTCTCCTATATTATGAAATAAGGATTTCAAAGAACTTTTCTAGCTATGTTTTTTTTATCTAAGATGTTTATAAACATTGCATTGTAAAAAGTATTAAAGTCTTTATTTGATATTGGCAACTTAACTTAATGAATATAATCTCTTTTTTGTTCAACTTTCTTTAATTTTCCACTATATAAAGTATACAAGTTCACATTTGATGTTGATAAGTGCATTTATTTTGGAATTTAACAAAGCGGGAGGAAATAGCTACCATATAGCCCATTTTAACTTAAGGGAGTGTATTAGGTATGAAGAGGAAGTCTTCCTTTCTCAATCAAATGCCACCATTGCAATTTATATATACATTGACATTAGATTGAAAAAATGAAAAATTATTCTCCATATCTAATACTCGCTTCTTTTTTTGTTAGTAAAATTATTATAAGCTTCTTGTGATCCTAAAGATGAGTAAAGTGTCGATCTGAAACCTTCCAAACCTTTACAAAATGACATTCCAAAATTCTTAACACTATATATATATGGAAAAAAAAATCTAAAGAGAGATCGAAATCTAGACATGTTATCAAGTCCTCTCCCAAATAACTGACACATTAGATATTATCTCTTTCAAATTTATTATACCTATCGAAGGCAGATATATTTACGCCCAAGGTGTTTCACAATGGAGACGCAGTCTTCGAAGGTTCCTCATCTCCCTATCAAATAGAGTTTTGACACTTGTCTTGTCATCTTGGCGAATGGTGAATGGACATGTGTTTTGTTATCGGTTTCGATGCCTGCCTCCATCTTGTGCATCCTTCTTCTACTTGCTTGAGGGTCCAGAAGCAAGGGTTCGTCCGTGTTTGAGACATGACATTCTCCATTACATACAGAATAATCGGATGCATACATAATAATTGGCATACAAAATCGTTGAATGCATACAGAAGAATCGGCTGCACAGGTCGCACCAGCTATGAGTGTGCCTTCAACTATTCCATGTTTTGGGAAACTGATTTCTGTTGGGTCAATGCAAATGGTACGTTCAAGTGATAGGCATTTTCATTTTATCTTCACCTGATAGGTGTTTGCAATGAAAGGATGGGATCCTCTTTAATTACCCTCAAATTAGATCTAACACACGTCTAAGTTGTATGCTTCATTATACTACTTTGTATTATGCAACGAGTTTGTGGGATAGTCCAAGTTGTATGCTTCATTATAATACTTTGTATTATTAACCAAATATTTTTGCAATGTTTAATGATATTCTTATATTAAATTTAATATTTTAAAAATAAAACTTTCCACACTAAGGCTTATTTTGGATTTTTATGAATGGTTGAATTCCATGAGAAGACTATTTTCCTCACATAGTAACTTTTTTCTCCTCACAACTTGTCACTTTACACATAATTAACAAAATTAAATCAACTATATAATTCATCAAATTATTAACTTTTGAAAATTATAATTTTTTAATAAAAATT
Organism: Pseudotsuga menziesii; assembly: GCA_001517045.1. Lineage (NCBI taxonomy): Eukaryota > Viridiplantae > Streptophyta > Pinopsida > Pinales > Pinaceae > Pseudotsuga > Pseudotsuga menziesii. The sequence continues at coordinate 51,966 of LPNX010647664.1, read as the reverse complement.
CATCTTATTAATTGTCCATTAATTATTTAAATTAATGGAATCCTAAATATAAAGTATCATAATCATAAGAGTTATTATCATTAAATCATACTACTAATGAGGAATCATAATCCATAGGAATTATGATTATTAAACCAAATTATGAATGATCTTGATGAATTAATAAGAGTTATGGATATTAATTTAAATTATAAATTATAATTTAAATGTTTTATTGGATTTAATGGGAAATCACCAAGGTCCTATAAAATCTCAATTCATTGATAATATATATACGAACCATAAAATTTATAGTGATAATATATATACTAACCATAAATAAAATTTATAGTTATAAAAAATACATGGCTATGGAATATAAATGCTTTTTGCATGGGATTGTATATGTAAGTTGGCTTGTCATATTGTAAAGGTTTTAGTGAAAGTCCATACTATACTAAAACCTATACTATGAAATAAGGATTTCAAAGAACTTTCTTAGTTATGTTTTTTTTATCTAAGATGTTTATAAATATTTGTAAAAAGTATTAAAGTCTTTATTTGATGTTGGCAACTTAACTTAATGAATATAATCTTTTTTTTATTTAACTTTCTTTAATTTTTCACTATGTAAAGTATACAAGTTCACATTTGATGTTGATAAGTGCATCTATTTTGGAATTTAGATATTACTAAACAAAGCGGGAGGGAGTAGCTACCATATAGCCCATTTTAACTTAAGGGAGTGTATTAGGTATGGAGAGGAAGTCTTCCTTTCTCAATCAAATTCCACCATTGCAATTTATATATACATTGACATTAGATTGAAAAAATGAAAAAAAATTCTCCATATCTAATACTCGCTTCTTTTTTTGTTAGTAAAATTATTATAAGCTTCTTGTGATCCTAAAGATGAGTAAAGTGTCGATCTGAAACATTCCAAACCTTTACAAAATGACATTCCAAAATTATTAACACTATATATATACCGAAAAAAAAAATCTAAAGAGAGATCGAAATCTAGACATGTTATCAAGTCCTCCCCCAAATAACTGACACATTAGACATTATCTCTTTCAAATTTATTATACCCTTCGAAGGCAGATATATTTACACCCAAGGCATTTCACAATGGAGACGCAATCTCCAAAGATTCCTCGTCTCCCTGTCAAATAGAGTTTCGACACTTGTCTTGTTATCTTGGCGAATGGTGAATGGACATGTGTTTTGTTATCGGTTTCGATGCCTACCTCCATCCTGTGCATCCTTCTTCTGCTTTCTTGAGGGTCCACAAGCAAGGGTCTGTCCGTGTTTGAGACATGACATTCTCCATTGCATACAGAATAATCGAATGCATACAGAATAGCTGGCATACAAATTGGCCGAATGCATACAGAAGAACCGGCTGCACAGGTCGCACCAGCTATGAGTGTGCCTTCCACTATCCCATGTTCTGGGAAACTGATTTCTGTTGGGTCAATGCAAATGGTACGTTCAAGTGATAGGCATTTTCATTTTATCTTCACCTGATAGGTGTTTGCAATGAAAGAATGGGATCCTCTTTAATTAACCTCAAATTAGATCTAACACACGTCCAAGTTGTATGCTTCATTATACTACTTTGTATTATGCAACGAGTTTGTGGGATAGTCCAAGTTGTATGCTTCATTATAATACTTTGTATTATTAACCAAATATTTTTGCAATGTTTAATGATATTCTTATATTAAATTTAATATTTTAAAAATAAAACTTTCCACACTAAGGCTTATTTTGGATTTTTATGAATGGTTGAATTCCGTGAGAAGACTATTTTCCTCACATAGTAACTTTTTTCTCCTCACAACTTGTCACTTTACACATAATTAACAAAATTAAATCAACTATATAATTCATCAAATTATTAACTTTTGAAAATTATAATTTTTTAATAAAAATTCATCTTATTAATTGTCCATTAATTATTTAAATTAATGGAATCCTAAATATAAGGTATCATAATCATAAGAGTTATTATCATTAAATCATACTACTAATGAGGAATCATAATCCATAGGAATTATGATTATTAAACCAAATTATGAATGATCTTGATGAATTAATAAGAGTTATGGATATTAATTTAAATTATAATTTATAATTTAAATGTTTTATTGGCTTTAATGGTAAATCACCGAGGTCCTACAAAATCTCAATTCAGTGATAATATATATACGAACCATAAAATTTATAGTGATAAGATATATACTAACCATAAATAAATTTATAGTTATAAAAAATATATGGCTATGGAATATAAATGCTTTTTGCATGGGATTGTATATGTAAGTTGGCTTGTCATATTGTAAAGGTTTTAGTGAAAGTCCATACTATACTAACACCTATAGTATGAAATAAGGATTTCAAAGAACTTTCTTAGCTATGTTTTTTTTATTATCTAAGATGTTTATAAACATTGCATTGTAAAAAGTATTAAAGTATTTATTTGATGTTGGCAACTTAACTTAATGAATATAATCTCTTTTTTTGTTTAACTTTCTTTAATTTTCCACTATGTAAAGTATACAAGTTCACATTTGATGTTGATAAATGCATCTATTTTGGAATTTAGATATTACTAAACAAAGCGGGAGGGAGTAACTACCATATAGCCCATTTTAACTTGAGGGAGTGTATTAGGTATGGATAGGAAGTCTTCCTTTCTCAATCAAACGCCACCGTTGCAATTTATATATACATTGACATTAGATTGAAAAAATGAAAAATTCTTCTCCATATCTAATACTCGCTTCTTTTTTTGTTAGTAAAATTACTATAAGCTTCTTGTGATCCTAAAGATGAGTAAAGTGTCGATCTGAAACCTTCCAAACCTTTACAAAATGGCATTCCAAAATTCTTAACACTATATATATACCGAAAAAAAAAATCTAAAGAGAGATCGAAATCTAGACATGTTATCAAGTCCTCCCCCAAATAACTGACACATTAGACATTATCTCTTTCAAATTTATTATACCCCTCGAAGGCCGATATATTTACGCCCAAGGCATTTCACAATGGAGATGCAATCTCCAAAGATTCCTCGTCTCCCTGTAAAATAGAGTTTCGACACTTGTCTTGTCAGCTTGGCGAATGGTGAATGGACATGTGTTTTGTTATCGATTTCGATGCCTACCTCCATCCTGTGCATCCTTCTTCTGCTTGCCTCAGGGTCCAGAAGCAAGGGTCCGTCCATGTTTGCGACATGACATTCTCCATTGCATTCAGAATAATCGAATGCATATAGAATAACTGGCATACAAAATGGTCGAATGCATACAGAAGAACCGACTGCATAGGCCGCACTAGCTATGAGTGTGCCTTCCACTATTCCATGTTTTGGGAAACTCATTTCTGTTGGGCCAATGCAAATGGTACATTCAAGTGATAGGCATTTTCATTTTATGTTCAGTTGATAGGTGTTTGCAATGAAAGGATGGGATCCTCTTTTAGTGACCACGATCCATTGTCTAACATTGTTTGTTGTTTCCATTATAAACTAAAACGACCATGAATTCCTCTGTCACTCTCCTAATGCACTTGGGAAGAAGACTCAGCTCTCCAAGTATCCGCACTTGAATTCTATATTATATAACCACTTTCGTTGCTAAAGGAGACCCAACAATGGAAAATGACACATTATCTGAATTATTTCCCACTTTATCAAGATCATATTCATTTGGATCTTCAAGGAATGAGCATTACAATTTTGGCAGTCACCATCAAGAGCAGAATTCAAACTGCAAATCACCTTCTCCATATTTTGTTGCTACAATTTGGAAGAAAGACATGACATAAGAGGTACTTTCCAATGTTTAATATTCCAGCTGTGACAGTGTGGTATCAGAGCACTGGTTGCAGCATTGGGCCTCAATGGGCTAGGTTGAGCAAATGACAGAGGCAAGATTACCCTCTGGTCAACAGAGGAAAAATGAGAAAGATAGAGAAAAAAAATTTAAAAAAAAATCTAAGTGTTTTTGAAGTTGCTATGTTAGTTGAACTGGCCGAGTGGTGCCGATACAGGTTGGTTGAGATGGATGAGTGGAGTTGACGAAGCTTGCAGTGACCGTGTCGCCATGAAAGGCTAAGTTGAGCCGACAAAGAAGGAAGAAAAAAAAATTCAAAATTTTCTAAGTACAGAAAAATTATAAGGCAAAGTAACTTCTGATTTCCGGAGTCTGAGGTTGGAAAGTGAAATTCGGAAGTGCAGAAAATGCTAAGGTCGAAAGTTAAGTTTTCTGATTCCCGAGTTTCACACTGAAGGGTGGAAAGGAGGAATGCAGAATGCAGAACCATGGATAGAGTTTTCATCGTTTGATAGTTTTCCGACTTCCAAGTTCTCAATGCGGAAGGTGGAAGACGGAACCACAGTTGAAGAACTTCGTCGATCGATATGTTTTTGAATTCTAAGTTTCGAAGGATAAAAGTGGAAGGTGGAAGGTGAAAATGCGGAAGGTAGAAGGCGGAAGACTGAAAATTCACTTCGTTGAGCCTTCGAGTTTTCGACTTTCAAGTTCTGAAAGCAGAAAGCAGTATGCGGAAGTGTGGAAGGCAGAATACTTACAATTCACTTCGTCGAGCCTTTGAGTTTCTGACTCTCGAGTTCTGAAGGCGGAAAGCAGAAGTGTGGAAGGAGAAAGGTAGAAGACTGCCAATTCACTTTGTCAAGCCTTTGAGTTTCTGACTCCTAAGTTTCGAAGGCCGAAAGCGAAAGCCGGAAGACTGAAAATTCACTTCGTCGAGCCTTTGAGTTTCTGACTCCTGAGTTCCAAGGTTGGAAGGGTGGAAGGAAAAGTGTGGAAAGGATAGGTTCACTGTGGAAAAGGTGTTTCTAGTCGCAGAAGGGATATTTCAAGGGCAGAACGACTATTACAGTGGTTCCTAAGCTTGAGAAATCAAGGTTTTTTTTCAGTGGGATTTACAGGTACTAGAAAGTTAAAAATGGTCATGAATTTATACGCCAGATCGCGCGAAATCAAAAAATTTACAAAAAGGGGGAACAGGGAAGCCACAAGGGGAAAATCCCCCTTGACCCGCGTCATCCCCCTGAGACAGTCGTTGTTTATGAATATAAATTCTGTGTTTTGACAAGTTGTCAATATATGATTTTTCCAACTGTAGGTAAGTAATGTATAAATTCCTGTGAATGTTATGCAACTAACAATTATGTTTATTAACACATTTTGCATAATCATAGTCACATCAAAAGCAACATTCCACATAGTGCAGATTGGAAGAGTGGGTTGTGGCTTAGCCATGAGAACCTTCAACGTGAATGATGCACAGGACCCCTATGAGCACGAGGAAGATGCTATTGGAGAAAACGTTCGAGTTAGAAATGTTGAGGCAGAATCTAATGGCAGAAGATTTCAAGAGACTCCGCTAGATTTTGTAGCCACCATGAGAAGATTAAAGGTGGAAATGAAAAGTTACATGGTAGATAATGAAAGATTGGTTAAGGCTCGGGAAGAGAAAAATCATCTAATTGCTGCCATGCTATAGAGTTTGACAGACATCTAGAGGAGGATGAGCTCTGGGCATTGTGCAGTACGTCCAGAAGGAAGTAAAAGCAATGCCAAAAGAAGAAAGAGACCTTCTAGTGGATCATCTGACCCTGAAGGATCCACTAAGGATTCAAGCTCTTCATCTCACAAAAGTAAGAGGAAGAGACGTTACCAGAACAATTCATATGATGAATTCAAGAAGGATAAGCCTCCTATGTTTCATGGTGAAGAGAATTTTGTTAATTTTCAAATATATAGAAGAAGAGAATTTTGTTAAATATATATATATATATAATTTTCAAATAGTTCTAATTTTGGAATTCCACGCTGCGAAGAAAAACATCAAAGTTCCAATTTCTGCATTCCGCACTGTGGAAAGCGGAAGTCGGATAAATGAGGAAAAAAAACACAAAGCCTTTTCTGGCTTCTGCATTCCGAACAATGGAAAGCGGAAGTCAGAAAGCATGAAAATTTATTGCGAACTTGTAACCTCCGATTTTCACATTCTGCACAGCGAAAAAAGGAAGTCGACAATAAATTTTTATTGACGAAAAATGAAAATATGGAATTCGCATAGGCGGAAGGCAGAAGTCGGGAATGGATTTCCCCAATGAATTAAAAAAATGGATCCCCATATTTCTCACTGCGAAAAGCAGAATACAGAAGAAAAAAGTGCCCAAAATGAAAATTTTAAAAATAAAAGGTGCTTTCGAAATCAACAAAATCCCCCAAAAAACAAGACCAACGAGGAAATTTTATTAAGTGAAAACATCATACTCATAGCTTGATAGTTCCCGTTAAAGAAAATATGGTTTGGGAAACCAGTTAAAATTTTTAATGGGGGCTCCCATTTTGATGACTCAAAATGGGATTTGTTGCAGCCAGCAATAGGGAGGAAGTGCGGAAGTGCAGAGGTTCCTAAATTGGAAAAGTGAGGGAAGTGCGGGTGCAAAAGTGTGGAAAGAAGGCCTGTTCGATTTTGAGGTCTGTAAACGAACAATGCCATCAGGAAAGGTCTATTGCAGAGAGTTTGTTGCGGGAAAGATTCAATATTTTGCAGAGTGTTTGTTTGTGAAAGCAAAATGAAGTGAAGCAAAAATCTAAGTATGTCAACATTATTTAAGGAAATGAAAATAAATACCCTCAAAGAACGTAGGTCAACATACCTTCAAAGCGGGAAAATAAATACCAAAAAAACTTCAGTATGTCTAAAATGAACTGAATGTATGTTTCATTTCTCTGTTTTGGGGTGTTTGTAAATATGATCCTACTTTTTTTAATAATTAGAATTTATGTTAATAGAATATTATATTTAATGCTAAGAGGTGACAAGTTTAGGGTTTTTTTTATCTGATGGAAATGAAATTTTCATGGGTATAGGTTGGCGGCAAGTAACGAGGCTGAAATGTACATCTTTCTTCTATGTATAGAAATTGTGAAGAGTCTTCAACTATAACATATTATAATTTTCAGAAACTCATTTTTTTGTCATAAAGCATATAAAGGGGAACAAATTTAAGGAAGGGAATATACAAGGTAGGAATTATGAGTGTATTAATTGGAACCTTTAAATCCTGGACGACGTGAAACTTATGCACCTCAGGCATCTCAACAATTTAGTTGCAGATCAAATTTCCAATGATGCAATCAAGTTAGACAAGGGAATTATAGTGTAAAATAGGGACCCCACACAACAAAGATGACTCCCTTAGAAAGTTCAAATTGGCTAGGTTTGATTCCATTTAGATTGCAAATGTTTGAAGTTAAAATGTTGTTTGGTGATAAATTTGGCATGTGCTCCATTTGGCATCTTCACCCACTCCAATGCACAACAAGTCTTGTCTCATTAATCCCAAGTGAGGGAGCCATTGCACTCATGCATGGCTTTCTCTTCTCATTTCTTCCATATGTGCTCACTTCAAACCTTATGGCCCTTGGTTTGGATTTTTGTAATCTTAGTGGGATCTCTCTAAAAAGAATTTTTTTTTGTGATTGAGGCGATGCCTCTCACAGTGAAGGATAGCAGGGCGACCACTTCCATCTTGAAATTGAGGATAGATACCGCATTTGCTTCTCATTTCTGGCCTTTTAAAAATGTTGCACTTTCTCTACGTACCTGTCACATACCCCAATTTTGTAAAATAATGTTATTTGTTTTAATTTGATTCCTAAGACATTATGTTAAATTTAATGCTAAGTAGAAACTGATGACTCGGCAGAGTCAAAAGATGTGGAATGTAATTATGAATATTTTATTTTAATAAATAAAAAGTAGAGACAACAACTTGGGAGAGCTGTTAATAAGAGTGTTACTGGTCAAACTGGTGGAAGGAACTAGGTGGAGAGCAAAAGACAAGTGGTAGCATCCTCAAACACTTCCTATGTTGCAGGTGGCAACTTCCCTACATTTGGGGTCATGATCCCCCAAGAAAGTGGGATCAGAGCAGGTGGCTCAATTAATGACAACTAACCCAAAAAGACCTAGGCAATCTTTTAAAAGTGCCCAATGTAGAGAGCTGAGGCTGCTCAGATATTTTCCAAGAGAAGAATCATTCAGGAGGAATGCACTTCAAGGAATTCATTGGGAAAAAGGGAAACTGTAAGGAAGGTGTTTGAGGGATGAACTGCAGTAACTTGATCTGATACAACTTTCTAGCTGAGAGATTTGACTGATAAGTTCAGGACTGGTATTGAGTCTTAGGACTAGTACTTGATTATTTGCTGCACCTAGTTCCAGCCAGGGAGACTAGAGCAGGCTCGGGGGTCCTGAGGAGTCGCTATTTGAGCGCTCTCCAGGAGTTGGTAGGGAGGAACGACCTCCCATTGCTGTTTTCGACCAAGCTTTAAGAACAGGTTCTGCTACTTATTAATTTATGTGTTATTATCTGTGTGTGATTGAATGATGCATTTGCAGTTTATAGTGTAAAAACTTAGAGGATAGAATATCTTAGCTTGTTTAGTAATGAATTTATTCTTAATGAGAAAAAAATCCTACCTGTGTTTTTCTCCATCTGGAGTAATCCAGATCTTACTCTAGCACAGGTGGTGTATTTAAATGAAGATAGTATGATGCAAAATTAAAATAAGATGTTAGCTTGATTATGAGAATGTTTTCTTTTATTTGTTATCAGAAGAAATAGTATTCTGTACATGGAGTAGGGTTAGACCTAGACTGTGAATGCCAGATTATTAGTAAAGGGAAAAGAAACTATATCATTATATTAACAGTAGTATGTTTGATAGCTCAACAGTTCTTTATACATCATTCATTTCAGTAATCTTATTATTTATTTTGAAACCAAAAGAAAAGAATATAATAGTTGAAATGTGTAGTGTTAGGTTAAATAAAAATGCTTTTCGAATCTACAGTCTATTTCTTCTCCTGTTTAGGGTAAATAACTAAT
>LPNX010647664.1:5744-42720 GCA_001517045.1 Pseudotsuga menziesii | reverse complement strand
TCGATTCACCGAGCTCAACCACCCATAAAACCATATAAGTAATAACCAAATAAATTACAGTAGTACATTGTAAATAAAAGATAATTTAAAGAAACAGTAAATTCATTTTCATATCGCCAAGTTAGGGTAAAACCCTATTATCTCAAAATTACAATAGAGGTATAAAACCAAAGAGTTTAAGCTCTTTTCTAAATGCCTCTCGGCTTCTAAAAGTCAACAAATATGGCTTCATCAGCCTTTCTTTCATTTATACATATATACACAAGTAAACAGGTCAAAAATCAAAATTTACAGTCACGACCTAAGCCGGAAGCCCCGCATAAAGCAAGGGCTTTTCTTTAACAGAAACAACGAGCAAAATAAACCCAAGTAAACCAAAACCACGAGGGTTTTGTAGGCCACGACCAACCATCAAATGTCCCATAAGGGACTGAACAAGGACAAACTACCATGGGTTATCCAAGGCTTACCCGTGAGCAAGCGCTTGTCCCAGCCTTGCACCAACCATGCATAGGGATAGTTCGACACCTGCGTAACAACGAAGAACGATAATGTTAATACCTGGTAATAAAATAAACAATCGTGTAATGAAGCAAGTCTGCAAGATAATGAAAATGATAATAGCAATTCTTACCTCAAAACTTCACTGAAATGTAACCACCCACAAACAGTAATGCTGCAACCAACGCAAGGAGGAACAAATTCCTCATCTGCCATAGGAGAAATGGAGTTTACCCACGCAGCAGTGACCAGCAAAGGCCGAAAGATGGAGCGACAAGCCAAGAAGGTATGAATGCTTGGGCCGCAACTTTTCCAACCTCAAAACCCACTCTACTGCGAAACCATAAGACCAAACAAATCCTAGTTGTATAGCCACGACTCTCACTACCGGGCCAAAGAAGGAAGAGACTTACAGTTTGTCAAACTCTGAAATGAGCTAGCCACGAAGGGAAAACCTCGGAGGAACAAATAACCCATCCCAAGCAGCAGCAACTTTGTTTACAATTCTTCTCTCTTGAACATGCAGGGCGAGCCCACAACTTGCAGAAAACAAGGAAGCAAACCGGGAGACTACCAGCGACAACTTGCAGAGCGATAATGCGGTCAAACAAACTCAGTAGTAGAGCGGCCAGAGGCCGAAAAAAACGGAAGAAATAACCAGTTTAGGGTTCGAGAGAGTCTTTTAACCACACAACACTTGGCTACGATGTTTCCACGTTCATGCACAAATTATTTGCATGCAGTGGGTAAATCCCTATAGTCTCTACGTGGAATCAACAAACAAATTATCATTCCAATTACTTGGAGATTTGAAGTTTCGATAAGGTTCGATACTCTAAAGTCAACCTAGCTTGCACGCTGAAATATAAACAACAGGACAATAGTATTATTGTTAAGTATTAAAACTCATCAAAGGCGTGGGGAATAATATGACCCATCATTATACAAATTGGCGTACATTAAATCAAACGATTATAACTTATGTCAAAAGGTTAAACCATAAACTCATCGTGGGCGCGGTCTATTCTATGACCCCTTTCTTTTATACTTTGCACCTTTCATTTATACATTACAAGGTATACGTTCAACAAACAACTATAACCCTATCAAGGTTATGCCTTTTAATATTTATAAAAGGAGTTCATAAAACCTTCATATGTTAAGATACCCATCTTGCTATTCTAGTCATGCATTGGAGTATTTACATATATATAATCTATTAAGTTTACAAATAAAATGTTAAGCCTATCGTATTGATCAGGCTTGTCAATAGGTAACTTTGATGACTTAATATCATTAACTGAACAAAATCATAACTTTGATGACTTAATATCATTAACTAAACAAAATCTTCCAAATAAGTTAAGTGTAAAAGAGTTAAGTTCATCAACACTAACTTATTCCCTTTTGATAGTAGTATGTAATAAAATAGTTCCTTAAAACTTCAAAGCTTTGGAAGTTGGAATAATGGTACAAAAACTCATTTATCAATGCACACTACTTTCACATCACAAGGAGTAACCAAAATTTATCAGGATGTAAAGAGATTATGTTCACTTTTTAAGATAGATCCTTAGCGTAATAACCCTGCCATCTTTGTTCTATGTGTATGGAAGGATCAAAGGCGTTTACACATACGAAAACTATAGTAAACATTGATAAACATCGAAGAGTTTAGTATGCAATAAGAACTATAAATTACAACTACTAGAGAGAAAGAAACTGTCACCATTACTGATAGGACTGAATCTCGTTTCCATGGCGTCTTTAAAAGAATAACGATTTAATGGTTTTACCTCATAAAGCATTTGAAATTGGATAGCATTTATATTCTTTTACTGAGCTATTATTTTGCAACAAACATATATCTGTATGCGTAATGATTATTGACAAGCAGCACCGGATCTTTCTTACCTGTAAATTTGTAAGAGCAGGTAAACTTTCTGCGTTAGCTCAAAAGCTAAGTAAGCCCAGAATACCAAGACAGTTCCACCTTGTGGTCACAAAGAAAAACAAGTCATTAAACTGAAAAAGAATTATTCTATAAGATAAACATAATCAAGTGGATAATTCAGATTTTGAAATCATTAACATATAACTAATTAAAACAATTAGTTGACTGCATTAATGAAGATTATTTGTATTTTCAAAATTTTAAATTATTCGAAAATTTTGGGGTTTTGATAGTACCATAGAATTTATGTTAATTCAGTAATTTCACACAATGTCGTCCTCCTGAATTTCACAAAGGTCATATTAGTGTTTAATATGACAACGATATTTGTGTACAACTCTTGAAATGTAAAAAAACTTATTTTCTTAGTTGGTGAAATCCAATTGTTCAGTTTCTCTTTTAATCACATATTTGTTACAAAATAGTATAAGATAGATTCTATCGTTTCAATATATATATAGCTTCAAAGTAAACCAAATACATATGTAACTTACTTAATATTTATATCACTACAAACACAGTCAAATTCCAAGTGTTTAGTTTGGTTATGTTTTAAGTGTTTTTTTTTTAATTTCATCTTTGTTTATGTTTGAACTGCGAGCTTTTATAGTGTTTTCCACTATGTATGTGTTCACTCTTTCCTGATTAAATAAAAATATTATACAACTTTTTGGTTAAAAACAAAAATACATACAGATTTACACATTATCATTTGTATTCTATGCCATGAATCAACTTGCTAAATCATAATTTTGAAAATTAATTTTGTTCATTTTAGACATATTGAAATTGTTCATTTTACACATACCGAAGTTCTTTTCAGTGTTTCATTTCCCCTGCTTTGGGGGTATGCTAATGGGTAGGCTATTCCATCATTTTGCAGAGCTTAGCACACCATGAATACACTTTCTCTAAGGTGATTTGTAGTTTTCTCATCAATTTTGTGTAGTTACATCAATTCACGTAGGCTATTTCGTCATTTTGCAGAGCTTAGCATACCATGAATATTCCTTCTCTAAGGCGATTTGCAGTTTTCTGATGGGTAAGAGGTGCAGTTTTCTCATTAGGAAAATAGAGTCCATGGGTAGAATTTGCATGAGTTTTTTAGCTAGTTAACGTAAAACCAACACATTCTAAACTTCGAAATCGAATTAATATTGAATCACAGATGCCTAGCCCAGGGAATGCCAAATGTTATGGATTTCTTCTTTCAATATCACAGACGCCTAGCCCAGGGATTTCCAAATGTTATGGATTTCTTCTTTCAATATAACAGAAACCTAGCCCAGGGGCTACCAAATGTTATGGATTTGTTCTTTCAATATCACAGACGCTTAGCCCAAGGACTGCCAAATGTTATGGATTTTCTTCTTGCAATATCATAGATGCCTAATGAGAAAATTGACGTAACTTTGGATACAAATCCAGTGATTTGTGTGAAGCGACCTAGGTAATTGTTACTAAAATTCTAAGTTTTTTAAAGGCATTTTATTATTATTTAAAAAAAACAAGATTTATTAGAATTTTTTTATAAATAAGTTTAGAATGTATATATTAAAAAGTTAACTTACTAATTTCCATAAATGTTTGATATCAAATGTATATCAAACACTGCTATAGTGATATAGTGATCCTCTGATCGGTGATATCATTGATGTATTTAGTCATGAATTTTTTGAGGTAAAACCTCAGTTGTAAGTCGGGTCAGTAGCACCCACAAAAGTATTATTAAAATGTAATTTCCAGTCTCCCAAGGTAAGTTAGAAAGATTGAGTTGCGGAAAGACTCAACATTTTTACCCTCTCGGCATTCTTTTGCACCTCTCGCTGCAAATGCTAGTATAATCGGTTACAATTCTAACTACTTTGACTTTTTAATTAACTCCTTCGATTAAAAGTTTATGTCCAATGTTCAACTTTAGACATGGATAAATAATAAATTTTTAATACTCTAAAACCTTTTTTATTTGTTCTTTGATTGGATGCACGTAAGATATGACCTTGATGTGATAATTTTTAAGTTATTCTTGTTGGTGGAGAATTTTAAAATTTTAAATAAAATTATTAAATCTACTATGGTTCTCGTACATGTTTTGGCATATGCGGATTGGTTTTGTTGGCCTTCTTTCTATGTGAGGGAGATCCACAGTACTCCTCATATCTAAAAGGCCATGGGCATTACATGTGGACGTTGTAAATATGGCCGAGTCGCGTTACATGATTATGTATAAGAAATGTGTTTAGCTACAATTCTGGATAGTCTAACTAACCACCTCTTCTACGTTCTTGTTTCTCAAATTAACAAAAATATATTATATGTGTTTTTTATTTCAAAGTATTTAGTGTTTGTTAACTAAAATATTAGATTATATTACCTGTTTTTATTTTTATGTATATTTAAAAATTAGATTTTTATTAAAAAATAATATATATATATATATATATATAAAAGTTAAGGACTAACCTTTTATATTGTTATACAAGATTTTCGTCAATGTTAGTGACCTTTGTGACAACTCATTGTCTCTATCCCTATCTTCTTTGCTTTGCAAAATACTTTGTTTTGTGGTATCGACTCTCCTTGCATGCTCAACAGAACGTGTCTTACCTTCTTGATGTGTCTTGCTCTGTCTACAAAAGTGTCATCGATGTGTCTTGCCTTCACTGCAAAATGCATCGACGCATCCTGACGCTTCTTGCTATATTACCAAAGCGCGTCGACCTTTGTACGGGAAAAAAAAAAGAAACTTTCGAGAAGTTTCTCGAGCATGATCTCAATGGATATAGTTTTATCCCTACATTCCTGGATCTAGCTTGAGCTCCCTGGTTCTTGGGATCACATCTCATCATTTTCCCAATTAATCTCAACCTACCCCTATCGACATTGTCCTATAAATTGAGGCCTTGGGCCATGGGTTGGGAGAGGAAGTCTATAGCAAGTAGGTGATGGAGGATATGGTTCAGCAATTTAGTTTGTGTGGTGTGCTCCATATCATTGCTTGTGTGACTAGTTGGTGGAAGGAGACCATTGGGAAGAGGCTACAACACCAAGGCTTAAACGGTTGTACCATTTCCTTTTATGTATTTAATACATATGATATGTTCTTTCCCATAATTTGATTGTATTGATCATCTTATATCAAATATCCTGGACTATTTGGTCAGATCAATCTTATAATCAATAGATCAAGCTACTTTCATCTTATTTATATCTTTTTAATCCCAGATACTAGTGTGCGCAAAGTTGGATTATGTTCACATGGAGATAACGAGGACAAACATTAGAGCAAAGGTGAGTTTCTCCATACTTTTGACGGACCCCGCTACCCCAAAAACAAGAAATACTTGAAAAAATGTGATGAACATAGTAAGGAGAAACTACTTTTTTTGTTCATCATCACATTTTTTCAGGTATTTCTTGTTTTTGGGGTAGCGGGGTCCGTCAAAAGTATGCAGTGTGGGTACTCGTTGGATGCGGAATCAAATTCCGCATCCAACGAGCTCTCCCGATCGAAATTTGAGTAAAACCACAGGGAGATATGTCGAAAATATGAACACAAAAGTAGTTTTTTTTCTTTCTTCCTCCAAAATTAATCAATAGTATTTTATTATTTTAACTATTATTTTATTATTTTAACTATTATTTTATTATTTTCCTTATGAGGCCCATTTTAGACCCCAAAATTCCTCTAATGGGAAGGCCCATTTTGAACGGTTATGCATCAGATAACACTAACACAGATTTGAGCTCCCATGTACCTTGTGTATATCGGGAGACCCCTCTAGGAACTTGATACCAACTAAGATAACTTTTTGGCCTTCTTCTCACTGCAATACACCGAGAACAACACTCGGGGAGATACTACACACATACTGACCAGGTAGTCGGGTATACATCCAAGGGTACGTTACCAGTCCTCCTTGGTTTGTATCACTATTGGACCCTGCACTATATCACAAGTTACAGTGGCTGGACAATCCCATGAGGATCCATCTTGTTTAACCCTAATTGTCACTTAAGTTTGCTTGTGGCCTTAGCTTACGTAGGACTTGTTGTGTGCCTTTTTTTATTAGAAATAATTTTAGTAAGAGATTATCTGTCAGGCAATTTGGTCGAGTAACCTATGAGGAGATCTCATAGGAGGCAAGGTTTACTGCCCGAATATCCCCCTGCTAGGGAGGGAAACAAGAAACATGGACCAACCCAATGAAACAGGTCCACATGAATATGGAGTTGTCACAAGTGAAATGGCAAGGATAGTATTTTCTTCCTAAAAACCCAGCTATCAGTAACCTTGCTGGGCCATTAGTGGTACAACAACCTTCTTCACATGACAAATCCTTCCATGCATCTCTTGAGGATTATCCTAGAGTAGTAGATTGGATGTATACTCAACCTCTAAGTGATCCAGTGGCGAATATTATTTGTCCATCCGCTTCATTTTGGAACACTTATTTAGGACATGTTATTTCCAATTTTGGTACACCATCAATTCCACCTCCACCTTCTAGGTTTTCCAAGCATCTCCTGAATAAAACATTTTTTGGAGCACTCACCGAGAATTTATCTCGCACAAGAGAATGGGAGACATAGGAGTTTGAATCCTTTACCATCCACTTCGGAAGCATAGAATCCTAAATACAACACCTCAGTTTGTACTTACACTATTCCTTCACCAAGAATACTAATACAAAACATGGTTTCTTATCAACCGGTCCATCCATCTTTTCCTGATTAATCATCCCGACATTCAATGGTTGGATCTACTTGATGCAGGAGGATATTGGTGGCCACCCGCCTATTCCACTTGGACCCCCACCATTGTTTCTTTCGGTTTTCCAGTTTCCTTAATTGTAGCACAATTTACTATTTTTGGCAGTTTTTGGGTCCTAAACTTCCGGAGCCGTTTTGAGGCCCTAAACGACGTTTTTCCAGCATCGAATGGTCGAGAAAGTATGAGTCCATTTCGGTCTTCATGTTTTCTATTTATGGATGTAGTCCTTGAATAGATATTTCTAACGATGTATCATGTGCGTCAAACGAAGGTAGTATGCCAAAGTTACGACCCCGGTAAATTGATGTACCGAGTTACCCAATGGGGCCCACATTTTGGCGTTTCACCTCCTAGGGTTAGGTTTTTGGATGTGTAGGGTTTCCATTGTTTCTCAATAATATATAGGCCTTTGAGCCTCATTGTAACATAGAGTTCAGAGGCATGTATCCGCCACATCTCTTCTCAGAGATAAGCTATCGGCACTCTAGCTAGTTTATTTCCATTTTGTATGTAAACAAGTTTCAGTTCTTTGATTAATGAAATGAAGTGTTATTTCCACTGCATCTTTGTTTCTATGGTTATTTGTGTATTTTGTTGCGTTCCTGCATAAATCCGGATCACTACTCCTCTTGTAACTTCAACGACTGGGGGACAACCCTTGGTCAATGTTCATTCTACACTAGGAGGACACTCTTCAACCACGAGACAAAATGCTATCAAAGGACAACCATTGGCTAGTAGTCCTATTTTAGATGGGGGGAAACCTGTGGTCGGTAAATCATGTAACTAGAGGTCAACCTTTGGCTAACATCTATATGATGACTAGAGGACAACCTATACCACCATTATCTTCACCTTTAGTTGCAGGACAATCGTCGTGAGGGAAACCAATGTGGGGAGTTCCTACTTGGGGTCAACCCACATGGGGCTATTCATACCTAGGAAACTAGAGTATGGCCATGAATAAACTTTACTAATATTTTGTTTAAGGGAAATTCACCCTGGAATACCTTACCCTAGAAATGTGAACACGTCATGGGATCAACAAAACTTTAAAAATTTCCCTCTTGTCGGACCTCTAGCCGAAGGGCCACCTATTCAACCCCCACCACCACCCCCACTACTCATCTCATCTCCACCACTATCACCTTTTCCACCCCCACCACTCGAAGGACCACCTAGACGACCACCTAATGGCCCATCTAGAGGACCACTTGGAGGACCACCTAGAGGACCACCTAGAGGACCACCTGGAGGACCACTTAGTGCACCGCCCAAAGGACCACCTAGAGGACAACCTAGAGGAACACTCGGAGGACCATCTAGTGGATCGCCCAGAGGACCACTTGGAGGACCACCTGGAGGACCACTTGGAGGACTATCTGGAGGATCCCAACCATCTAGCTAACCCCCTATGGGAGGACCCACACGTTATGATTAATTTATTTATGGTCCCACTGGTACACAGATGCCCTATAAGTACTACTAGTATCCACATCCAAACTGACCGTTTCCATTTTTGGCTACCTTAGATCTTCCAAACCTATCACATTTGACTAATGATTCCATTTGGCATGATCCGACATGGCCACCAATTCCTGTGAAATTTCCATCTGACATAAACAAGTTTAATGACAAACTCGATGAGGACCCTAAGAACCATGTGATGACATATCATTTGTGGTGTTCCTCGAACTCCTTAATGGATGATTTTGTGCATTTGAGGGTTTTCCAAATAACTCTCATCGGTACCGCCACCAAATAGTACATTGAACTTCCACCTCACTCTTTTGTCAATTTTGGTTCATTGGCTATGGTTTTTACTACCCATTTTCAACTACCAATCCAGTATGAAATCGATATTGAATTATTAACCTTGCTTCATCAAAATACCTCCACCCACGTTTCAGACCATATCCATGAGTGGAGAAGGAGGTGTAGGTTGATTAAAGCTCCCATTCTGGATCAGTTACTTGCTGATTGGTTCACGAAATCATTGTTACCCATCTTAACTAAAGACGTATCCATGGGATGAGCTATTACGGAAGAATAGTCCATTGCACATGCCTAGTAATTAGTCCTAGTTTATGCCCAAATATGGCATGTTATATGATATAATTCCTAATGCTCCCCATCCTACAACCGACACATACAGACCTACCACAGGATCACATGCCGACGATATAATTAGTTCTGTGCAAACCCAGCATGATACCCAATCAACTGGCTCTCAAGGATAGTTGGATTGGAACCCAGCTCTGACATAGGATGGAAACAACACTACCCAATCACCCACTCCTTCTCAAACCACCGAGGTGAATGCTGTTGAATCCAATTCATCCCTGAAAATCCAACGGTAAGAAGAAAAACAAGGGAAAATCCAAGAAATCTTCGAACCAACAGGAGAATAAAGGTAATCAAAACACGACCGATGCTAAACCTAAAAGGAAGGAGAAATATCCCTGTTTAATGTGCGAAGAAGATCACTTCATGAAGGAGTGTCTCGATCATGAATAAATTCAAAATTTTCTTAAAGGAAATTCCCAACCCACCATTTTAACCAATCCATTCCCACCACCACAACAATAGATGGTTGTGCAACAAAATCCCACTTCTCAAGGAGAATCATCCATGACAGTTGTTGTTCTCGTAAGTGTAGTGAGACGATCGATTAAAATACTAGAACCAAGATATATGATTTCATTCCATAAAAACAACCAACTAGAGGTGATATTGAAAATTCCTCTACTTCTGAGAACATCGCTCCGCAAGGTCATCTAACAATAGAGAAACCCGCTTCAGACACCGTACTACGTCCACCAAAGAGTACAATTCATAAGTCAACTTTTAACCCTAATGCATGGGTTTCCCAAAACTACAACATTGTTGAAGATTTAGCCTAGGCACCTTGTGTTATGTTAACCCTTGAAGTCTTGGAAAATTGTCCCACCTAGCGTAGGAACCGATTATCTACCATTGGAGCAGTTGACCTAGACACATCAAATATTATTATGTTTAAACTGGAACATTGTAAGGCATGGCTCTCCCATCAACTTGCATTTCAAATCGTCACTAATGTTGTTGGGAAGAATATCCATCAGACTGTATTAGATGAGGGAGCCTCTACCTCTGTCATGTCTTTGGCCTATTGGAGAGCCATTGGCTCTTCTGAATTGAACTGCTCTTCTACCACTTTGAAAGCGTTCGACAAACATGGATTCCAACCACATGGATTGCTACAATCCCTAACAGTAGAGTTAGGAGGAAAGAATGACTTATAAACATCGAAGTAGTTGACGCAACTTTGGATTATATTCTACTACTTGTTCGTAACTGGTTTTATGCTATGATCATAGTTGCATCCTTGGTCTTTTGCATTGTACAGTCTCCCCACCAAGGGAATATTGTCCCTATTGACCAGTTAAAGTATTATTCCCCGATGTGAATTCTCATCCTACAAACAATGCCCCTCTTTTAGGGAAAACTTCACCGACATATGAGATTGTTGGGGTAGGACTTCTTAAAGATTCGTCCTTAATGGGATTCTTTTCAACACTTGATCCCCCATTGAAAGTTGCTTCGGTAAACATGATTTCATCCACGGTCCTCTCTTCCTCCAACCCCACTGACCCTTGGGTTATTCCAAGTCCTATCGAGATTGAATTGATTGGAGATCATATTCCCCTCAACCCAACTGAAGCCACATATCACGCTATCCAATCGATGTCGAAGCTACCCAATTATGATGACCATCATTTGGTGGCATCATACCCTTATTCTCTGTCGTGATGGTTACGCTCATCCTCACCATCATTGGATTATATCCTCCAATCCTTTCCATGTAACAAATCGATCATGGAGATCATGATCTTGTACAAACTTCTGTGGGAAGACCATCATCACAACTCGTCTTTCCTCCCCCCACTAGACACGGTAGAGAACGATATAAAATCTATCATTTCACTAGACGTCATTTCAAATTCTTAGTCGCCTATTCATGTACATGATACGTTGACTGAAGGCAATCTAGGGAACATTACACCGACTATTCCCGTGGGCATATCAGTGAAAGTACTTATAATCATTGATATTACTTGTGGAAATTGCATAATATGAGTGCTACAAGGGTTTTTGAGGGTATTGAATCTATTTATGCATTCAAAAACACAATTTGAACACTTCAAAATTTGGATTTCACCCAAAATTTTACTACAATATTCCTAAAAAAAACTACCAAAAAGTCTAAAACATAGAATAGATAGAGTGCTTGTTAAAATATAAACGATTATATAAATATATATATATAGGTCAATTGGGAGATGGAGTATTATACTCTCTACCATGTTCTATTTAGATTGAGCTCATAATGGGTATTGTTGCAAGCCTCCACTGTGGCAGTTCTACTTGCCACTGGGCAGATCGTTCTCTTATTTTAACATAAAGGCTAAGCCAAACAATATGGTTTTCATCTCAGTCACTAGATAGAACCAAAACCACTGCTTCAATGAAGTGGTTGTACGATTATTACTAAAAATATGAGTTTTGTTGCAAAGTTGCTAAATCATTGTGTGTTGGATAAATGTATTTTACTTATCAAAGATGCTAGGCTCTACTTTAGTAGAATTGGGGAACATGATGTACACGAGAGGTATGTTATAAGGTATGGTTTCCGTTTTATTATGGATCATTCAAGACTCGTATATTATTCAAAAGGACCGATTGTGATTGTGATTGTGATTGTGTTATTGTTACCATATTGCACAATCAACATTCTAATTCCCCTCTAATCTAAATGCTATGCTTATTCTAACACGATGGACTATTCTAAGATCGTTATCAATACGTGGATCACTCCATTTTCATACAATTCAATTGCTTCCATTGATTGTTTCGACGTAAGGGATAAGTACACGAATTGAACAATACACCATACACCAATAAATGCCAGGGGTGGCAGGAGCGGGGGGGATTCTATTGGATCCCGGAGGACAAATAGAACAAACTTTCGCTTGGGGATTAGGGACTCGAACCAACAATGAAGCAGAGTGGTTAGCTCTCCTCCAAGGCTTGCAGCTTCTTCAGGGGAAAAATTATCACAAGGTCCTGATCTTTGGAGATTCTAAGCATGTAATATCTAAACTGATCAATGGCTACTCTAAGGGAGCAGTAAAATGTCGTCGTCTGTGCAACAAAGTTAAGCTTCTTATGCACAGCTCATATGAACCATATCACATTCTCAGATCCAATAATTCGGCAGCAGATAGCTTGGCCAACTTGGGGGGCTCTCTTCAACTGGGTCATCTCAAGCAAAATGGGAATCCCTCCATATTCAAGCATGTTCCATAATGCAAAGCAATGATAGTTATTGTCCCTACTCCTTGCAATCAAATGGGAAAAGATATAGAAAGGATCAAAGCACAAAATACAAGTTTAGCATGGGGTTATGCCTTTGGCCTCCCCATGGGTTTCTCCCCCTCTCCTTAGCCTCGCTCGTTCACTCCTTATCCCTCCTCCCACCTACCATCCCATCACCATTAAGCGCAGGCCCCTTCCCTCTTTTCAATGCCCCGCGTCACACCTTAGCTGGCCTCCTCCTTCATTTAAGGCTGAGTCCTTCCCTCCCTCGCCCTCTCGCCGCGTGGTTCCCCCTCTGTCTCCTCCTTCCCTTGGCGGCAGTCGACATAAATCCCATTCAATACAGGGATATCTCCATCCCCCTCTCGCACGATTGTGCTCCGGTTTTGGTAAATATCATGGATTTTGATTGTAGCAAGTCGACTGTTCTCTCCCTTATGCCTCTCGGCTCTGGTTTACTAGAGACTCTGCAATATATTTTGCTGTCAGTCTCAGGAATAGAAGAGGGGAGCCTGCAACTCCCGTGGCAGGCGCTCCCCCTCATTCGCTCAGTGGTAAAGGATCGACTAGCATTAGCTGCCTGCACTCCTTGTTCGTGTAAATTTCTTTTGCTCACTCAGTCTGCAATTCTTGGTAAAAGAGACAACGACGGAAGCAGCACGGTCATAGGCTGCAGGTGCACTGGTTGGGAGGCTGGAAGCATTGGCACTCTGACCGTTGGGGGAAGTGAAGGATCATCGCTGAAGAAGGAATTGCTGGTGCTCAGAACCTTCTGCAACAATTTACTTGTCCCTAGGAATCTCGAACAGTCTCAGTTCGTTGGCAATTCAGTTCAAGCTGTTCAGTCTCAGCTAGCTCGAACCTTGTTGACAGAGGAAGTTTATATGGCTCAGGCAGGGGATAATGGTGGAATGGCGGACATCAAGAAAAAACTGAGACATATGTATGAGCTTCTCTCCATAAGTGTTATGGATAACCGTGAAATGGCCAAAGATGTAAAGAAAATGGAGGATACTGTCAGCTACACCTCGTATCAAATAAGCAACCATGATGCTCGCATAGATGACAATGAGAGCAATCTCCGGGAGCTGATGGGGAAGGTGGACAAGATCCAGGAGGATCTTCAGCGACTTATCTCTCTGAACCAGGTTAGTCGAGTCAATGGAGTCTGCGATGAAGCGGCACTGCATATGGAAGAAGAATCCGTCGTCAAGCCTGGAGGCAACCTTTAGTCTTTTTATGCCTGGTTTTAAATGAATGTTTTTCTGCAAATTTTTGTGTAATCAGTATATTCGGGCTTATACAACCCGAGGTTTTAAATGTCTAGAACAGTCCTATAGGGAAGTATTTTGGAAACCACAGTGGATTATACCCTGGTGCTGCAACTCTGTTTTGCTCAGATACTCAGGTTTTGCAAGAATGTACTGAATGGCTGTGCACAGCCACCTTTTATATATATTTCCTTTTTAGTTTCTGTAAAAAAAATAAAAAAATAAATGCAAGGATATTTACTTCTACATCAATCAATAGGTAGGGAATATGAATATATTTTTCTTTTGAATGTGTTCACATTAATGTTTTTAAGTTACTTTTTTCTCCAAATAAGTTTATGAATATTGAGCTTTCACACGTAGAACTTAAGTGTGTATGTATTAAAAAAAATTAAAATTAATTTATTAATTTATTTTTTTATGTAACAAACTTATTTAAATTATAAAAAAGAAAAGATAAAGCATGAAAAAGTATTGAATTATGTTAAATTCTTATTATTCCTAGTGCTTTGAGGGTTATATTGTAATCTATAAATATATAAACGTCGGGTGATTATGTTAACTATATGGTTTAAAAAATAAGGGAATTTGAGTCCCAACTACAAGTCTATATAGAGTAATCCCTACTGCATGTCCACACAGCTTTGGGGAATTTGAATCCATACTGCATCTGCATGTCCATGTCCACCTAGTTTTGGAGAATTTGAATCCCAACTACAAGTTTTCATAGAGATGAATCCCAAATTATGGGGAATTTGAATCAAACCTCCAAATCTACTTAGTTACAAGGGATAAACACAATTAAGAGGGATAAACATGTGTAATCTACACATTTACAAGGAATAAACACACAGTTACCAAGGATAAACATGTGTAATGGTATTCTTTACTATAGTTCATAAAACAGAGACGAATCCCAAATTTCAGGGAATTTGAATCACACCTTCAAATCTACACAGTTACAAGGGATAAACACAATTAAGAGGTTCATGCAATAATATGATCATACATGTAGATGCAAATTTATAATTATAATTTGGTAAATGCAAATTTATAATCATAATTTGTTACATGTGACTATCACATCTCTTACCAATATGAGGAGTTGAGGATGCACATGAAAATGAAATGATTTCCTAAATGTCGTTTGGTACACTTGGGCAATCCATGTTTTAGTATATGTACTAAATTTGTTTTTATGATGTTTTTATAAATTTTGCATAATGTTGCTACCCAAATAGATATGTCATTCAATGTGCGAGGATTATGATATTTGGATAACATGGATAAATTGCTACCTTTTGAAATTTATAGTAAAGGCACAAGTATTATACGGACTATTATCAGTGTGTTAGGTAGGTAGTATTTTATCACTTTATTTATATTAAGGATTTTAAACTTAATTAAAAGGTGAGTAATATATTGTTTGGTAATAAGGGTGATATGGCTATTTTAATATATACATAGATATCAAACATGTGTAATGGTATTATTTACTTAATTTCATAAATCCATGAGGGACAAATATGGATTTGGAAGATTCACATGCAACAATCCCTACTGCATGTGCATGTCCATGTCCACCCAGTTTTAGAGAATTTGAGTCCCAACTATAAGTTTACACAGAGGTGAATCCCAATTTATGGGGAATTTGAATCACACCTCCAACTCTACACAGTTATGAGGGATAAACACCTATTTACTAGGGACAAACATGTGTAATGGTATTCCTTACTAAAGTTCATAAATTCATGACAGACAAGTATGGATTTTCAAGATTTGAACGTAACATTTGTTTTGACATGTTTTTCTAGGAAGTGCATGCAATAATATGCCCATAAAGGTAAATGCAAATTTATAATCGTAATTTACTACATGTGACTATCACACCACTTACCAATATGAGGATTTGAGGATGTATAGGAAAATGAAATGATTTCCTTATGTGTCTAGTACAATCCATGTTTTATGATATGTACTAAATTTGCTTTTACAATATTTCTATAATTGTTGTTACCCAAATAGATATGTCATTCAATGTGTGAGGATAGCAATGTTTGGATAACAAGGATAAATTGCTACGTTTTGAAATTTATAGTAAAGACACAAGTATATGGGGTGTGTTAGGTAGGTAGTATTTTACCATGCTCATTCATATTGAGGATTTTAATCTTAATTAAAAGGCGAGCAATATATTACTTGGTAATAAGGGGGTAATATGGGTATTTTAATATATGTATAGATATCAAACATGTGTAATGGCATTCTTTACTAAAGTTCACAAATTCACGAGGAACAAGTACGCATGTTACATTAGGAAGAACATATCCCCACATGTTAGGATTTATAAGAAATACCCTTACAACCAATTTATTTGGATAGAGATCACATACATTAATGATGAAGAAACCTACATAACCATATGTTATTTTTCCCCAATTAATTCCAACTTCTATAAAAAACCAATTTAGATAAAAATTGCCCTTATAATGGTTTAGAACATGATATTTATAGTTTAAGGAAGGAAGGAAATATCCTATTGATAGGTGACTTCAATGCTCGAACTTCCAGTAACCAAGCTATTATTTTAAGCAACTATTCCAACCCTAATCCTGTTTGGTTAGACGAAGACCTTGAGCTAGTTAACATGTACAAAAGAAGTTCCGGAGATCTAGGTGAAAATTTATTCGGGATTGAAATTGTCAAATTTTGTAGTGATCAAGGTCTTATCATTTGCAATGGTCTCACAAAATGGCCAAACTCTGGCCAGATGACTTGTATCCATGGGCTTGGAAGTAGTGTGGTAGATTATGTTATATCTTATATCCCTATATACAACAAATTAATAGATTTCAACATCTTCAACGACCATGAGCCCGACTCTGATAACAGACCTTCAATTATAACTCTCAATTTTTCCATGCACAACGATCCGAAGGAGAAAAACTATCATTTCCAAAAGCACCTGATCTTCGATAAAAATAAAGCTGACATTTTCTCCATGATCTAAAAAATGAACTGGTCCCTTTATCTAGCATGGAGAATATAGAAAATCTATACCATAATTTTGCGACAACCCATCTCGTCGTCCATTAACAAGTTCTCTATTGAAGTCTCTACAAAAACAAGCAATAGTAGAACCAACCCTTGGTATGATTAAGAGTGCAAAGATGTGAGAAAAGAAATTAAGCAAGTTACTACAAATTCGATAAAAATGGACAAGATAAATCACTACAAAGCCTTAATTAAAATAAAAAAAAGGCATTATCTAAGTAAAAGGCATGAAAATCTCCTACACCTCTCCAAGGTGGTTCCTAAGAAATTCAGGAGACAAATTCTGACTCAAAAAACAAAAAAGGACAATAAAATTGCTTCAAAAGATTGGAATTCCTATATTAAAAAGCTTTGTGAATCCACGGATATCAAAGATAACATTCAAACCGTTCTTACAATGAAAGAATTTTTCTCATTAGAAGACATAGATTTCGGGGTTAAGCGCTTGGAAAATGGAAAAGCCAAAGACATTGAAGGCTACCAAGCGGAAATCTTAAAAATTGGAGGGCATGTCCTCATCCCACACATCCACGAACTCTTTAATCTAGCGGTCAAGCAAGGGTTTCCTACACCTTGGACTCAAAGACTCATTATTCCTATTTTAAAAAGTGGTGATAAAAATGACCCCTCTAATTATCGGACTATTATGATTATCCCTCTCTTAGCTAAGTTATATGGTATTATCTTAGAAAAGAATATCAATGAATGGCTAGAAATGGAAGGTAAGCAGGCTAAAGGCCAAACAAGTTTTAGAAGGAATCATTCAACCATGGACCACCTCGTTACACTTAGGATCATTACATAGGAATGCCATAATAATAAGTCTGGCCTATTTTGTTGCTTTGTGGATTTTAGAAAATCTTTTGATACAGTGCCTAGAATTAATCCGTGGAATAGGATAGAGGAGCTTAAGGTTCCTTTTGAGTTGAGAGCTATCGCGATAAGGTTATACGAAAATGTCATTTCCAAGTTTAAGAATACTGAGGGGTGGACAACATATATAAATTGTAATATTGGAGTTAAAGAAGGTTTCTCGCTCTCCCCTACCCTTTTTGGCATTTACATTGATAAGCTAGAAAATTGTTTAGAAGAAGTAGGTTGCGTTGGTACAATCTTAGCTGGGATAGTTATCATCCTCCTACTTTATGCTGATGATATTGTTCTTTTGGAAAGGTGTCCTTCTAATCTCGATAATAAATTAAAAAATCTAAAAGA
The DNA here is from genome assembly GCA_001517045.1 of Pseudotsuga menziesii. NCBI lineage: Eukaryota > Viridiplantae > Streptophyta > Pinopsida > Pinales > Pinaceae > Pseudotsuga > Pseudotsuga menziesii. Next base: position 24,596 of record LPNX010647664.1, on the reverse strand, counting down.
TTTTCGCTATAACATGGGTATGATTGTTAACACTGACAAGACACAAATCATGATTATAAAATCTAATAAAGACACCTATGCAAATTTTATTTATGATAATAGAAATCTAGAGGAAGTGACCTCTTACAAGTATCTCAAAATTGATATTCATCACAAGCTCAATTGGAACTACAGCATTGAGAAAAGGATTAATGGAGAGTTGAAAGCTTATTTTGGTCTTGAAAATAATTATAAATCAACTAATCTAGTCATGTGGGATAAAAAAAGTTCATCTTTGAAACTCTTGTCATCCATGTTATCTTGTATGGTTGTGAAGTATGGGGGTGCAACATTTCTAGAGAATCTTGGAGGAAGATTGAGCAAATACAGAAGCGGTTTTTAACTTATAACCTCAAAATTAAAAGAAATATGCCTTATCCTATTCTCCTCATAGAAGTGGGTCTTTCCCCCATCGAGATCATGGCTATGACTGGGTACCTGATGTATAAGCATCAAATAAATAATATGGGAAACTAGAGACTTCCTAAAATTGCTTTAAATTCAAGTCAAAACCAACTATGCCTCAAGCGGGGTTGGTGTAAAGATACCATGGCTTGGTTAAACCATTGGGGAATTAATGAAAATGACATTTTGCAAAACATTGATAATGTCAAAAATATTATTACTTCTAAGTTTAAAGAGAAATTTTGATGTGAGGAAAATTTAACAGTTAATAGAAAATTAAGATACTATAAGGAGGTCATTTATCCTAACTTGGAAGATCAGAAGTATCTCTTGGTAGTAACTAGCTCATGGAAGAAAATTAATATGGCCAAGATAAGAACGAACTCTCATGAACTCCATAACGAAATAGGGCATTGGTCTATTCCTAAAACTCAATGGGCGGAAAGGGTTTGCCATCTGTGTGATTCTATGAGGGTTGAGGATGAAAATCACTTTCTCTTAGAGTCCCTTGCTTACACCCACATTGGATCTGAGTTTCATAGTATTTGCTACAATACAAGCCTTTATAACCTCCTAACTTGCCAAAACTATAGTGAGTTTGGAAAGATTATTGGCAAGTTTTTTGAGCACAAGCACAAGATTTTAAAGTAAACCAAGTATTGTCTTTCTTAAGGTCCGAAAGACCAAATTTGGTCTAAGTGGACGTTAATCATCATCATCATCATGATCATCATCATAAACGTTGACCATATGTTAGTCGGTCCTTGACTTAAAATATCTTTTTTTTTAACAAAAACTGGAAAAAGGATTTTATAAACAGGCTATGCACAGCCATTCATTACAGAACAGAAGTAAGGAAAGAGAATCCTGCAGATAAAAAAGGAAGCACTGTGGGCTTAACCTAAGAGTTTTCCAAAAAAATGCATAGAAAGTTCTTCCATAATAGCTAACGTCCTGGGCAGTATATACCCTTATATATTGCTTACATAAAAAGAGATAGAAAAACATGTATCCATAATAAAAAAGAAACAGGTTACTGGTTGCCTCTGAAGTGTCTTGGCTGCACAACTGATTCTTCCTCCATTGGACACTTCGCTTCAACAGTTGCACCATTGACCTTGTTGCCCTGATTCATGGTGATGAAACACTCTAAATCTTCCTGGATCCTGTCCACTTTACCCATCAACTCGCGCAGGTTACTTTCATTGTCATCAATCCGGGAGTCATGGTTACTGATTTGTAATGAAGTGTAACTCGTTGTTTCTCCCATACTTTTGATTTCCTGGGCTATTTCCTTGTTATCCATGACTCCTATAGGTACCATATCATACAAATGTCGCATATTTTTCTTAATATCCAGAATGCCTGCATTATCCCCAGCTTGAGCCATTCTGCCAGGATCTGCAGTGATTTCTATGCAAGCGAACTGACTGTATAATGGGCCAACAACAAGAGCGTTGTTCGATATTTCAAGCAAGGGAAAGCTAATGAAGCGACTCAGCACTGAAAGTTCTTGCTGAAGCACTGAACCCCCTTGTCTGTCAAAGCAAACCAACGTACCCACATCGCCTTCCTGCCACCCGGAGCATAGGCAACCCAAGAATCGTTGCATGCTACCAGAGTGAGAGGAGTTTATGCCAAAACCGGTGCCTATAGACCAAGACGCGGAGGAGAGATTACTATGGCAATTGGAGAAGGCTGCGAGAGCAAGCCTCTCCTTCACAAAGGAACGAGTGAGAGGGAGAGCTTGCCAAGGGATGCCCTGCAGCCTCCCTCCTTCAATGCCAGTCACCACATTCAGGAGAATTCACAACGTTTCAGAAGAACCAGAGAAATCCGAAGCCGAGAAAGAATACATGGCGCTGCAAGGTAGCGGCATAAGGAGAAGGACGGAGTTAGAGCAAGCGTGCGAGGGGGGATAACAATAAACCATAATCCTAAATGTTTTAATGCTTGGAGAGATCGAGGTGACAAGAGGACAGACGATAGTCCACGCGGCCAGAGAATAAGTGCTGAGAGGACAGGGGGTTAAATGCTTGGAGCCGCCGAGAATGGAGTGGAGGCCAGCTACGAAGGGGAGAGGCGGGCCGAGGGAAGGAAATAAGGAGGGGGGGAAAAGGACTAGGAGAGGGGGGAAGGGAAAAGGAAGAAGGGGGAAAAGAAAGGAGGGATAAGGGGAAGATGACGAGTGGGGAGGGGTGGAGATGAAAGAGGGGGGATTGAAGAATTTTTATTGACTTGGAGGAGGGATAAGTGCTTCATTGAAAAATTTTGAGTAGTGATTGGTCGAATGGGAGGCTTCCAACACCGCATTAAGGAATGGGTTTGAGGATGGGCTGGGCTCCATTCTGACTGTAATGACATTATGGGAGGGAGGCTCCCACATTAGCCATACTGTCTGCTGCTGAGTTATTTTGCCGAAGGATGTGATAAGTCTCATAGGAGTTGGACATGAGAAGCTTGGATTTTCCATGTAGCCGACGGCATTTGATAGCTCCTGTAGGATATCCATTGACCAGTTTGTAGATGACATGCCTTGAGTCTCCAAATATCAAAACCTTGCGAAGCTTCTTATTGTTTAAGAGGTGAAGACCCTGGATGAGGGCCAGCCACTCAGCTTCGTTATTGGTTCTTCTACCTAGCCCCCAAGCAAAGGTTTGTTCTACATATCCTTCGGGATTCAAGAGAATCCCCCCCACGCCTGCCACCCCTCTTGACTTAAAATATATTTAACATTTAGTAAAGTTCAACTTTATAATTTAGTTAATATATTTTTTAATATTTATTAAAATTAATTTATTTAACATTTTATTGGTTCAACTCTTATTTTGAAATTATTACATTGTACATTGGAAATGACAATTTAATTTATTACATTGTATATTGGGATGGCAATTTAATTACCCTCAAATCATATCTAACACACGTCCAAAACTGTTGTCATAATCTCCAAGCCAGTTATGCCTATAGGAATTTAGATATTATCTCAGATTTTGGACTTGCATGAGAAGATCAAGAAGATTAACCCAAGTTTAACAAGTGTACAACATGATTCATTTCATGGTCGTCATAAATAATTTATACTCTTGGTCTCATGGTCGTCGTAAATCAATTTATACCCTTGGTCTCATGCATGACAAGGTTCAATTGACTCTTTACAAGTTTACAAAGCTTCTTAAGCATAAAATCTCTATCCAGTTCTCTCCTTCCAATCATGATCTGAACCAAAGCACCATCATAACTAGCTATGTCTCCTTTACACATGCTAATTGCAAATGAATTGGTTTAGAGAATTTCAATTCAGAGGTCTCACCTCAAGGTGAAGATTGTGATAGAATTGGTGTTTAGAGAGGAAAGTATGATATTATCATATGCAAGTTGCTACTGATCAAACTGCAACCAATATGAAGGCGAAAATATATTTATGGTTGTAGGTTGAGCATAAACGTTCCTTTCTGCTACATGAAGCAAAGAGTTGGTGGGATATTCCAAGTTGTATGCTTCATTACAATACTTTGTATCATTAACCAAATATTTTTTCCATATTTAGTGATAGTGTTATATTACATTTAATATTTTAAAAATAAAATTTATTTTTATTGGTTAAATCCAGTTTTTTTTAATGTTATGTAATATTTTTATATTAAATTTAATATTTAAAAAATAAAATTTATTTATTATTATTTAGTATTTAACATTTTCATACTTCTTGATTGATTAAATCTATTCAAGTGACAATTTAATAGAGAAATTGTTAAATAAAAAAATTAAAATTAACAAACACCACCTGGTTTATAAGTATAACAATTTCAAACCTACTTCATTATTGATACTTTTTAATTATCTAAAAAACACCATTGGTTTACAAGTATAACTATTTCAAACCTACTTCATTAATGATAATTTTTAATTATCTAATTAACATTTTAATTTATTGAGGTTTGAGATATATTGGTTGTTATTCAATCTATTTTACTCATTTGGTCATTTATTAATGGAGCAATTGATTGAGTGAAGTAATTGTTACAACTATCCATAATGGAGCAATTGAATAATTGAAGTAACTGTTACAATTATTTGAATAGTCTATAAATATAGACTGTTACATCTAATTTAATTGATTGAAGTAATTGTTACATTTATTTGAATATTGTATAAATACAAACTCTTACATCTAATTTTATTATTAATAATTTTTTTATGATATAATAATAAAAATATAACTTTGACTTTAATTAATTAACCATTTTTCTTTTATATTTCAAGAGTAGGAACTGGACAATTGATTGATTGAAGTAATTGTTACAACTATTAACTTTAATTAATTGACTCTTTTTCTTTAATATTTCATGAGTAGGAACTAGGAAATTGATTGATGAAGTAATTGTTACAACTATTTAAATATTTAATAAATATAGACTTTTACACCTAGTTTATTATTAATGATTTTTTTTATGATATGATAATAAAAAGTATAACTTTCACTCTAATTAATGGACTCTTTTTCTTTAATATTTCAAGAGCAGGCAATTGATTGATGGGAGTAATTGTTACAACTATTTGAATAGTCTATAAATATAGACTTTTACACCTAGTTTATTATTAATGAATTTTTTTTCAATAATACGATAATAAAAAGTTTAATATTTCAAGAGCAGGGCAATTGATTGATGGGAGTAATTGTTACAACTATTTGAATAGTCTATAAATATAGACTTTTACACCTAGTTTATTATTAATCAATTTTTTTTCAATAATACGATAATAAAAAAATATAACTTTGACTTTAATTAATTGATTTTTTTTTAATATTTTAAGAGTAGGAACCGGTTGCATTACAACTATTTTTTGTTGTTGTTTTCAATAATAATCTTTAGACTAGAAATTGTCTTAAAGGTGCAATAAAAGGTTGAAGAAAAACTAAATATATACATAAATTGAATTGAAGAGTAATTGTCTCATCCTAGAATAAGTGCAAAATGGACAAACAAACTTAAGAAAAACACTTCTCGGTTGAAAAACAATATCTAACTAAACTATAAACCAATCTAGAAGTGTTTTTAGAATATTTTTTCTATGTTTGAATATAGATGATTATCATACTTAAAGTCATAAATATTGTAAATTTATATTTACAATAATATTTGTAAACAATGTTCTCTTAGTTTGTAAGAACATAGAAAAATGAACCAAACCTAACCAAAGGAGTAAATAAATGTTCTTGTATATTTGTATTGAAAGTTAGAGAAACAAAAATAAATGTTAAATTTCAACATGTTCACACTTCATACTGTATGGTAATTTATGTAATGTGCAAATGAAGTTGTTATCTATGCTACTTGGTAATAGATTTTTTTGCCATTCATACAGATTGAGTAATATATGATTTTTTACTACTCTTTTTGTATGTAGCTAGTGTTTTTTTCCAGTTTTGAGGAAAGTCTTTTGATGTGATGGTCAATAATTGTGACTTTTGAGTGTAGCTTCTTTTTCAAGACATTTGGGTCTTTAGTTTTTTTGAGATTTTTTAGTCTAACTAGATAGCTAGCTGAAGGTGGAATCTTTTTGGAAAATTGTAATTATGCATGACAACTTTTTATAATATAAAGTTGTCTTTTTAGCTTTGAAAAAAATAAACATTAAAATTCAACATTTTTGATACATTACAATGCTTTATAAATATTACATGGTAAAATTAATTTAAAAATGTAACTATATTTGATTTTGTATATTCATATTGAAAATGTACATTATCCTTAACACGTTCTAAAAACTAAAAACTTTCTAAATAATACATGGTAAACTTACTTAAAAATTGTAAGTCTATTTGATTTTATTTTGAAACCTACATAAAAGTAGAGTATTTGATTTTAAAATCCCTAATATTAAAGTGTTATTTTATTTTGTAAAGTGCATTTATGACCATTCTTACCTACTTTTCACTTCAAAATGTAATTTGTATTTTAGAGGAGGGATGCAGACGTTTTGACCATTAAATGAATTTACACGTGCAATGAAAGCATGAATACCTGAATCACTCTTTGTTGAAGTTATTGCAATGGTTACTTTGTTTATCATAACTGGTAGAAATGGAACAATCCTGATATCTATTCAGGATGTACCATAATTCTTTTTGAAGAATGGATCAATTTCTTCAATCCTTGGGCAGCTCCCTTTTGAACTCATCCTCTTAACTCGACCAAACCATTATAATTGCATAGATGTAACAATCTCCCTTCCTACCGTCAATTGAAAAGATCCATCTCCTCCTCATAATCGCTAAATATCTTCCATTCAGGATCCACTCTTAATTGTTCTTTAAAGCCTTTAACTAATATTTTAATGGTCTTAATATTGTTCTACCGCTTCTTTATTATTTCCTAAAAACATTCTACTTGTTACATAATCTTCATATATGGAATAACACATTCATAATATGAGGTAAAAAATAATAGTTGTATTACACTTTCTAGAATATATCCATGTGCATTTAGTTAAATTACTTAATATTTTCTTTAATGTGTGGAAGAATTATATATATATATATATATATATATATATATATATATATATAAGAATTTAATATTTTATCCTAGCACTTTCTCTTCAAATATGTTTAGAGACAATATTTATATAAAGTTAAACTCGTTTTAGCATTAAAAAAAACAATATTTCTTTCTTTTTGTTTTTGTCACTTATATATTTATTAGGAGATTCCCCACTTTTATATAAAATTAACTATTAAGATAACCTTTGAGTAGAAATATCTCTCTCACTTAATACCCAAGATGATTATAGTAAAAAGAAGGAAACCTTAGCTTATTTCCTTTGGGATCTCTAGACTTAATTTCTCAAGGTCTCATGCCTAAATTAAGATAATTATTTATAGTGAACAATCACTTAGTTTAACTTAGGTTTAACACCAAGATGGCATCCGTTATTGATATCCTTAGCTTTTCTACCAATGTTATTGACAACTTAGAACAATAAATAACATTACTTACAGTGTTTTATCGACTTTGAGCTTTTCGCGGGATAGTTGCGCATTTACATTTACCTTTGTATTCTTAATTGTAAAAGAATTAAAATAACTTAGAGGATGTTACAAAAAGTTTGATAAAAATATAAGAACTGGTTTTATAGTTAAATTGTAAAAATTAATAATAACTATTATGTTCAAATAAATTTTACTCTGAATCGGAAAATATTAGTTATATTGATTTTTAAAATTTATTTGTTTAAGTAAAATTTACTTTTAATTAAAAAATGGTAAGTATATTGTTCTTAATTTTATTATTATTATTTTTCAACTTTTTTTAATTAACTATATTTTTTTAAATAAAAAATTAAGTAAATAAAAAAAATGTTTAATATTTCCAAAACCCGAATTATGTTTTAGTTAAATATTTTAATTTAATTTATAATTCAAATTCAAATATTTACATAATTATAATTTAAAAAAATATTAATGTTAATATTTTTGTTTATTTAAAAAAAATTGATAAAAATACAGAAATTGGTTTTTAATAGTTAATTATAAAAATTAACAATAACAATTATGTTTTAATAAAATTTTCTTTAAATTAAAAAATATTATATATTGAATTTTAAAATCTATATATTAAATTTTAAAATCTATTTATTTAATTGACTTTTTTTTCAATTAAAAAATAATTAAAATCAATATGTATATTAATATTATTATTATTAAACATTTTTTATTTTTTATTATTTTTTAAAATAAATAATAAAAATATGTATATTTTAAAATAAATAATTAAATAATTAATAAAATTATGTTTAATATTTCCAAAACCTAAATTAACTTTACTAAATAAAGACTATGTCCCAACAATATGCTTAATAAGTTTCATCTAATGGCGGCCTGATTGTTAGTTGGTTGACAACAATATAACAACTTCATCTAAATCTAATTTAAGGTTGTCAATAAATGAAAACTCCAATTATACGTATGGCTATAGCAAAGAAGAAATATACAATATAATAAATCTGTATCCCAGGATTCCTGGTATCCTGCTCTAATCTGCTATAATCTCCCTATGCTACTTGTTGAATCCATGTTTGATTGGTTAGACCATAAGATGAAAAACTTAATATAAATACAAACTTGCTCACATGGAGGTTGAACTTGTATCATTGTAACAATTGATTCATGTCATATTGGTAGGAGTGGGGACCGTACCTGGTGGGTTACAATCTTTTGAAGTGGTGTGATCCGTCGATCCAAGGTTGGGATTTATCTGTGTTGTAGTCAAATAACTTAATATAGTTTAAAATTTAAATTCAAATCTTTAAATAATTATAATTAAGTGGTAGTAGATTTAGCTCCCAAAATCTTATTGCATTTATGCTTCTAACTTATGGTCGTCCCACCACACACTTGTGTAGAATGTACAAATCCTTTCTCAAAAGAAAGAAGTATGTTTTTTGCTAACTCCTCGATTCCTGCACCTTAGTAAAAAGTAGAATTGTACATATTTCAAATAACATGATGGGGCTTTGATGAATGTAGCTCAAACCACTGCCTTTCAGCTATACCCTTCCAGCTCTAATCCATCATATGTGTCACTTTTTTATTTGATCAATGGACGACGAAATGAGGTTCAAGGTTTTTCAAACACGACCTCGGAAAAAGAAGGCCTTCGACCTAAAAATCATCTACCTTAAATTATATATCTAAAGTTATACACTAGCAATTGCCCAAAATGTGCAACAAAAAGCCAAAGGAAAAAATGGTTAAAGCATAGTAGATTTGATTCAAAGTGAAAAAACCAATTATTTTAAGAATTTTGATTTATACTTTTAAGCTTAAGATTAAGGTAATAGTACATAACATAACATGCAACGATGATATTGTCATTCACTTAAATAGTTAAGAGAGTTCCTAAAGTTGTTTTCAATAGATAGAGAAATGATTAAATTGGAAAGATGTGTATATAAAAGCATTTCATAGGAAATTGATTCTTTAATAGTGATTAAAATTCTAAAAAAAAATAAAAAAATTAAATCATAGATAAATAAATAATCCAGTTAGTTTTTAATTAATTTATGTATAAATAAACTTTAAGAAAATATAATATTACATTTTTTAACTTCTAAAAATATACATTGATCTAAAACTTAATTATTTACTTTATAATTATTAAACAATTAGATATGGTTATATCTATTTATTATTTGTGTATATTTGTTTATATAAAATTTACCATACAAACATTTATAAGGAATTACACTAAAAAAATATAAGTTATATAAAGGTTATAAAACAAAAAAATAAGAATTATCACAACATTTTATGTAAAATGTATCTTCACATAAAAATTATTTTAAAGTTTGTGTTTTATGATTTTGTCAAAATGATAAAAAAAAATAGATAAGACAAATTATAGATCTTAGTACCAATTGTAATTTTACATATCAAAGATACACTAGAAAATTGGTTGTGTGAACTTAACACACTAGGAAATTGATTGTGTGAAATTAAGTGAATGACAATATCACGAGTGACCTTAATGATTTTGCTAAAAACCTATTTAGTGAATATTAAGCAATTAGTACAAAAGAGTGATGTCCCTCCACGTGATAGGGTGTATGCCCTATTGTGTTATTAGTGGATGTTGTAATGTTGTCTTTGGAGAAAAGTGAGGATGCTATAACAACTCTAACAAATCCAAGAAGTTTGTTCCATGTTACATCAATAGAGGTAATTATAATTTAGGCTTAGTTCCTCTAAGAGGAAATTTCATGTGTTACATAAAGATCGAATATGGAATTACCTTGCAAGCAAAAATGACATCATTTTTAATCCTTTTATTTTTCTCAAAAAATGGTGTGCTATTTTGTAGCTTGTAATGAAATTTGTATATTGTGGTTTACTTCTCTTATAAAAATTGATTAGAAAAAGTTATAGCCTTGCTATATATATATATAAGGATTATAGTTTATTTAGAAATATTCTTGTTACATATATCATATATGATGCAATTGATGTAATTACAAGTTGAGATATTTCCCATTATAAACTGAAGTTATTATCATCACTACATTATAAGTGTGCCATCATATATAGTACAATTTATTATTTAAATCTAATTCACAACTTCTTCTCAAAAGTGTCATTTATCATTTACAACTATAGTTCTAACTATATTATAACTATGTATTTTTAGTCATTGCAGTTATAAAATTTAAAATCAAATTCATAATATCAATAAAAAAAACCTTAAATTAATTATAAGATTAAAAAAAATTAAACAATCATTTATCGTCTTTTAAATATCTTAAAAATGCTCATTATTAAATTAAATAAGAATAGGTTTTCTTACAAAACTATTTCTTTAAATATTTTAATTAAATAACATTTCTTTAATATATTTAATATTATAATTCAAATAATTTAATTATTTAATTATTTAAAGTAAAATAACATGTTTTTTATTATATATAATATTATAATTTAAATAAATAAATCAAAAATAAAATTTATATATCTTAAATATGTTTTTTTACATAAATATTTTTTAAATATTTAAATTAAATAACATTTCTTTAATATATGTAATATTATAATTAAAAATATTTAATAACAATATATTATAATTTAAATAATTAAATGAAATATAACTAAAATCTATAAGAATAATCTATTTATTTTATAGTTTTTACTTAACCAAAAGTTTTAAGTAGCAAAAAAAACTTGTAACTAAATCAAATATAACTAAAAACTATAAGAATAATCTATCTATTCTAGATTTCCGACTTAAAAGTTTTTGGTAGCAAAAAATGCATATATATACATGCATGCGGGGATAGCCAAAAAGGCATATATACATGCATGGGGATAGGGAAAAAAAAAGCGTGTATGCATGCATGCCGGGATGAGATGGCCATGCAAGGACATTATGGCGCTTTTGGACAACACAAGTAAATTAAAGCACAGTTAATTAACCACATGGTGTCTGGGCATGGGTTGTCAAATATTAAATATGTTTAAATATATATATTCTCTGCTTGTTTGGGGCTTTAAATGCAAGTAAAGCATAGCGAATTGAGCGTCGGTGATGGCAGAAATTGACTTGCTTTGTATTAAATTTGATAATAGATATTGACTCACAAAAAAGTACAGAATACCAGAGCTTAAGTAATTATTTATATTTCTTGGGGTACATTATTTTAAAAATATTTTTGCTGATGATTATTTGACAAATCTCTCTACTTAGCTGAAGGTTATTCGTCTTTTTCCCTCATATATCAGCAAGGAAGAAAAATAGGTCTTTACTAATCCTGTATCTCTCTCAAAGGTTAAAAGGGCCCTTAAGACCTTCAAAAAAGATAAGGCTCCAGGCCCTGATGGCTGGACAGTTGAATTCTACCTGCACTTTTTTGATATTCTGGGACCTCTCCTAGTTAATATGGTGGAATCTTCAAGAAAAATGGGTAGTGTGGCCCCCTCTCTTAACTCCACCTTTCTTTCACTTATCCCTAAAAATGAGCACCCAGTCTCTTTTGTTGATTTTCGACCTATTTCCCTCTGTAATCTCGGCTATAAGTTGATTGCAAAAGTAGCGGCCACGAGACTAAAACCCTTCTTAGACTCTTCTATCTCCCCTCAACAGTTTGGCTTCCTGAAAAACCGTCAGATCCTTGAGCCCGTAGCTATCACTCAGGAAGGCTTACATTCTGTAAAAACAAAAAAGAGATGTGCCCTCATCCTCAAGTTGGATTTAACTAAGGCCTTTGACAGGGTTAACTGGACTTATATCCGTCTTTTACTTATACAAATCGGGGTCCCTCTGGTGGGAGTGAACTGGATAATGGGCTGCATTACTTCTGCAAATTTCGCTGTCCTTGTCAATGGATCTCCTTCCTCCTTTTTTCAGGCTTCACGTGGTATCAGGCAGGGATGCCCATTGTCTCCACTGTTGTTCATTCTAGTTATCGAGGGTCTAAGCCTCCTGATTGAAGATGCTAAGAGAAATGGTAAAATTAAAGGGATCAAGATTTCATCCCATCTACATCTCACCCACTTACTTTTGTAGATGATGTAATCTTATTTGGCTTGGGTTCCTTTGAGGAATGGATTGCTTTCAAAGCTATACTTGACTCTTTTTGTGAGGCCTCTGGCATGTGCATTAATATTGAAAAATCATGTTTTATCCATAATGACTTGGATGTAGCTCTCCTAGGCAGAATCACAGGTCTCCTTCCGTACATATTTGTTCATCTTAATCAAGGCTTCAACTATCTCGGTTACTTCCTCAAGCCTTCGAGCTATCTCGTCAAGGATTGTCATTGGATTATCTCTAAATTTGAGAAACGTATTTCTCATTCGACATATAGGCTCCTATCTATGGGAGGTCGATTAGTCCTCATTCGATCTGTACTTTCAAGCATACCTGTCTACTGGATGGCCCTAGTTCCGATTCCTTCCTCAATCCTTGACAAACTCAAAAAACTAATTTTTTCTTTCCTTTGGGGCTCCTCAACACAAAAGAAGAAATTTCACCTCATTGACTGACATCTTCTTGCTAGACCCATCTCTTCAGGGGGCTGGGGTATCAAGCATCTCCCTAGTTTCAGTTTATCTTTGAGAATGAAGAGCTTATGGATTGCTCTAAATAACGATGGCATCTGGCATCATCTCCTCTCTGTAAAATATATGAAGAAGCAGCCACTGCACACATGGCTCAGAGAAAAATGTTTCTTTATTCAGAATTCCTCGATCATTTGGAGAGGCTTCCTTAAAACCTTGCATTGGATAGGTAAAGGGACCATTTGGCAAGTAGGCAATGGCTCAGACATTCGTTTGGGAGTGGATCCTGTAGTTGGATTGAGTAACTCTTTCATTCTCCCAGATGACTTAAGAGCCTATCTTGAAGACTATGGGATTAATACCCTAGCTCAAGAAAGGAATAAAACCCCCTTCGCTGCTGGTCACTGGTTTACGGCACAGGAAGTCGATTTAGGTGGAGACTGGAAATATCTTTGGAATAAATATATCAGAGGGCTGGAATATAATAGAATACGCCTCAGTGATCCATGTGATAAGCTTCTTTGGTCACATAGCAACTATGTGGGCATGATAAGTGCAGCAAAAGGTTATGAGTGTATCTCTGTGATCAACAATATTGAAGATCGAAACCCTGCTATTGATGTCCTCTGGACTTTGAACATTCCTACCAAAATAGCCTGTTTCATCTGGCTGTTAGTAAAATGCAAAATTCTCACTTGGGAGCAGCTTCAACTCCGTGGGTTTCATGGTCCGAGCTGATGTGTGCTGTGTGAGAAGAATATTGAGGACATCCAACATCTCTTCTTGTTCTGTCCCTTTACAGTAAATATCTTCTCCCATTTCACAGCCCGGTTTGGATTCACTTCCACCTTACACAACTCTGTTTCTTCCTACCTGGTACATTGGTTTAGCACCAGTGCTCGTTCGGCATCGTTCAGACAGCTACCTCTTTTTATATTCTGGTGCATTTGGACTACCAGGAATTCGTGTCTTTTTGAAAAATGGAAGCCTTCATATCATTTCATCATCTCCAGAATTGAGAGTTTACAAAATCTGTATCTCGTACATCAAAAAATTCAAAAAAACCGGGCTATTGGCCCTAAGCCTCTGAAGGTATTTCCATGTGCATTTTTTGATGGGGCTGCTGCAAATAATTTGGGAGGTGCAGGCTTTGTGATATATCTGAATGATAACCATTTCTTTAGTTTCTCTATGGGCTGTGGATGTAGCATGAATACTAGAGCGGAATTATTAGCTCTCTGGGATGTTCTAAAAGTAAGCTTAATTATGGGACTGCCCATTCACTTGATATTTGGAGACTCTATGGTTGTTATCTCATGGCTCAACAGACTATCTGCCCTTGATATTCCTATTTTGAGGCACTGGTGCGAAGATATTAGAGATATGCTTCATCATGTCCCTTTGGTGATCTTCAAGCATATATACCGGGAGCATAACTCGCTGGTAGACGGCCTCTCTAAATCAGCTATGAATTTGGATATGGGATATGGAACATTCTCTGAAACTTTGGATGGTTTGGTAATAGCATAGAAACTTTTTGTGCTTTTTTAGTTGCTGATTTCCATTTATATTTCAGCATATGAATTTTATCAGCATATGATTTGTGTCTTCTCATCTATCTTAATGAGACGTTCTGTCAGCTAGTTTTTGCTCAGGAATATCTGCTTGAGATCACCTCTGATATGCTCTATTTTTCTGACCTGATTTATCAGGGATGATGACAAAAGTCTGCTATGATCAGACTTTCTTATGCTCTTCTGTTTTGGCTGGATTTACAGGCATGATCATAGTATTATGCTGAGTGGTCTCTACTTGTATCTAGCTGTCATATCAATTGATTTATGTAAACGATGTATTTTGACTATATGAATAACAAACACTGGTATTTTTTCCTCTGAAAAATAAAATAAAAAAATAAATATTTATATGGAAATTTCAACAATTTTTTGTCTTAATTTAAATTTTCAACTTGAAGAGTCATCATTTAACGAATATTCAGCAGAATCTTCGTGTAAATTCACAGAATTTGGATATTCATAAAATTTTCAGTAAAATCTCGTAGTAAATTTAGAAAATTTGAAGAGAATCTTGCAAGAAATTTGCAGACTGTAACGAAGGAGAGATAGTTTAACGAATTTTAAAAAAATGTGGCGATAACGAATTTCAAAAGAATGTAAATTTAAAGAATTCAACGGAGATGCTATATTTTTATGAAAATGTACAGAGTCTTTTACCAAATTTAGAGATAGTTTAACTATTTTTTAAAAATGTGGGCGTAAATTTAAATATTATGTTTGCTAATTTTGGATATACAACTGTTTCCCGGAGTCTGGCGAAAGACATCAGCTTCTTTTAGCATATTACTTTTTTCAGATGGAAAGATCCACGGGAAACCCAGCAATACCCCCACATTAGTGGATGGTAGAGGTGGTAAACCGCCGGCCATCCTCGCAGAAGGCCTAAACTCCAGAGGACTCAAGGCTCGAACCCGTGATCTCTCCCCGAACCACCCCAAAAGACTCAAGGCTCGAACCGGTGACCTCTCCCCGAACCAAGAGAGTGTGCGCACGTCTTACCAATTGAGCTAACCCTTGGGGATTCTTTTAGCATGTTACTTGTCCGAAGGATCGATCATGTGAAAGTGTATTGGGTGGAGAAATGATTGGCAAGCCCAAATGATATTGCGGGGAAGAAAAGACTATCAACCCCAAAATTTCAACAACACCCAAAAACGTAAAACGTAAAAGTAGGTAAGTGAACCGTGCCTACAAAGCCGAAATTTTTTATCAATGTTATTGTAAAAAGTATAAAAGTTTTTATTTGATGTTGGCAAGTTAACTTAATGAATATAGTCTTTTTTATTTCAATTTTCTTTAATTTTCCACTATATAAAGTATATAAGTTCACATTTAATGTTGATAAGTACATCTATTTTGCAATTTAGTTTAGTAAGTTTACATTTAATGTTGATAAGTACATCTATTTTGCAATTTAGTTATTACTAAACTAAGCCAGAGAAACTAACTACCATATAGCCCTTGTTAACTTAAGGGAGGGTAATAGGTATAAAGAGGAATTCTTCCTTTCTCAATCAAATGCCAACATTGCAATTTATATATACATTGACATTAGACTGAAAAAATGAAAAATTCTTCTCCGTTTGTAATATACTGGCTTCTTTTTTTGTCAGTAAAATTATTATAAACTTCTTGTAATCCTAAAGATGAGTAAGGTGTCCACCTGAAACCTTTCAAACCTTTACAAAATGACATTCCAAAATTATTAATACTATATGTATATATACTTATCAATAGTATGAAGGAAAATCTAAAAAGATGTAACCATGTATAATATATAGATAAATTACTAGCTTTCTTCTAGTTATAGATAAATATAACCATGTTTCTTCTGCTAGCTTTGCGATTCTTATGAATGGATCGTCGTCACATTTTTTTAAAAGTGGTCGTAGGGTTAGACAGGTCGCCCTATCTATTTATTCTGTCCAGCGAAGCGAAGGGCTTAGTTGCCTATTCATAAAAGCTTAGATGGACAGACACTTACAGGGTGTGAAAGTTTCAAACGGTCAATCTCTATCTCATATTATATTTTGTGGACGATGTCATCATACTTGGTAGAGGTTCTAAGTTCGAGTGGAGCCTTATCAAAGATGAGAGTTGTTGAATCATTTTTTGCCCGGCGTCAGGTTTAACTGTAAGCAACCACAAATTATATTTCAAACACAACTGTGTTAATGAGCACTTGGTGAAGCAGATAGTTGATCTTTTCTGTTTTCAAGCAGCAGGTATCGACGATGGCATGAATTATTTAGGGTATTTTCTAAATCCTAACAGGTACGTGAAAAAGCACTGGAAATGGCTAGGAAGATGGAGGGCAGGACCTTGGGTGGACGGTTAATGTTGTCCACTTCTGTTCTTCAAAGTGTGCCTGTTTATTGGTTGGTTCTCAATGCTACACATTCCGCTTGGGGTCTTTTCTAATATTCGAAAGACTTTTTTGGCGGAGCTGAGCAGGGTGGAATTTGTGGAATAGGAATGGTGATCAGATTGAGTCAAAATATTTAGTATATATTAAAGCTAAGCATTGACAAAGGATCGAACACAAAGGAATAGATTTTAGCGCTCTGGGGATTGGCTTGTTGTTTTGTGCTAGAGAAAAGGAAATGCTTTCCAATATGATATTCGGAGACTCAAAAGTGATAGTAGATTGGGAAAATGATATCCACTCCTTGCACACCATTGAGCTTCAGCACTTGATCAGACTGGTTAAATATCTCATTAATTGTTTTCAACAGACTGCATTTAAGCACATCTTCCGAGAGCTGAATACAGAGGCAGATACATTATCCAAGCAAGCCATAGGGGTTGGAATGAAGTCCATTAATTGGGAATTGGTACAAGAAGGAACCAGAATAGATCATGGCACACTAAGTATTATTTAGTATAGTATTATTCTCCTGAACTGTATGTACTGAACTGAATGCTGGAATTACTTTAATATATCCAATTATCAGTCAAATGATAGTAGAATAGATAATTTTTTGAATTATAATTTTTGGTGGAGATATGACCATTAAAAATTGATGAGGACCTTGTATGTATGACACAACTTTTCTATTATATATAAAGTTATTTTTACTATGTGAAAAAAAAATTACTAAGTGAAAAAAATATAAAGAGAGATCGAAATCTAGACATGTTATCACGTCCTCCAAAAAAATGACACATCGGGCATTATCTCTCTTAAATTTATTATACCTCTCGAAGGCAAATATATTATAATCGTTTACAATTCAAATTACTTTGACTTTTTAATTAACTCTTTCGTTTAAAGTTTATGGCTAATGTTCAACTTTAGTCATGGATAAATATTGATTTTTTAATAATCTAAAAACTTATTTATTACGCCGTAAGGCGTTTCTCTCCGAAGAAGTTCGGAAATGCACTGTTCATTTTCGTCTATGGACCCAATCACATTACGACGCGTGTTTGATAACCGGATTTCAAATGTTATGCGTTTTTTATTTACCGCTGGTCCTCCGCTTTAATGGGCAACCGCCCATTTCGCCTGTCAGAACCACCCATTTCGCAGGCGTGTTCCGAAAGTTTCCTTGCATCCGGATGAGGCCAAAGCTGTCATTGCCCGCGGTGTGAAGGTGATCCCCAATTCAGTGAAGCTGTGGATGCAAGATTCAAAGCTTGAACAGGATGACTCGAACAAGAGCCGAGTGCTGAGGAAGGGCCTGGAGCATATTCCTGACTCTGTCAGGCTTTGGAAGGCTGTGGTGGAGTTGTCTAATGAGGAGGATGCCAGGATTTTGCTTCACAGGGCAGTGGAGTGCTGCCCATTTCTGATATATTGCACAATAGACTTGCTACGGCATAGGAATGCCCTTAAAGGAACCCTAGATACCTACTATCATTACAATAGCTTGCCTAATACACTTGCCACAACACAGGAACTCCGAGAATGCAAGCTGCCAACGAGGTATCCGTGGGGTTGATTCCCTTTCCAGTTTGGTACTCGCTGTCATTAATTCTACCTTAATTTCAGTATCTTGATAAATTTGCTATGCTGTAGGCACTGTGGAAGGGAATGGGCGAAGAGCTAACAAGGTACCTGTGGGTCTGATCTCCTTTATACTATTTCTTGTGATATTTAAATTTTAAACAAATTGTTGATCACATACAGAAATACCCAACTCTTTGCCAAGGTTTAGAGAAGCATCTGAGAATTTCATCTGTGAAGAGCAGTTCTTGTGAGTTCCTTTGTCTCCCTTGATTTTAATTGTGATTTTATTTTTGGTTTTAATGCTCGTATAGCAAATTAGTTCATGG
>LPNX010647628.1:0-15174 GCA_001517045.1 Pseudotsuga menziesii | reverse complement strand
TAATACTAATAATTATTGTATTTAATAAATTGCACATTATGGTATATCCCAACCTACCCACATCAATACAAACGCTGTAACACATATTCTAGGTACACCCCATATACTTTGTATATACATATATTATAGACATATACATCAATATTTTATAACATATTCACATATATATGCAAATATATTATTACACGCGGTAGTTATTGTACTATTCCAAACACTCTAATGCATGTAACCCTATTGTACCTTATAATCATACCATTTGTACACATATGCATAGACACTTTAACAAAACGTTGCGGGTTGGGGATGTTTTCTCGTCAGGAGAAACATCCTTTGCAAACACCATACCTAAGTAATTAATATATATTAAACCGATTTGAATGGGGGTTGCAATCTCGCCAAGGAGACGTCATTTCCAACACCATATCAATTAATCAATATATATTAAGGCAATCTGGAAGGGGGTTTTGTTTCTTCCAGGGAGATTCCCTTTCCAAATCGCCAAGGAGATGTCATTTCCAACACCATATCAATTAATTAATATATATTAAGGCAATCTTGAAGGGGGTTGTGTTTCTTCTAGGGAGATTCCCTTTCCAAATGGCAATCCAAATCATTAACTACATGAAACTTTCATAAAAGGAGGCATCACTCTCCAAAGCCCTATATATACAATAATATATAAACAACCAATAACATAGATCATATATATAATATTCATATTACATAGCTCTTGAGATAGGCATTCTGGACAATACATAAGCTAAATAAAGATATTCATCAATCATCTAGAATCCATTATCTATATATTTCCGCGAGAAGAGGAGATACTATGCTTATCCATGTGATCGAAAATAACGACCTTCCTTATCTTATTAAGAAGGGAATTCTATATGGTTGCATTTAATAACTACATAGATATATACACCTTGTCATCGAATCCTAATATATCCCTCAAAATATAATATTTTTGAAAATAACCCACCTAATAACATATCAACTATGCCCTATCCCAAACCCATCCACAAAACATCTATTGATTGCTTCTTAGATTAATTTATACCTACATTGCATATACTCTTATAACTAATCAATGGAGGTGTCCCTCCTTATCAAGCACCAATTCCATAACTTTACTTCACCGAATCCTAATATATCCCTCAAAATATAATATTTTTGAAAATAACCCACCTAATAACATATCAACTATGCCCTATCCCAAACCCATCCACAAAACATCTATTGATTGCTCCTTAGATTAATTTATACCTACATTGCATATACTCTTATAACTAATCAATGAAGGTGTCCCTCCTTATCAAGCACCAATTCCATAACTTTACTTCAATATTTAACCAAACTAAAATTTAAGTTAAGTTCAATGTCTAGCTAAATTAAACTTTAACTTAATTATATGTTTAACTAGACTACAACTTTTAGTTAGATTCAATATTTCACTAAGCTTAAAACATAAAGCTAATTGAACATAAATGAACTATGGTTTTAAGTTAACTTCTCTTTTTCTTTCATTTAAATCCATTATTTAAATAAACTAAGACTTTTTGGGTTTAATTATTATAAAACTTAAACTTTAACTCATCTTGACTTAATTGATGTTTTAGTAAAGTTTGGTTATGGAAACTTGACTGAAATGAATGTATAGATATTCGTTATTAAATCATGATTTAATTTCAATAGTTTTTAAACTATACACTAGTACAATTATATCCCCTTTTAGCCTTATATTTGTCATAATTTAAACAAATAATTCAAGGAATGTAATGATCACAATATATCTGATGCATGTGATCACATGATCATTCATATCATAGGGTACATATCTATTATTTAGACAATACTTTGTGTTACGGAGAAAACTTCCTATGGCTTGGGGCGTACCACAACAGACAGAGAAACCATAGAAATCAATCCCTTCCCAATATGCAAGAGAAATAAAACATCTAACACTAAAGGATCTCGAAACATACGTTATTCCGGACAGTTGATGTAGATCCCCGTTGAGTTTTTTCCAATCTCGCTTGTGTTAGAAATTTGCTCTCTCAACAACAACAAACAAGACAAGCATGCTATATAATGGTGTTAGACCTACTCTAGCATATATAATCAATAATGTATAAACAATTAAAAGCATCCACTTCTCTTTTTCTTTCATTTAAATCCATTATTTAAATAAACTAAGACTTTTTGGGTTTAATTATTATAAAACTTAAACTTTAACTCATCTTGACTTAATTGATGTTTTAGTATAGTTTGGTTATGGAAACTTGACTGAAATGAATGTATAGATATTCGTTATTAAATCATGATTTAATTTCAATAGTTTTTAAACTATACACTAGTACAATTATATCCCCTTTTAGCCTTATATTTGTCATAATTTAAACAAATAATTCAAGGAATGTAATGATCACAATATATCTGATGCATGTGATCACATGAGCATTCATATCATAGGGTACATATCTATTATTTAGACAATACTTTGTGTTACGGAGAAAACTTCCTATGGCTTGGGGCGTACCACAACAGACAGAGAAACCGCAGAAACCAATCCCTTCCCAATATGCAAGAGAAATAAAACATCTAGCACTAAAGGATCTCGAAACATACCTTATTCCGGATAGTTGATGTAGATCCCCGCTGAGTTTTTTCCAATCTCGCTTGTGTTAGCAATTTGCTCTCTCAACAACAACAAACAAGACAAGCATGCTATATAATGGTGTTAGACCTACTCTAGCATATATAATCAATAATTTATAAACAATTAAAAACATCCACTTCTCTTTTTCTTTCATTTAAATCCATTATTTAAATAAACTAAGACTTTTTGGGTTTAATTATTATAAAACTTAAACTTTAACTCATCTTGACTTAATTGATGTTTTAGTATAGTTTGGTTATGGAAACTTGACTGAAATGAATGTATAGGTATCTGTTATTAAATCATGATTTAATTTCAATAGTTTTTAAACTATACACTAGTACAATTATATCCCCTTTTAGCCTTATATTTGTCATAATTTAAACAATTAATTCAAGGAATGTAATGACCACAATATATCTAATGCATGTGATCACATGAGCATTCATATCATAGGGTACATATCTATTATTTAGACAATACTTTGTGTTACGGAAAAAATTTCCTATGGCTTGGGGTGTACCACAACAGACAGAGAAACCGCAGAAATCAATCCCTTCGCAATATGCAAGAGAAATAAAACATCTAACACTAAAGGATCTCGAAACATACCTTATTCTGGACGGTTGATGTAGATCCCTGTTGAGTTTTTTCCAATCTCGTTTGTGTTAGCAATTTTCTCTCTCAACAACAGCAAACAAGGAAAGCATGCTATATAATGGTGTTAGACCTACTCTAGCATATGTAATCAATAATGTATAAACAATTAAAAGCATCCATGGATTCAATATTCATTTGAATGCACATCATTGGATAGGAAAAGATATTTCTATTAATATAAATCAGAGATTACACGAGTGACAACCTTTGTCGCCACGTCTGCGAACTGGAGAAACTGAATCTTCCACCTGGGTCTCCACCACTTCAATCCTCCATCTCTCGATAGAAAGCTCACAAGCAAGGGAAAGCTTGGGAAGAACACAAAGTTCTCTAAGGGACAAAGAGATGCAGACTCAAGTATAAGCAAGCTACGACAACAATGGAATATAGTTTTCTTGCTCTTAAATTCCTCTCCTTTCAATGTATCCAAAGGGTTCCTTATATAGTGATTCAATGGGGTAATAGAAGGTCAAATCCAAGCGATCTCGAGGCATATGGAAGGCCAAGAGACAAGTGACTAAGATCCACATTAGGGAAAACTCCAAAACATTTGGCCTTTTGCACACATCCCAATGTATGCGGGTTTAAGGGTAATATCCACGTGTATACGGGGAAAAGGGAGTAAAAGTCGCGTACAACAAATAACAGGTGTTTTTAGGGATGATCTTGGAAACATCAAAGGTACAAAAATAGTACATGGGGTCCAAAGAGTCTGCAGAGAGACAGAGAAGGCCTTATATATGTGATCTACCATGTGTGGTAAAATTAGCTATAATAGATGCCCCCTAATGTGTGAGGTTAGAGGGGTAATACGATGGCCGAAATACATTATAAGTCCATCCCAGAAGTGGAGTGATGAAGAACTAGGTGGAAGAACCAGCCATCCAATAGTATAATACAAGAATCAAACTCTGCACATGACTGCAAATACATATAGCAGTCCAGGATACATAAGAGTACAATGGCCATGAATAGGCATGATATATAAACTATGACATGTGTGGTCATCGCCACATACAATATACAATAGATCAAAATATCCATGATGAAGATATACAAAGGAACAAGATCTCCATGAAAGCTAAAGATATGCCATGGATCAAGATCTCCATAATGGCTAAAGATATCTGACATACACTAGAATCAAGTCACGAGAGCTGAAATATCATGAACACTGGCACGATCAAGGAGGTAGCATATAAGAAATGCCACAAATCTAGAAATTCTTCTACACAAACCGCTAGGAGTACATCTCCTACTATGTGAGTAAAGGTGTCAAGGTCGAACATAGTAGTCCATCATCTGATTACCGATCATTGATGTATACCGTTAACAGATGCGAGATCACCCACCGATAATGAAAATGGGAATCAAGGTACTAGAGTTCAATTTAAAAAATGCGAATAAATGTGTTGAGGTCAAACACTTGAAAGAATCCATTGATCAGGGGACATTGACGTATTCCCAAAACTGTCAATGGTGAGAGAACCTACCACTGATGACTATAAGTCTCAAGGCACTCAAAGGACTCTAGACTCCTATCCCAGAATAAATGATCTAAAGTTGATGGGATGGAATCCGTTGGAAGGAGAGCATTAAGGCATCCCCCATCAACCAACAAGAGGTACTCAGCAATGCTGTCTAATGTGGAAGGACTCAAACAAGATGTGCACGAACCAGTAATAGTACTGGGAATGGCCGACATGCAAAGTCAAGACAACTGAGGAATGACTGACTCAGGCTTCAACTTCCTTTGAACAAGAGAATAAAGGTGAATGGTGACTGAATGTAGGCAGCATAGACTTAATATACAAAACGTGGACATCTCTGCGACACATGAGGCATCGACAGAGGCTCCATAGGGATTGGAAGCTTAACCAGTCGGTGGAGGTAATCTCAGAGATACGAGTACAGCTCCTAAAGTCAAACTACTAACCCAACCAACGGATGTGATACACAGTGCTCTGTTCGAAGGTGACACAACTCGACTGCTGCCAAAGATAACATATTTTCATGTCCGACTTTTTGGTTTTTTCATTTTTTTTTGGACTTTTTTTTTCAGATATTTTGAAAAGCTTGAAAAAGAATAAAAAGTACTTTATATTTACAAATCTAGGAGGAGGCGAGTGTCAAGGAGCAAACAAACTAGTTCCAAGTAGTGGAACATACCTATGCTCAATGCAAGGAAACATGTGCAGGATAACGACACTCGAGGGAAAGTCCCCTCCTGGTAAAAAATGGGGAATCAAGTTGCAAAAGATATATAAAATGGCTCTGCTTGGATAGACATGAGACAAGCTCGGGCTATATGGCTGATCATCAGAGTCAGGGAAACCGGCATAGGCTCAATAAGGCAAGCAAAACTCATGATAATGCAATTACAACGTGACATATACAAGGGAGTCCCAGGAAAAAGGCTAGCATAAAGGTCAAGAGGAATATGAAGCTCTTGCTCAAAGTCATGGCGGTACAATACAAAGGACTCCCACACCCTAAAGGAAAAATGTTGGCATGGGCACCAAATACCAAACATGATCTAACTAGGGCACCCGTGTATGGGAAAGCTCTACCATTCACAACATGTCACTTCTAGAAGCAATAAGAAGGTTTTGTGACAAGATGGAATGGGTTCGTACCTAAGGTTAAAATGAAATGGTCATAAGGTCATACAAAATGCAAACGGATGTGAAACCTAACCTATATGCCAATTTAGACATCATACATATAGTAGGCATGAACGAATCAAAGCCACAGTCAAACCACACTCAAAATAGACTCCTACATCATCAAATTAGTTCAAACGGTCCAAAATGGTCAAAAACTATAGAAAGTGGGTAAAAATTTCAAAAATTTTCATATCATTTGAAACTTTTATCCAACATATTGTATTTGAGTTCAGAACTTTCGAAGCAAATTCCGGGAGCATCGTCCGACGAAATCTCTCCCTGTTTGATCTAGGTAGGTCCTCATGCACTCCTCTTCCTATTTCATGCAAAAATTTTGAATTTTCATGATCCAATTAATTTTTTAAGCCATCCATAATTGTGCGTTTTGGCCCACGTGAAAATCGAGGTATTTTCGCGTATAGGGATTGCCATAAGCGAAAAATCACCCAAACCTGTGTACATACGCGGATGTTTTGAGAACAGTCGCGTATAGGGCCGCAAACAAGATTTTCAAAGGCAATAACTGATCTTGGTTTTTTGTGCAAGATGGTGTTAGAGTGGAGGGAAAGAGAGCATGGTGATATGGAGGAGGCCGTACAAGGTGATATTATGTCCCAATAAGCATTACGGGCATGTGGTTTATACAAGTTTTGGTGTCTTGGCAGCCTAAGGGCCAAACCAAGACTACTCCAGCTGCTAGTGGATTACTGCGATCCAGACTCTGAGACTTTTCAGATTGACGGGATGTCGCTCAAAATTGTGGTTAAGGACATATACTTTAACACTGGTTTGTCTTGACGAGGAGAGATGGTGAATCTCCAATCTCGTGGGCCAGGAGGCAGGTTGACTATTGACTAGTACATAGCGGTGTACTGCTTTCCAGAGATGGAAAAGGTTGTGAGTCAAATCCCGACAAACTCTATACAGATTCTGGGACTGAAGGCCATACTATTGGCATTGGGCAGGATTGCAGGGCTAGCTTCACTCCACCAGGCCTCACGGCCAATGATGTTCTATGCAGTGGAGTGTATGAGACCTACAGTGTATGACTGGAGCACAACACTATTGAACAATATGAAACAACAGCTCAGTGACTGCAATATGGGCGAGGTGTGCAACTTTGGGTTCGACAGCATACTGAGCACATTATTCTTTGAGCGGGTTCTAGGGTTAAGCCCTAAAGTGGACATTGTTCCACATGGAGTTCGAGATCCAGCCCAACGGCGTTGAGCAAATGTTATGCTCAGATTGGGTGGAGGTAGGGTGGCTAACCCCTACCCAACAGACTTCTTTCCATGGTGGCGGAGACAGATCGTCGCTATAGATGACTACCCCTATGCAGGGATAGACTTCCGTGGAGATCCAGATATGCCGTTGCCACTAGGAGCAGCTTATGGCGACATAGGGTGACGAATCCCAAACCCACTTTTTATTTTTTTTGAATTATTCAATTTTTTTTGTGATTTTTGATATATTGACTCAAAAGACATATTTTTGGTGTGACAACACATAGTGACAATCTGTCATGTGTATGCAGATATAGGACCATGACGGCCAGAAGGCTTCCCTCATCATCAGTGGAGGGGAAGAGGAGACAATATCATGGGTGCGGATGCGGAGCGGACACTCCAAAGCATTCACACAAACTTCGTACGCTTGACACACAGGGCACCCATGGCTCAAGTCGAGGACTTGCCTAAGGCCATGCAGCGTCAGGTGGTTGGTGTACCACGAGCATGGTTTTGACTCTTTCGATGGCTAGCTAGAGCTGTAGTGCTATATCATGATCAGAACCCCCCCCCTCCTCAGGCTTAGAGACTTGAGTGTGTTCATTTTTGTATGATCGTGTATTCTATTTTGGTGGCTCGGAAGCCCCAATTTTGTATATGACACTTATGTATTATGACGTCACTTTTTGGATATTAATAAAAAACTTTTATGATGATCGATTTTATTTATATTTACATGTGTGTAAAATGTATGTTTGTGATATGCTTATGGTCTATGAAATAAATGCCAATCTAACACATAGTTAGCATATGAGTCAACAACTTGATTAAAAATTCTTAGAACATGATTGTATGTTATATTCTCAAATTTTCGTTCTAGCAATCTCACACGTAAGAATATTCGTAATAATGTCGGATCCCTAATACGATACAAGCCATTAAGCTGTGAAACAACTAACTACGAATCAAGACGTACCTCAAGAGAGAGAACACCATGTGAAATGGCATAACGCAATAACTCAATAACAACACTATATTCAGCATCATTGTTCGAAGAAGGCCATAAACATATGCCTCCTAAAGACAATACTTGACCAGTAGGAGTATAAATCACCCAAGCAGCGCCATAAGAAATGAAAGCTAATCAACAAACCCGATCACCATAAGAAAACCTAACTATGCAATTCAAAAACTGTACAATAATATACAACAATCAGCCTTGGCTGAAGATCATGCATAGTATTTTTTGAGATAGAGCCCATTTCTAGGCTCCGCCAAGGCTGTCCCTTCATAATCAACCAGCTCATAAGCACCTTTCTCTAAGACCTGTTTAACCACGTAATGACCATGCCACATGGGATTAAATTTCCCTGCCCCCAAGGGTTCTTTAGCATGATCCCACAAAAGGACCAATTCACCTTCATTAAACCTCCTTGGACTGACAGACTTATCATATTGGACCTTGACGCGACGCTTGTTAACCTCTAGAGCCACTAAGGCATCTTGGCGCTGCTCATCAAGCTGCTCTAAGTGGACCAAACTTTCTTCCAATGTGGAAGTGTCTGGTAAAAGCTCTACAGCTAGCTTCAGAGAAGGGATTTCTCATTCAACTGGTAAAACTGACTCCACCCCATGCACAAGCTGATATGGAGAGAAACCGGTGGGAGTCTTAACCACAGTTCTATAGGCCCACAAATCAGGATACAACATAATATGCCAATTGGTCTTGCTTTGTGCGATGGTTCGCTGGAGAATAGACTTAAGTTATTTATTCACTGCTTCAACCTGTCTATTCGCCTGAGGGTAATAAGAAGATGAATGTTCTTTCTTATACCCTAACTTGGAAGCCAACTCTTCCATCATTTTATTCTGAAAGTTCCTACCATGGTCAGTGACAAGCTCTTTCGGAATACCAAACTGGGTGATAACCTGGTTGAACACGAAATGCGCGGCTGTGTCACCGTCGGATTTAATTGTGGGCATAGCCTCTGCCCATTTCATGAAATAATCAACAACCATTATAATATGATGATGCCCCCAAGCCGAAGTTGGGTTGCAATCCATAAAGTCAAGCCCCCACTTGGTGAAGGGACCAGCAGTGACAATAGGATGTAATGGGGTTGGATGAGAGTGCATATTGTGTGCAAACACCTAGCAAGGGTGGCACTTCTTGACCGTATCAACGCAATATTTGAAGATGGACGGCCAAAAATATCATGCTCTCAAGAATTTTTGAGTTGTAGAAATCCCAGATAAATGACCACCACACGCCCCTCCGTGGAAATCATTCAACACAACCTTAGCGTCATCATGGGTTAAACAACGACACAAAATCAAATCTACCCCACGACGATACAAAGTGTTATCCACTATAAGGTAGTTCTTATCTACATGACGTAATCGTTGTCGCTCATCCCATGAAAGGTAAGTAGGGACCTTCAATGTCTGCAAATATACAATGATATCACCGTACCATGGGTCTAAGGTTGAGATAAGGAAAATATGCTCATCGACGAACGTATCCTCATAAACTTCCTCCTCCTCCAAACTTGGAAAATCGAATATAAGCTCCGCAAAGATCAACGATTTATTTGATTTCACCGAAATGAACTCGAGATCAAACTCTTGCAAAATGACAATCCATTTATTGTATTTTCCCCCAATCATCCTTCTAGTAAGGACGAACTGAAACGGATTGATATGAGGTACGACCAAAGTTTGGCAAAAAAGAATGTAAT
Organism: Pseudotsuga menziesii; assembly: GCA_001517045.1. Taxonomy (NCBI): domain Eukaryota; kingdom Viridiplantae; phylum Streptophyta; class Pinopsida; order Pinales; family Pinaceae; genus Pseudotsuga; species Pseudotsuga menziesii. Next base: position 5,222 of record LPNX010647628.1, on the reverse strand, counting down.
GCCTCAAACGTTGGTCCGCATGAACAGTGGCTAAGGCAAGATTCTCCACATGGGAATAATGAAGTTCTTCATCTATAAGGTTTCGGCTCAAATAATATATGACATGCTCATGGATCTCCTCATCCTCCTGAACCAAAACCATACCAATCGTCTCCATGGACGCGACCACATAAATCAAGAAATCACGGCTATAGTTGGGTGGCCTAAGCATGAGGGCCACTGCTAAGGCTCGCTTAAGAGTATCAAAGGACTCCTGGGCTCACTCATCCCAGTAAAAAGGAGTGTCCTTCTTTAAAAGACGCATAAAGCCTTTAGTCAAATTGGAAAAATTAACCACAAATATTTGCAAGAATTTTGCCATGCCTTGAAAACACTGAAGATGTCTAATATTACGTGGGGGAGACAATTGAAGTATTGCCTCAACCTTTAAGGGATTGACTCTTATACCCTCCTTGGACACAATGAATCCTAGCAAGTGACCAACAGTCATGCAAAAGATGCACTTATGAGGATTTAAACAAACCTGGTAATGACGGCATCTTTCGAATACTAATTTCAAATGATATGGATGACGCACCCTCAAATGAGAATGAGTAGTGAGATCATCCAAATACATTCGATAATTGTTTTGAGATCATGAAAAAATAAGGTCATAGCCCGCTGAAATGTAGCTCTGACGTTTTTAAGGCCGAAAGGCATCTTCCGATATGAAAAAGTACCCCAAGGACAAATAAATACGGTCTTATGTTGATCCTTGGGCTTAATCTGATCTGATTATATCTGGAAAAACTGTCCATAAAGGAAAATACCTCACTCCCAGCACACTCATCCAAAATTTGATCAATAAATGGTGTGGGAAATTATCCTTAGGACATCCGCGATTTAAGTCACGAAAATCAGTGGATTTACGGATCGCTCCCTGCTTCTTATCTACCAGAATGGGATTGGAAACCCACTTCATCAAGGGAATGGGATAGGTAAAACCAGCATTCAAAAGTTTTTCTATCTTAGCCTTAATGGCGGGTGCTTTTTTAGGATTTACTGCATGCAAACGTTGTCGAACCGGCTTCGCATCCGGATAGATTTTGATCTCATGTTCGACAATATGAGGGTCGATACCTAGCATCTCATCGTACGACCATGCAAAGATGTCACGAAACTCTTTAAACAACGTAGTATACTACTTGATCTCATAAGCTCCGCCCTAATGTAGACATTCTCAACCTTGCCAGGATCGCGAGAAATATTGATAGGAATAGTTGGTGATAAATTTTCCATGTTCCCATCAACCATCTGACCAGGAGAGCTAAATGGAACCATGGGCCTACCAATATTCTCACTAAGAATCTCCCTAAATTCATCACGCTCCATACGGTCGAGCTCAGGAAGAAAATATGATCGATGATGCAACTCTTCCCAAGGTGGCTCAACCCCAAACATGGCCTCAATAATGGCTTCATCCGATGAGAAAACATCATCAAGGAAATCATGTGCGCGAGATGACTCAACTGCCCATGCAGGCAACACATACGGGTCCTCCTCCTCCATCCACAAAGAGGAAGGACTAGGCTCTGCAACCTGATCAAGATTCACTTGATATGTTATCATTGTTGTAGGCAATGCCACGTCCGTTTCAATAGGTCCAACCAAAGAACTCGGTCAAGGAAGGATCCAAGGGTCCTCCATATGGGTAGTGCGAAAAGAAACTGAATTCAACGAGGATGAAGCCCCACCAAAACTAGACCCAATCATAAGCATGGGCGCAGGACAACTAAAGGTTCCCATAAGAGAAGGATACATACCTACACCCACACTCCCAGTTTCCGGCTGAGAGTGATCGATAATTGGGATAGAAGCTCCCGATGATGCATTGAAACACAGATTTTGGAATGATGTCTGATCAATCGTAACAATCTTCCCATTAAACGGCAAGCATATCACTCAAAAGAGGGAGGAAGCTACGGCTTGCATACTATACATCCAATTTCGACCCAGTAAAAGATTGTAGTCAAGGGGTGCATCAACCACCTCGACCTCGATTGCAACGGTCTCCCTCCCAATTGGACTTTTGGAAAAGGAATAATTCCGTGCAACCAAAATGATCTACCATCAAAATCTTTCAACATGGTAATGGATTGAGACAACTCAGGAGAACCTAAGCCCTTCCAACATGACAAAGACATCACAAAAGCAACAATGCCTTCATCAATGACAGTGCATTTGACGGTCTTATTAAAACACTCTACATGAATAAAAAGAAACACATAGTAAGGCAAGCGAGGATGTACTCCCATGGTTTCAAATTTGATAGTGGAAGAAGAGCTACCGTCACTAACCCCAAGAGCGGACAACAAAGCCATCCTCTGAGGAGGACAAGTCTGAAGCACTTCAATCACGGACATCGCACAAGGAGTCTGGCCCAAATCCTCAACAACTGAATAGTGTTGGGTGGCTCGGGAATTAGGATTGTGCCATGAACGCTTTAGGACTCCCTTAGGAATGCGAGGCAGAGCTTCAAGTTTATCTGTAGGTTTTTCGATACGCAAAGGGTTCTCGGGTGGAGAGGTTTCTTTCCCAAGGTCCGGTTGTGATGAATGATAATATTTTGTATGAGTCACAACCTTAATAGTAGTCATCATGTTGATGCATCCATGACCACTATTGGATTCTGGTGGATTTTGATTTCCACCCAATGCACAATTAGGATCAATGGTTCTCGAGTTCATATTTTGATTGTTGGGTAAAGGATTCGTTAACACAGCTGGGCCCTGTGCTATGAACCTTGAGGAATCTTCCATACGAGGGCACAAGTAAGTGAGGTGGTTGTCCTTACACAACTTACAAGGAAAATTCACCTTACGTTTAGTCTACTTTTCCCCCCTAGCATTACGAGCATTCTTGTCATTATTATTAGCATTTTCGTTCTTATTCCCACCCTTATGGTTATTTTTCCCTTTTTTCTTATTCCTTCCAGGCTGCTGTTTGCCCTTTAGGTCTGACGATTGCATGGAAAGTACACTCGCCGATTGGTAGGTTGAGACAAAGCTGTGGCTTGTCCCGACGCGGATTGGTTAATAGACAATTGGCTCACTTGTTTCACGACCGAATCCGCAGGTTTGGTACTTGTAGAGCCCACAATACCATCAGCATGTGGTTCAGGCTTGATCTTGGGATTGAAACTAGATCACAGAGTGTTAGGTATAATCTCATACAAAAGTCCAGATTGAGCATAGATCAAATCCAACTCTTGTGCCCTAAAGATTGCTTGTTCCTCGTTTTGAACTCCAGATGTAGAAACATCCTTTGTGATGTAAGGTAACAACGATTTGAGGAACCATTCAAGGAGAAATTTCGGTGGTATAAAGGATTTAATTAACCGCTTCTGTCTACCCCACTCTTGAATGTGATCTGAAATGTGTGTGGCTTTATCTTGTCGGAAGGTCAACAAGAGTTCGGTACCGACGTCGTAACGTACGGGTAGCTGAAAGTGGTTGAAGAAAGTCATGGCAAGGTCATCAAATAAAGCGTATGCCCCCCTCGATAACTCTATATACCATTTCACCGTAGGCCCCATGAGGGTGCGTTGAAATAGCCTCAAACGGATTGAATCGTCGTGTAAGGAATTGGAAGAGCACCAAAGGTGAAAAGTGGTAACATGCTCACTAGGATCTTCTCCATCCTTACCCTCGAAATTGGGAATGTCCGAAGGAATCTTGGTAGGGACAACTGGCTAGGCCAGGTCATGAGATACTAGATCATTCATCAGTCTCAACAAGTCAGGTAAGTTTAATGCCGCAAGGAAAGGGAGCCTAGGTTGAGCCGTTCTATGCCACGCTCCCTGATAGTTTTGGTTCATGTAAGGTTGATTACTATAAATACCATGTCCTTGGCCATAATAACCTCCTCCCATTTGACCCATATAGGTTTGCATGGAAGCATTGTGGTGTGTGGTACCTTGCTTAGGCGGTGCTACAAAGCCATAATTGGAAGAGTAAGCAGGTTGTTGATACCCGTACCCATAGGGTTGATAGTTCTGTCCATACTGCGGTCCATAAGACTATACATGAGAAGCTCCATAAGGTGTCCCATGGGATGTCCCATGAGAAGGTCCATAGTTAGGTATATGGGGAGCTCCATGAGATGGAACATGAGACGATCCAGAAACAGGGATATGACCTCCCGACATAACAGGAGGTACCGTGCGAGCAGTCACAGTACGAACATGACTAGTAGCAATATTCTGGCTCGAAGGACCACGTGAATTAGGGGGAGGAAGGGTCGTAAAAAAGGCATTCGAAGGAGTAGGGTTCGCAGATGAAGGGACATGTGAAGGAATTTAAGTGGTGTTCCCAATGTCCACTCGTCTCGGTTCTAGTATTCACATAGGATTACTAACACTAGGTATAGGACGGACATGTGAGGATGCTTCCACCGTAGGGATGGAAGGTGTAATGTGAATAGTGCTCCCAAATCTCTCCACATGGAAAGGAATAGAAGTGCCCCCAGGCGTAGTGCTAGGATAAATTTCCAACTCGACATGATGTGCTGGATCGAGTGCTGTGATATCAAGCATGCCATAACGAACATGACTAGTGCTTGTGGGTTCATAATGAGTCTCGTCGCCTGGAAACCAATACCGATGACCTGTGAATGAGGGATGTTCGTGTGATGGATCATATGTGATAGGAGGATATTCCTCCCCTACCTCATGAGGTGGAGATGAGATCTCTAGAATCTCATCCTCATGATCTCCCATGGTGTGTGAATCAAAGTGAGAAGTAGTCTGCCCGGACTATCTAGTTTCCTCTCCCAAAGGAGGAGGAGATGTGGAAGGCAGAAGTCTTGCTAAACGGTGAGAACAGCGGGGTGCCACACCTGAATCCACAATGAATCAAAAAATAAAAGACTCAATCTAATTACGTAAACCCTAGGAAAACTAGTGTGCATACACTACTAGATTTTGATCCAAAATCCGACGGTTTTTTCCGACGGCGCGTGGTTTTTTTCTTTTAACCATGCCAAAAATCAGAAAGATTAATTTTTTTTTTGAAATGGTGGGGATAAGTGTCGCTTAAGCGACAGCACTAAAATTTCTATCCTCCTAAGTGTCTCTTAAGCGACGACAATGCTCCTAAGTGTCGCTTAAGCGACGACGCTAAAATTTCTATCCTCCTAAGTGTCGCTTAAGCGACGGATAGCTTCCTAAGTGTCGCTTAAGCGAC
>LPNX010647624.1:271438-429165 GCA_001517045.1 Pseudotsuga menziesii | reverse complement strand
AGGCAGTTCTCGAAGGTTAGGGAGGTTGCAGCAGTTAATGGGATTAAGGTAAATGAAACAACTAATCTCCCATTAACGCGTGTTTTAAAAAACTAATTTTGAAGAAGATATGCGCGGGTCTTTAGTAAGACAACCCGCGCATCATGCACGACTCTGTATAAGGGCAACCCGCGCATAGATGTATGCGCGACCTGCTGAACATAACACTCGCGCATATGCGCGACATGTCAATAGGGATAGTCGTGCATGCACTCAAAATCTCAAAATAGCAAAGTAACTAGCTGGGCATATAGGTAATGTATTTCATCATCAACCAAGGTATAATGAAACTGGGCAAACCTCAATCCATAAGTGTCCTTTTGTGTGCCGACCTGAGGGATGTCAGCACTCGGACGGAGAGGTGCCAATCAGCTGTATAACAGATTTGTATATCTATAACTAGAAGATGGGATACTGGCATTCTTTGGGCTTTGAAGCAACCCTGTCGAGGCTATGGACGCCTGCTGGTAGCAAGGCCATGCTTGTGGTATTGAGATTTTATTCTTCCAAAATCAAGCCACTTACTGTTTTACTTCGTTTGGATTTATTTTTGTGAGAGACTTGATCTTTATCAAATAAATAATTAAAGGTGCAAATTTCTGGTAATTTTTAGAAATGTGAAATTCCTGAATCTATTTAAAATGTTAAAATATTGATTTTTGTATAATGGCATATATGATGGATCTAATTCTTCGATTGCATGATTTTAGGTTGAGAAATCAGAGATAACTATTCCGCCCAGTCAGTCGCCAACTGTTGTGCCCCCACCCAATAGCCTGACAAAAAAATACAAATTCTATCAAACAAAATGAAATATTTGAAGTCCTCATTTCAAAATTGTACAATCAGGAGCTACTGAAACGATGAAATTCTGTGAGCTACTGAAATGGTGAAATTCAAATTGTTTTTTTTATAACCTTGTCAACTATTGCTAATTGACAAAATTACTATGTTAAATCATTATTTTTGCATGCTTTCTAACATAGCCTCACCATAAGCCTTGTTTGAGCATTCAGCAATTGGTATGTTGGTTTTTGTTTTTGCAAATTGGACAAGGTCCTAGAACATCAAAGGCTAAATGTTTTTATGTAGGAGTGCCTTATCCTAAGTTCATCCTTTGAACCTTGAATCATGTTTGATCTTACCATAAGTGTTTAGTCTCGATATGCTTCATGTCGTGACTTATATCCTTCCATATAAGGTTTGGGGTGGATTTGATGATTTACGTCGTGTCGAATGCTCGCCATTTTCGAAGGTTAAGATCATTATACAGTAAGGTTGATATGTTAACGCTCAAGGTCCATCCCCTATGGTTGTTTCGACTCACGTTGCCATTTGATCCACTCGATTGCAGATTGATATGGTATCATTACACTCGTACATGACTCTGTAAATAACATTCAATTGCAAGTATGTGCTCAGTGTCATGGCTCCATGCTCGTTGAACACCTATATCTGATGCGATGAGTGGTGTTATTACGATCAGGACGGATAAATAATGGCAAAAACGAGTTTAGTCTGAAGTCTTCGCCATCACTTTCTATTTTGATTGCCTCTCTGCGTGATCATTCTCCTTCGCCCATGCCAGGTTTACAAGGATCTTGTCTGGGTTTGCTCATGGCGCATTTTGTTTATGAGAGCGTTGGGTTTCATTGCTTGTGTTTTGTGCTTGGTTTGCATCCTGAGTGCTCGCTCTCCAGTTTACTGTCATGTTTCGATTTGTGGTATCTATTCTATGTGCGACTTCGTGTATTTGCGCTCGCAGTTATGGCTCCGGTGGTTAGGGTTGAACCCAGTGACATGAAACTCCTTGATGGAAACCCTCAACTCTTAGCCAAGGTTGAAGCAGTCAGATGGTTGCCATTTATCCGCAAGTGTGCAGACTCAAACCCTGAGGTGACTAGGTTATTTGCTATGTCACTGGTTGATGCTAGGGTTAAGGTGGCCGACCTCCAATTCAGGGTCGACGAGCGCTCAGTTGCTTTGGCTACAGGCTTGCCATTGACAGGTGAACATTGGTTCAAATACAAGCAGATGGAGATCACTGAATGGAGATAGATGTTGAAGAATCATCGCCAGGATGTGTCCTTTAGAACTGGTGTATTGCGGAAATATTTTAGGAAAGAATGGCGATCGGTTCTAGACGTTATTCACAGGTATGTGACCTGTGAGGGTCGTCTTTCCTCTGCTTATGTCTATCATCTCCAATTGATGGTGGTTTTTCTCGGCTTTCCTGTTAATTTGCCCCATTATTTAGTTCAGAGCATGACCAAGATGTCTTCGGCCATTAAGAAGGGGCCGAAGAACATCGGTCGGAATCTGTTTCATCATGGCCTGGTTAGGATATTGGTAGAAAGAGAGTTGTCTAAACAAAATCGGTCATGGGATGATTTTCTCGAACAGAATGGTTTCTTGGCATTCTCCCATTGTCAATTCGATTTCCCTGAAGAATGTGTTAGGCATCAATAGCCTTGTCAAGCTCCGGCTTCACCTGTGCACGAGCCTATGTCAAGTCCTGAAGATTGTGTAAGCCCCAGCGTCCGTGATGATCTTGTTCCCACTCCTGTGTGTAGTCCTGGTACTCCTATGCCTTCCAAGCGTATGAGGAAGTCTTTAAACCTATCCCCTGTGACGCTGAAACATAATGACAATACCTGCAAACAAAAGGGAAAAAGGCCGAATGTTAAGGTTACTGGCAGGTTTACGAGGAGGANTATGAGGAAGTCTTTAAACCTATCCCCTGTGACGCTGAAACATAATGACAATACCTGCAAACAAAAGGGAAAAAGGCCGAATGTTAAGGTTACTGGCAGGTTTACGAGGAGTATGTTAGCTAAGGTTAGTGTTATTAAATCTTCCGTGAGCAATAACATTAACATTGAAACAGTTGTGCTAGATGACGAGGAAGAGAAACTTGTCTCGCCTGATGATGGCCTTGATATTGACCATGAGCCTATCGTAAACCATGCAGATAACAGTCCTCATGTGTCTGATACAAATCCCCAGGTTGACCCTGTTGTTGATCCTCCAATTAAGGGTAAGTCTGTTGAAGCGAATTTACCTGGGTCTTATCGAATTGATGAAGTAATGCACGCGTTATTCGTAAACTGTTTACTAGATAAAATACATAGAATGGAGGAAGGAGTAACTGAGATGGTAGTACATGGTGATGCCATAAAAGCTAAGAATATAAGACTGAAGGAGAAATCTGACTCAGATGATAACTCTATGCTGCGTCTGAAGAAACATAAGAACAAGTTGAGTCAAAGAGTAATGAAACTGCAACGTGAGAAACAGAAAAATGAGGAAAAGATTAGTGAGCTAAACGCTCAGGTTACTCTGATGCATTTTAAAGGTCATTCACAGAATCCAGCGGCTGAGGTGAATATACAAGTGTTTAATGCTCCTGTTAAATCATAGTATTTAGGGCACACTCACTATTGTACGTATGTTTATAAAGTATTTCAGGTTTGAAGTTTGTAATTAAATGCAGCAAGTGATAATGAAGTTATTTTCGTTTCAAGTATTGTTTTGTATTGTTTGATTGATTATGTAATTTAGTTTGTTTGCTCTTGCGATTGTGTTAATTTTTGTTTTTACTGTGTACTGTTGCAGGTGATTTGGTTGATGCGTTTTCCCTGGATTTTTGTGATCGCTCATTTTTAGGATGATCCCCGGAGAATTATGAACAAATTAGTTGTTGTTTCCCAGGTGTCACTAAATTATTAGTGTCTTTATCGTTTTTATGATTTTGTGCTATAAATCGAATCCTTCCAATTTCGAGACATTATAACGCATATGAAAAATGACAATTTCATTTGTCATTTTTTTTAATTGGTTAAGATTTCGATTAGATAGTTTCCAGTTTTATAGAACTATCTCCATGTGAGATTCGATGTATTTAAAGGAGACATGGTTTTACTGTAAAGGGAGTCGATAGTTGGGAAAGGAGCCAGACAAGATCACTTGAATCATTTCCTGTGACTTAAGACAATTTCTTGTCAGCAGTTACAACACTTTTTTGAATGGTGATATTTATAAATATGTTTACAGTTTTTATACTATGGGAATGTATTTATGATATTGTTTGACCTTGTTACTTCTTTCTACGATCTTTATGTTTTGTCATTATTTATTTAAAGAATTATGCAAATACATCATGTTTAACTGTCGACTTATGCTGGTTTTAAATTGCTGATATATGTCACGTAGTAGATTTGATGTTATCATCATGATGTATGTGATATATTTGCTCACTATGTTATTTTATTTAAGTTTCTGAATTTCTTTTGAATATCTTCGGGATTCTCTGCACTGTAGCATTATTTGCAGGTTGATTCCAGGTTTATTACTATCATGCTCCTGATCAGAATAGGACATTTAGGATAGGTTAATGGTAGTTTTTCTTTGTGTATTTTACAGAAAACCTATTGAATCAAATCGTTACATTTATATTTTGATTTTGTTATTAATGTAACATGTGTTAATAGTGTAACTTATGTAAATTAATTGAATCTGTTAATATTTCCCTAATTATTTATTCTTTTTTTCATAGATTAATTGTTTAATTAGGTTAATTCTAGTTATTAGGTGTGTAATATATCAAACTAATTCAGTAATTATCTTTAACAGTTTGCTTTGCATATTCATAGGCTTACTATTGATTTAGTTTTGAGTCTTCTCCTGTGGCTGGGAGTAGTTTAGCGAAGGTAACAGGGCCTTAATACCGTCAGAGGCAGCTACCTAACGACTGAGAGCATCTTTGAAAACTTTCGGATCGGGTTGTCTCTCGGTTGATGATTGTGCCATCTCCGGCTTGTCAACAGGCTAAAGGTAGAGTAATATCCCTCTTCTGCTTGCAAAAACCTGATTCTGCGACACCCCATAGCTGTTACAGGTGACACTGCAACCTGTTCGCAGGTTGTTTCCGAAAGGGCCAACACTGTGGGTCTTTTTGTTGGTGCGAAGTTAAGGTATAAACCCCGAGTCTGCCCTATAGCCCAACAAATTGGTTCCGTTGCCGGTTGAACTCAGTATCTGCTTTAAGAGGGATCTATGTCGTACCTGAAAGGCTATGTTTTGGAGGCCCTTAGTAAAAGAAATCGGTGATTGGGTTGAAGCTACCTATCAGAAATTTGCTGAATAAGAGAATAAGGATCCTCGTTGTAGCTGAGACGACTTCTTGCAAAGGTACATTTTTACTGATATTCATGAAATTTTCTTTGGTAGTATCCACATAGAATTGCACCAGTGGTTATCCAGGTTGACAGAAAGAAAGACCAACTTCAAGGAAGATCATTTTCCTGACTGGACCCCCGCAAGAATTAACATATTGAAAAGAGTGAATAACGCAATATCATGAGCTGTTGATTTCTGGACAACGCGAACCCTTGAAGCATTTGTGACAGAATTTGACATCGACACAAGTACCTCTTTTAGCGAAGCTGAAAGGAGGTTCTTCAAAGGACCAAGGGGTAAGTACCTAAATTCATTTAGTCTGCAAATTAAAATGCTCTTGGCTGAGAAGGGCATATTGCTTATAGAATCAGATTGCTAGATTTATTTTTACTAACCTATGTTTGGAAGTGAAAGTAACTTCAATGAGAAAAGTGGTTTGCTGTGAAGCGGTAAAAGATACAAGAGAAACCTAGAATCCTATACCCTAGGCCAGAATACCGAGTATACACCAGAAGACCCTGAATCCGAAGAAACCCCTTTTGTTAGAAACCCTCCTATAACTCCACAGCGAAGATCTGTTACCCCTGAGAACCCATCGCAGTCTGGAAGTAACCCTAGCCCGAGTATTCCTGTCGCAGGTCAGTCTACCCCAGTAAGTTCTCCCCCCCCTCAGTCCACTATGGCCCATATGACGGATGATATCAAGCTCCTAGTCTTCAAAGGAACTGGATCAGAGGATCCATAACAGTTTTGGTTTTTATGCGAATCTATGTGGACTGCTAAGAACATTTTGGATCAAGATATAAGAAGAGCGTAGCTGGTCACTTCTTTTAGAGACCGAGCTTTGACCTGGTTTATGAAATTTTCCAGTACTCAAAACCATGTCTTGGCTGATATTAAAACAGCGATGATCAAAGAGTTCAAGAAGCCTAAATCAGAGTCACAGTGTATAACTGAATTGAAAGAGATTCAGCAGAGGCGAGGTGAATCAGTTTGGGACTTTGATGAGAGGTTCAAAGTTCTACTAGATCAAGTTAGTTTCACTATTGGACCGGCACAGCATAAAGAATGGTTCATTGCAGCCTTATTACCTCATATCAGAATGCCACTCATGCAATAGAAGGTTGCTAATCAGCAAGAGGCTTTGCAGATTTCCATGAAACTGGAGATAGCTCCTATCGAAGATAATTCTGGCATAGCCCAAATACAAGCGCAGTTAGCAGAAATGGCTTTGGAGCTATGCAACATGAAAAAAGGGAAATATATTCGTGAATAGGTGTGGTGTACACGATGTAGGATAGAAGGTCATGACAAGGAACAATGTCCTGCGCTAAGAAATTACCTGAATACTGGTGCACCAAACCCATTTAACCCTAATGTTTTATATTGTGAGATTTGTAGAACAACTGGCCAGCATCGACCTGAAGACTGCTATCTACTACAAAGATATGTGCAAGTACCTAAGAATCCCTATTGCAAGTTATGTAAGTCAGTTGGACACAATGAAGAGGAATGTCACAGCTTTGACCTTATGAGAGAGTGAACATATGATGCTTATAGGGTACAAAACGATGCACAAGGAAATGATGGATATGGTTACCATGGTAGTACATCAGGTTGAGGTACTTTTGGAGGTCATGGTCGTGGTGGTATGCCTAGAAAAGGTCGAGGCCAGGTTGTGTGCTATAACTGTAATCAGACAGGACATCTAGCTAGAGACTGTCGAAACCCAACTATGACATGTCGATATTGCAGAGTAGTAGATCATGTCATTGAGAAATGCCCATAGCTGATAGCCAAGATACAAGAAATAAATAGCGCTCCTCCTCATAATATTCAGATGATTACTGTAGAGCAAAGACCTGTCCCAGCCATTAACGTTGTTACAAGGAGTGGAGATACGACGCAAGTGCAGAATAAGGAGAAACATCCTGACGAGGCTTGGGTTCGTAAGACCCCAGAGAAAGTTCCAACCTTCGATGTGGGAAGAGAAAAAGAAACATTTATGGAAGCCAAAAAATACTTTGTTGATCCGAGCACAGCAGTAGCACCTGTGCAGCAGCATCAATAGTAGTCACAGTCTCAAGAAGCTTTGACAGATAAATTAACTACACTGTCGACATTTTTACAGAGTTGTATGAAGCTCTTATGAAATCAGAATTCTTTAAATGAGTTACAGAAAGTTATTGCTTCTTGCGAACCTCAGCGAAGATCTGGTAAAGAAAAAACTATCAATAGAGTTAGAAGAACTGGAAGAGAAATGAGATTGCACGCTCCGATAGGAGAGTATGACATGACTGATATCATTTTAGACCTGGGATCAGAAGTAAATGTCTTAACTAAGCAGACATGGGAACAAATGGGAAAACCTACCCTTGAATGGTCTCCTATACAGTTGAGATTAGCCAATAAGCAGAAGATTGTGCCCCTAGGAAGATTCCCTAGTGTCCCAGTAGACATTGATGGAGTCAGTACCTTAGCAGATTTTGAAGTCACTGAGATAATTGATGATAGCAACCCCTATCCATCCTTGCTAGGAATTGAATGGGCAATAGAGAATTCTGCAGTAATCAACCTTAAGAGCAGGCAGATGACTTTTGAAGGTAAAGGCTTGAGATTCATAGTACCCTTGGACCCTTCTCAAGGAGAAAGGTATACAGAGCCAGTTAGAGATGAAGATCAGGATATTCTGGATCATATATACAACATCATAGCTAAAGAAGAAGACTATGTTAACCCTACTCCGGAAGTTATAATGGACTGGCAATGTGATAGTTCTTGCATGACTGATTCAGATGAAGGTTTAGAGAATTGGAAGAATAAACTTTATGAATTGGAAGAATGGACTGGCAGTGTGATAGTTCTTGCATGACATCGATGTGAAAGAATTACCAAGTCTCTCAGATGGCTTGTCTCACACACAAGAGTCTTACCTATTTTTGATGGCTTGACAGACCCCGAAGATTTTATTTTGCAATTTTCAGAGCAGGTACCAGATTCACAGAAAATGGAGACTCTAGATTCAGTATTTAGAGCCACAACTGCTAGATGGTGGAATGTTCATAAAAATTACATTCATAGTTGGGAATCTTGTCAAAAGTCCCTTCGCCTGAGATTCAAGGATCGACCTCAGGAGGTGCGAAGCAGATTTAATGGTAAGACTAGCCCTCAAGAACATTTGGAGCAACGTTATGAAGCATGGAAGCATGTACCTCATGAAGAATGGGTACATCGGTTTGTGCACACTTTGGAACCTGTAGCAAAGAAATGGTATGCGGAGGTGGAGCTTCGCCATGGTACTGCAAGTTGGGATAGTCTTGTTGATAGTTTTGTGCTGACATTTTCTATTAATCAGGTTTGTCCTACTTTGGATGCAGCTATTAGGTTGATCCATACTAAGGTGTTTGATGATAAAGAAATAGTAGAGCACCAACCTGATTGGAAGGCACAAGAAGCTAATGCAGTAGAATGTTATAACCTCGCAATTGACGAGGATGAAGACACGCACAAGATAAACATTCCTGAGTCAGAAGGACACTGCTAAATACATGGACCAGCAGTCGAAGCACCAGAAGTGACTCAGCCCTTGAAGACAAGGCAAGTAAACATTGGGTCAGAAGAAATGCCTAAGTATGCTACTATTGGAGATTATTGGGATGAAGAAACGGTAAGCAAAGTGACCCAACTTCTCCATGAGTATCAGGACCTATTTCCGACGAAGTTCTCAGAAATGAAAGGTATCCTTGGTGATATAGGAATGATAAAAATCCCTTTGAAACCTGATGCAAAGCCTGTGAAGCAGTGCCCTTATAGGCTGAACCCTAAGTATAAAGAAAAAGTCAGGATGAAGTTAGAAAAGATGCTCGCTGCAAGAATTAGTGAGGCTGTCCAAGAAATTTTGTCATGGTATACGGATGTGTCGAAGGTCCCTATTGTGGCGAAGCTGAAGTTAGTGGTTGTGTCGAAGAAGAAAGGCGTATCGAAGCCTAAAATGCGACCGTTGGGAAAAATTAGACTTGGCGGCGCCGGTACGTTAACTACATTAACTACTTGTAATAATGAGATTTTGGGAAATCTTGCGCCGTTTGGACAAGATCTCTGTCAGATTTTGTGTCTTCAATGCACAGTTATGGCAGATTTGATCAGTGGATTCTATAAGAAGACACCCAGGCCTGTGGAAGTCGCATTATGCATTTTCTTAAGTCTTACAATTGAGTCCATGTCAGCTGACCGCGAAGTCCAGGAATTGTTGAAAGAGTTCGAACAGAGGGGTCTGCAGAACCTTATGAGCACTCCTCCTGCGTCTACACCGTGCGAAGAAACTCCCCCAGCACCGACTCAGCCAATGCAGACACGATCTACTAGGAAGAAGTTTAAACCAGAAGTTCGTTCTAAGAGGAACGCAGACAGACACAAGCAATCAGGGAAAACACCGGAGGATCCCGAGATGTATCCTCCTGGCTCAGCAGAATGGAGGCATGCTATTTGTCTTATGCAAAAGTACATTGGCATGCAATCACAGGGGTACCATCTGTTAAGGACCCAAAGTTGTGGATGGTCAAATGTTCGATAGAACATGAATGGGAGGTAGTTCGAGGGATGGAGTCACTGATAGATTTAGAAGGCCCAATGATTCCCATGACCATCATAAATATTGTGAAGGAAGACAGTAGCATAAGGAACATAGGTAGTCTTCTAAGGATGAAAGGATGAAGGATCAAGCAAGCTGCGTCCGAGGTAGAAGTAGCAATAGGGATGACGATGATGACAGGCATATAAGGGAGCAGGAGGCAGGAAAATTAAAGATGATGGTTACAGAGATGCAGACGGATACAGAACTCGACAGAGTGCAAAAGGAGCTAGTAGAGAAGGAGCAAGCAGCCGACAGCAGTTTACTATCTTCGCCAACAAGATTCTCCCACCAGAAAAGCAGCAAAGTGTCCCGGGACGGGACACTGGTGAGTCTTAGGGGCCTATTGGGGTGCACTCCTTAACGATCCTTAATTTTGGTAACTCTACGGTTTTTGTGGAAGCTTGTAAGCGAAGTTGTGACTCAAAATAGTATTAGGGGTGTCGGGGTTGAGTCAAAGCCCTATTTTTTGTAATTGTCCATAATTTTCAAGTGTAAGCCCATGATTTTGTAATAGTGCACTTGTATAAATAGGCACTCATGTAAAGATGTCAAGATCATCTAATGAAATGAGGATTGTATGATGCGAAGAAGTTAGATCTATTTTTGGGTTTTAAGGTCAAGTCCCAACTGTGTGCGTGGACGACCTCTGCAGCTGTGTGCGCAGAGGGTTTTTGTAAGGAAGGAACTGCAGCTCAATGCACAGCTTAGAGATTGTAAGAAAGGAACTGCAGCTGAGTGCGTAGTAAGACTTGAAGGACGAATCTGCTGCTGAGTGCGCAGATCAGAACTGTTGTTTTGTAAGAAGTGGAATAAAGCACAATTTTGTGGACGTAGCCCCTAGTACACTGGGGGGTGAACCACGTTATATCTTGTGTTGTGGTTATTTTGTGTGGTTTCTATTATGTTTTGATGCTTTTGATAAGTAGGTGAATGCTAAAGTAAGATAACTGTTAAATATTAACTTCGTTGTGAATTCCCAGTTAAGGGTTAAGCAAGAAAAGTCATTTATCTAACTACGAAGCTAATTAAGTGAATATCGAAGCTCTATTTGGTATAAATATTTGTTGTTAAGGCTAAAGGTACAGTAATATCCCTCTTCTGCTTACAGAAACCTAATTCTGCAGCACCCCATAGCTGTTTCGGGTGAGACTGCAACATGTTCGTAGGTTGTTGCTGAAAGGGCCAACACTGTGGGTCTTTTGGTTGGTGCGAAGTTAAGGTATAAACCCCGGGTCTGCCCTATAGCCCAACAATTTCATTTTTTATTTGTTTCTACTACCAGAAGTTTGAAAGCTTCCTACAGCGGACTAATCCTTGTGCTAACACCTCTATTACCAACAAATATAACAAATGGGACATTGGGCACCCCTATTTGAGATTGCTTGACTATTTATAAAAATTCCAAAGGAAGATAACACCAAGAAATCTATCCAATTTACAACCAAATTTCTCATCCCTATTTGTATTAAAAACATCCTCGGATATTAGCAACTTAACATATGGTTTTGCATATATCCAACTTAACATATGGTTTTGCCAAGTTAACCTTCATCATCAAAGTTGGAGTTTTTAAAACTTTTATTGAATGCATGACCTCTCAGTTGTGCTCATCGCATCATGGATAGGAACCTAAATTGTACTTTACATATAAACTTTCAAAAAAAAATTGTTTTGCAATTTTTATTTTTTCACACATAAAAAAAATTGTAATTTTTTTCCAAGCAAAAAAAAATTTGTAATTTATTTCCAAGCAAACAAAATTACATGTATCTTATACCTATTGTCATTCAAAATTTACAGCCTTCATCATTCTGAAATAAGGAACTATGATTCCTTCTAACAAAATATAATATCATCTCCCGCAAGTAACATATGAAAAAACAATGAGTATAAACTCACTCTACAAAGGAATTGTTTGATATCAAAAAGATAAATAAAAAAGACTAGCAAAAAAAACCTTAAAGACATGGATCATGAGTATACTTCTTACTCCTATCATTTGTGATTTCGAAGATGGATCATGTTCCCTATGGAATAATTACTACTACTTCTTTGGAAGGGGAACCAACGTTTTGGTTATATTCTTGGTATATATGGTCATTCTTAATGGAATTAAATAGAGAAATGGTCTCCTCCAAGAGGGCTTGGTTATAAACATAAAAAATAATAATAATAAAGAACATATAATGAAGAGATATTAATTAATTAATCGAAGAGTGGTGACCTTTGCAATGGCTAATATAAAAGCCAATATATTGTAATGTAATCTATTATCTATTTTTATTCAACGTTCATTTATATATTTATTACTGAAGATGGATTCTCTTCTTTAACATCTGGATACATATTTTTTCATAGTGCTTGATTCGGTGTTATCGTGGTATCTGTTAGGATTATAATCCTCCCTTGTCCAAATTGTCTATTAGGAGTCATTTAGTTATTAATGGGTCCACTAGTACCATTGGGTCCACTTGGCCTAATGGGGACACATGTACCAGTCACTAGAGTGTGGGGAACACTAATAGAGGATAATTGGAACTAAATGCACCTTCATGCATCAGTTTAGGTGCCTCCTAGACGAATCCCTACAATTTAGGAGCCACTGGGAGTGCAGACACCAACCTCCTTCAGTTGTCAGCAGTTGGTGACTAGTAAAGCTTAGTTATGCTTCAGTTATATTCAGTTAGATATCCTCCAATTCATTTAAGCACCAGTTATGCATGGCTGCATGTAGGAAGGATCCTTTTCTCACCTACCATTGCAGTTAGACTAGTTTGATTGATTGTAACTGATTGTGAGACTGGATTAAACATCTGGAGTTAACTTGTTGAACTCCGATAGTGATTTAGACACTGTTAGTTAGCCATGCAGTCAGATTGAGTTAATCAATTTGAATTACCTCTCATGGATTCAAATTGTATGGCTATTAATGTCATTGTATTACATTGTAAAACTTATCCAAATTGCTAGAATTTCCACTCTGATCAAAGTTGGACGGAGGAGCTTCAAGAAACGTTGGTGGGAGCCTGAGGGTTTGGGGCGGACTTGCAGCCTATGCCCAGTAGTCGCCCAGGCTTGCGTCCCCTCCTCCTCTTAGATTCACCACTCTGAAATATTATAGGAGCTCTTTCTCCGCCCACTCCATTCACTGGCTGAAGGGGTTGTTCAGGTCGTCTGTTCGATTAATGGTCGGGGAGTTATGTGTCGCGGGATTGAATTGAACTTTCAAGAAATTTGGCGCATGCCAGGATGAGTCCTCGCTGATCGATCTGGAAGCGGATTCTTTGGCAAAGGCTTCTTAGAACTGGGGCCATCTGCACTTATTCAGATGTTTCTTGATTGCATTTTGGGGTTTCGTTCTTGCTTCCCCCATCGATCGTTTCATTGCGCGGCGTGCTCTTGCGGTGGCAGCGGCGATCTACAGTCGAAGCGGCGGGTGTTTGTGTGCCCTGGCGGTGGCCTTTGCTTGGCCATTATCGTCTGCATCTATTTTGCGGTGGTGGAGGGTGTCCGTGGGTGAGCTTGTTTAAAGGAGGCGGAGGACGAAGGGTTTGAGAGGAAGATCTGGTGCGATCTTGGAAACGAGGGGGGTATGCTGGGCTTCACGAGCTGCTGCATCTTTTCTATGGTACCTGCTTCGGATCTCGGTCGCCTTTCAGATATCCTTTCTCTTATTCCCGAGGGTTTGTTTTTGGTAAAATAGGGGGCATCTCCAAGAACCGGGGTTGAGGGCTTCGGCTCTCGATCTTGAAATTTTGTGGCTGATCTTGATTTGGAATGGCTCCATAACTAGGGTTGAGGGCTACGGCTGTCGGGGTTGATTTGGATCCTGAATATACTCTTGCATGGCGACCCGTTTTGTGGTCATTAGGGATCTCTGCGGCGGCGACGGCGTTTCAAAGGCGGTGGCCTTTGCTAACGGCAGTATGTTTGGTGATGGATGGTTGTTAATACAGCCTTATTTTCTGTGAATCTAGCTGATATACTTGTATTCCTGCTATTAATGTCTGGGACAGTTTTGTAATTTTTTATTATGTTAATATGTGACAGCAAATATGTGACAATGTAGGGATCCTAGTGATCCTCTTACATGTGCAGATGTAATTTTGTTCTACTTTGAAATAAAATTATGAATTTTTTCCGAGGAAAAAAAAAACTTATCCAAATTACTTTTGATTAATGAAATAAATTATACAACTGCAACTCCTTATTTCATTGTTTCATATCATTTCTGAGTAAATTGGTCTTGGAATCTATTGTAAGTCTTGTCTTGTTTCTTATATTGTTGTGAGTTCAATTTTATATGGTATTAGAGCCATGTCAAGACAAGGAAATATTTCTACAGGTTTCTTGCTAGATCTATAAAGAAATTTGAGCAAAATTGCTCTAGCAAAAACATTCCATCTCTGCACGAGAAGCGGAGAGTTTATCACATAATTCCTAGAATCCCAACCTTGTTGACCAAGCTTGCTTGATTAACTAAGCCAGGTATGAAACAAAATCCAAAAGTGCAGGTTGTTTGACCTTATTGTGTTTGTCTTTTTGTGATTTGCAAGTTTCTCAAACACTTCACTGCATTTTCTAGAACATCATAATGACATCTTCAAGCAATCTTCTCACTCCTTTCAACTATCATCAGTGGAAGGAGGATACTGAGATACAGTTGTTCTCCAGAGGACTCTACAGAGTCACCATGGGTACAAAGACAAAGCCAAATACATTAGTAGAGAGAACAAAATATTGGAACAAGCTTGATGAAGCATATGGATTTCTCTACCTCTCAATTTCAAAGGATCTTCTCTTCCACATCATTGGATTTGAGACTCCCAAGGAGATATGGGAAGAACTTGCTAATATTTTTTATAAGAAAGATGACTTGAGAATCTATCAGCTAAAGAATGATCTGATACCTCTACATATGGGAAACTTTGAGACCATGAATGACTTCTTTACCAAGTTTATGCACCTGGTGCTCCAATTGAAGTAGTGTGAAGTTGACAAGGAAGATGATCAACTCATCCTTTTCATCCTTCCGAAAATTGGACCAGGATACTCTGTTTTTGTGTCTACCTTTCGTACCAAAAATCTTACAATTCTGAATTGGAGGATTCCAACCCTCAGTGCATTCATTGAGTCTCTCACCAATGAGAATGACAAGCTTGTTCAAATGGGAATCATCAGATCCTCTAAAGATCAATATTTTTTTGTCGGAGGACCCAAATCTTCGAATGTCAAAGAGAAGAAAAAGAAAGAGAAGACTAAATTTGAGTCTCCTAAGTAGAAGGAGTAGTCAGATGAGTCCTCGGGTTTGAGGAGAAACAAGAAAAAGGGAAGAGAAAAGACCATTTTCTCTTACTATGGAAGAGGCTTTCATCCTGAAAGATCTTGCATGAAGAGAAAAATTGATCAAATGGATCTTCTTCTTGAGCAAATTAACATCACTCTTTCAGCTGGCGCAAGGAATACTTACCATGAAGAAAATACTGAATATCATGATGAGATATGCCATGCATTGAAGGATAGTTGTTCAAAAACACATGCTTTCCTCATTGATTCTGGAGCTTCCAATCATATGGTTGCATCCAGAGAATCATTCTCTTCATTACAATCTACTAATGGTCCAAGCATTCACATGGGTGATGACACTCAAATTCAAGCTGAAGGAAATGGTTCTATCAAGTTAAAGCATGGAAAGTTCAATGATGTACTTTATGTTCCCTCCTTAGCTGCAAATATGTTATCTGTATATCAGATGAGTCACACTAGCCCACCAAAGCGAGCGGTATCTGGTCCTGACTCAGTAGAGATCATAGATATCTCAACTAGGAACATCATAGTGAAGGGTGTTTCAAAACCATGCCTCCAAGGCATATGAATTCTCACACTTTCTATCATACTTAGATCCAGTGCACTCTCAGCTGCCATTCAAAAGGGGAGGTAAAAGCATTCCATCTATTCCTTTTGATAATGTTTCCATTAGTGTTTTAGATTCTGAATTCTAAGAAGAACACTCAGTTGTATCAGTTTATGAAATTGAAGATGAAGTTCACAGTGATATAGATCCAAATCCAGTCCCTACTCCCAATCCTAGGCCCAAATGGGCACAAAAGGTTATTGGGGCAACTGGGAAGATGACTAGAAATCCATCTGACATAAAGAGGACAAGAAATTAGTTTTAGAAAGAGAAACTTGTACTATGTCAAGTAAGCTCACTTCCTTCATAGAGATGCAACAAACTCCCTGTGAGATGCTACATGCTAAGGACTGATCAACTGCACTACTCTCAGAAGAACAAAGAGGATCATGTCTCTCTTCCTCCAAAAAGAGACAAAGGTAACATTTCTACTTCCTTCCATCATCAGATTAGAAGAAGATGGAGAAGTCTACATTCCATGCCCTAGGATACTTGTGCACAGAAGAACAAGCATGTTTCTTCGCTACACCACAGAGATGAAGGTTCGAACAATATTTTCTCAAGTTTCTTATGCAAGAGGAATTTTTCTCTTAATACGAAAGCTTGATCCTGATTCTACCTACTTAGTTTAAGGGGGGTATTTTTCCCATGAGTTTTTTCCCCATTTCCTTGGTTGTATTAAGAAATTACTTTTTTCATTTTAGATGTAATGGGTGACCTTTGCTCTTATTTACCAGGGCCCACAGTTTTCCAAGTTAGGATATAGGGGGGGTGTTAGGATTATAATCCTCCCTTGTCCAAACTATCTATTAGGAGTCATTTAGTTATTATTGGGTCCACTTGGCCTAATGGGTCCACATCTACCAGTCACTAGAGTGTGGGGAACATCGATAGACGCTAACAGGAACTGACTACACCTTCAGCATCAGTTTAGGCACCTCCTAGACTAATCCCTACAATTTAGGAGCCACTGGGAGTGTCAGCACCAACCTCCTTCAGTTTTCAACAGTTGGTGACAAGTCAAGCTTAGTTATGCTTCAGTTAGATATCCTCCAGTTTAGCTAACCACCAGTTATGCATGGTTGCATGTGGGAAGGCACCTTTTCTCACCTACCACTGCAGTTATACTAGTTTGATTGATTGCAACTGATTGTGAGACTGGATTAGACATCTAGAGTTATCTTGTTGAAATTCGATAGTGATTTAGACTTTGTTAGTTACTCATGCAGTCAGATTGAGTTAATCAATTCAAACTTCTTCTCATATATTCAAATTGTCTGGCTATTAATGCCATTGTATTACATCGTAACACTTCACTACAACAAAAACTAGATTTAGCGTCGAATTTAACGTCGGATTTTAGTGTAATTTTTTCCAAATTATGGTGAACAATCCGGCGCTAAACCTGGCACCATTGTACATTTTCGTAAAATGCCATCTATTGCATCTTTTTTTGCGTCCTTTTTAACATCCATTTTTGTGCCCAATGTTTTATATCTTTTGTTACGCCTTTATTTGCGCCCAATTTTGCAACTTCTATTGCATCTTTTTTTGCGTCCTTTGTTACATCCTTGTTTGCACCCAATTTCACGCTCAGTTTTGCATCCAACATTGCATCTTGTTTTGCTCCTAGTTTTTCATCAAGTCTTGCACCCAATTTTGCACCATTTTTTGCATAAAATTATGTGTCCAATTATGCATCTAACGTTGCATCTAGGTTTGCATCCAATTTTTGGCCCAATATTGCATCTAGTTTTGCATCCAATTTTACCTATAATGTTGCATCCCCATTTGCATCTAATTTTGTATCTTGTTTTACGTCTTTTTTTGTATCCATGTTTGTGCCTAATGTTTCATCTTGTTTTAGGTCATATTTTGCATCTAGGTTTGCACCTAGTGTTGCATCCTGGTTGATGTATTTTTTTGCATCTATGTTTGAGCCCAATGTTGCACCCCGTGTTGCGCTTAGTTTTGCGCCCATGTTTGTATCTAATATTTCATCTATTTTTGTGTCCAATTTTGCATCCAATCTTGCATTCAATGTTACTTCTAGTTTTACATCCAATGTTGTGTCCCATCTTGCATCCAATATTGTGTCTTGTCTTAAGTTTTTGTTTGCACCAAGTGTTGCTTCCAGTTTTGCACCTGGTGTTACGCCTGGTTTTATGTCCATCGATACACCATATTTTGTGCTCAATTTAATGTCCAATTTTACGTCTAGTTAGGAGTCCACTTTTGCATCTATTGTTGCGTCTAGTTTTGGACCTAGTATTGCATGTAGTTTTTAGTCATTAATTGTGTCTAGTGTTGAGTCTCTTTTTGCATCCAATTTTGCGTTTAGTGTGACATCCATTTTTGTGTCCACATTTGCATCTGACATAAGGTCGAATTTTGCATCCAATTTTGTGTTTGGTGTGACGTCCAATTTTACATCATCTTTTGCATTTAGTGTTGCGTCTAATATTATCCATATTGCACTACTACATTTTTTACCTTTAGAAATGCATTGCAATATCATTAGGGCATGGAGGAATCAAACCACAAACTTCCTGCTTGTAAAGCAGGCGCTCTTCCAATGAGCTAACACCCTTTAAGAATCAGGAAGAGGAACAATATTAACAACAAAATATCCTAAACAATTACGCAATCTATTAAAGTGGTCTGCAAAAGGGTCTTAAACAACAACATAATGTATTGATGCATACCTAATAACCTAAACTTGATATGGACAAAGAATAATGGATGTGTTTAAGAAATAGTTATAGAATCCAATTGAGGATGTGTCTTTCTACATAAATATTGTTATTCATTGATGATGTGATTTTGTTCAGCAATAGGATGGTAAGAGAAGAACTCATGAATGGTTACTAAAAGAAGATGCCTACTATGTGCATCATATATGATATAATGAATATTTTAACAATGAACACCAACAAAGACAATTTATATTATGTGCATTATTTATAATCTCAAAATTAGTACGATGTCACCCAACGAAAAGCATCATACTGGTTTCCACAATTGATAAGGCCACAAGGAGGTAGATGAAGTTGAGGGGTTTCTCATCTTACTAACGATTGTTCCATCAAGAGATTCTAAAGGGGCATTCCATCACTTCATCAAGTTATTAATTTAATTAGAAATAAATTATTATTAAAATTGATAATGTTAATAATAAATAATATTAATTATTTTTATTGATATTAATAATATTAATATAATTTATATTAACATTTGCTAATTAATAATATTATTAATATTTAAAAATTAATAATGTTTAATATTGATAATATTTAAAAATATTATTTAATATTAATACAATCCTAAGTTCAAATTAATATTGAAATCACATCGTGATAATAAAGACTTGAGTTTATTGTTTTTTTGTTTTTTTTTTAAATCTTTATGACCTAAGAGGCCCGCACTAATTCCTAGAAGGGTCCCCAGTATTTTTAAGGTTCATAACTGTGGTCCAAGATTTACTTAATTTCCATCTGTCATCTCTATAGCCTCCCAGACACGGCTCTTTGTGTAGTGGTCAATGCCAATAATAACCCTTGCATTCTCTATACTGAGATGGTGTTTAGAGGATTTTGAATGTTATGTCAGTGCCAATTTCTTTGTCCTTTCATGAATGATGACCGCTTCCTTCAACCTTGTATGTAACAATCGACCTGTCTCGCCAATATAAACCTTTCCACAATCCTTGCAAGAAGTAGCAAGATATCAAATCCTTGCAAGAAGAAACAGTGCATTAGGTAATGTACATGAGTACAATAGAGATATGATTCTGAAATGATTTCACACACTAATTTCTGTTTTAAAGCATGTTTTCTATTTTAATAGTTGAAAAGATATACAGGGAAAATATCAAAATCCAGAACTCAATCCATATATAAATGTTTCGATTATTGACAGAGAACATGTTGAAATGTTTGCATTAGGGATCCAAAAACAACATTCTAGTGCAAATTTATTTTCAGATTTAGAGTAATATAATTACTTAAGTGCACTCACAAACTTGGGTCAAGCCTTCTACTTAATTCTCCATCTCAACAACAATATAGTTCTCAGAAAACTGATCAAAGGTTATTCTAAGGGTAGATATTTATAGTGGAGTTCAACAAAATCCTGGCAAACTATACATCAACTCCAGTCATGACTCCTGAGGATGTCTCTGAGGTCTCTTATCATCAAGAATCAGATTGTAAAGATGACGGCGGTGACAATGTCATATCATAGACCATATCCTACATATAGTTTGTCTCCAATGTTGATTGCCATGTAGTTGCACATGTTTACTACGTAACAACAACTTGCTGAGAATTCGATCAAGCTCATATCATCCTTTGGTCATAAGGGAAAGAAATCTAACACAATTGACTAGAATGTATTTGGTTGAATATGGAAGGGATTATACAAGAACCAACACTAATTGATTCTTAAAGTATTTAGCAGGAACCAAGATCTCATTAAGAAGCAAAAATTCATTTGTTAGTTGATTTCCTGATCTTCCTTATAACATTGACATGAGTTTCAGAAGACTGGAGGAAATGTAGAACTTGAACTCCTAAATGCAAAGGCAGCTTATGAGTGCCTTAAATTTCACAGCAAAAAACAAGAGAATGATAGCTATGGAAGAAGGTTGTCAGGACTAAGAATGGTACCAAAGAAGTAAGACAACAGCCTGTATTTAGGAAAATTTTTAAATATAGAGAATGTAGGTGAATAAAAACCCAAGAAAGCCCAATTATGTCATCATAAGTTGCTAGACTCATCGCCTAAATGGAGGGTACTCCACCAAAGTACCCCTGAATCTTTGGCCTCTATAGGTACAATATTCCAAGGAATTTCTTCTCTTATTCTCAATGTCAGCTATAAAAAAAGTACAAAATATAGAACAGAAGTTACCTTTCCATCTTCTGCAACAACTACTGGATCTGTACCTTGTGTAATAACAGCCATGCTCTTGTGAGTTCCAATTTCCTTTGGTAGTGCTGACATCTTTAGAGCTATTTCTTCAACATTATCAGTCTAAAAAATATAAAATAGTTAGTAAACATCTCTACACCATTCATGTTTACAAATACAGTGGATAGAAATTAAGATATCAAATAATTTACCTCCCACCCTTGCACCCGTGCAAAATTCCTTGCTTCAGTCTCATTTCCAAAAACATAATCCATATACCTAAGACAAAATACCCAGATATAATGAACAAATTCAAATAGTATAATAATGTATAACATAGGGAATTCAGACATCATAGAAGAAAAAAGCCATATCAACTTGGCATGAAATTACAAATGTTTTTCTATATGTGCCATCATCTACTATCTATATATCAAAAAAAAAAAACACAAGGAAGTAAGTCTTACGGAAAGACTTTCATCAATGCTTTAGAAAAAAATTCACAGATAAAAGGAGCTGCAAGATTCATCATAAATATCTGCACAACATGAGATACAAGAGTCATACAGGATATGAGACAAACCCTTTGGTATGGACATTGTTAATTTGTCAAACAACCAATAAAAAAAAATAATCCCTATGCTACCAGATACCAGGGTGATTGCAATACCTTTCCTTTCTGAGCTGCATGTTCAGCAACAAGTAGAATTGACTTAGGCAAGACTCTAAGGAAAAAGCCAGCAATATAAAAGAACTTGGACTTCTCCACTATACAACAAACAATAATTTTCCTTTAGAATGAGCACTAAGTCAAACCCAAACATAGAGAAAACAGCTTAAACAAAACAAGACCTTACAGTACATTACCTAAAGCCTAGTTTTCCGATAATTTCAAGTGTTCTGATTTGTAGCAATTTGCTGCTAACAAATTTGCAACCAGTGACCTGCACATTACAAGGTTAAAGTTTAAACAAGTGAAGAAAGCAACATCTAACAAGAATAGGTGGATGAAGAGAATAGTTGATAGGTCAAGAAACTCAGGTGTTGGGTGTCAGTGGCCAAAGAGCTAGTATAATACAATAACACTGCTAAGAGAACTTTTTAGTCCTCACATTTCACCCCCAACCACAAGAACACCACATGTACCAGTTGGTTTTGTTTCATCCTCATAATATTGCACCTGTATGCAACGCAAAAAACAGTTTCTCATATTAATGATATTTAGGAAAATAGAGTACTCTTGTAAATATCAGCCAAATGAAAGTATAAAACAATGCAAATGAACAATACTAAAGATAATTGAACTTACATTGACTCCAGCAGCCTTTGAATTTTTCTTCATCTCTACCCCAAACTTGTCCTTTCCAATGCACCCTATGTAGCTTGTTTCACCATGAATTTGGAGCATCCACTATAAAATATAATCCATAGAAAACTACCTGATCAGAGATGAAGAGAACTAATAGCATTTGAATAAAAAGATAGAAACATGTTCATTTCAAGTGAAAAAAGAGATGATCACCTGTGCAACCTTGATAGAGTTCTGTGTGGCCCCTGCATTTCATAGAATGACAACAAACCAGGAAAGAGATATTAGTTACTTTGAAAGAACCACTAGTATTTCAAACCTACCTAACATCCACAATATCATTTTCCATGTTCAACATTTTGAGGTTCAGATACCATACCTCCTGCGATATACTCAACATTTTTGCTCTCAGCAAGTTCTTGATAGCTAGTTCAATCAGAAACATGGTAAATAAAATTTTAAGAAACAGTCCACAACAATTCAAAACAAAAGAACTATATAAACTTAATCAAAAAATTGTAAACAAGAAATTAAGGCCAAGTATACCATATGCATGCAACCATACATAAATATAGCATGCTACAGATAAAATGGATTGTGGCACGAGGAATGAAAATGAAAACCTAGCTTGAAAGGGAGTGATGGATGGACAAGGTAATAACAAATTCACAAAAAGGGCATCACCCATATAATGGTGATGGACCTATTATAGGGTAAATTTCATAACAATGTGAAGGAATTAAGATGGATGTGATAATTAACTGAAAAGTAATAATGATAGTTGCAACATTCCCAATTAATAGATAGGAATGTTACATCTGCAAGTATATACTTGTGTAACTTGTTTTAGACAAAAGTTTAGAACCAGGTATAGATAGATATAATTAAGAAGTTTTTATGATCCACTTGCAGTTAATGATAAAATCTATAGTAAGTTTTACATCGAATAGAAGCAGTTAATGATAAAATCTACAGTAAGTTTTACATCGAGTAGAAGCAAAGACGGAATGCAAAAAAAACTCCATTTACACATGGAGAACTGCAAATAGATGATTTATCAATCTAGTGAGCATAAACTTTTATATGTTTACTGCACTGAGAGGCACATTCTACAATCCAGTATTGAAGAGATGTGTCTTGTGCATCAACTAAATTGGGATCAAAATTGGCATCAAATTTCTAATGCCATAAACATTTATATGTTTATTGCACAAAGAGGCACATTCTATAATCAAGTGTGAAAGAGATATGTCATGTGCATCAACTAAAATGGGATAAAATCTAGTATCTAATCTCTAATGTCAAACAGGAAGCCTCAAAGGATAAATTTATAAAATTGCAACCTACATAAATAAATAAAACTATCTTGGATCCATCTTAATCCTAGATCTATGCAAGTGTAGAGCAAACTTGTCCAAAAAACAAAGTAGCTAGGCTTGCTCAACAAAGGACTCAAGCAGGCCAGAGAGTAATAGTACAACTCGGAGAGAGCAAAAAACTTACCAAATAAACCAAAAAAAATACACTAAATTTCACCCAAAACGTTTGGCCATTTTTCCAAGTCAAACTCTCCATGTCTAAAATACTTGCTAGTTACTTGCATGTGAAACTAATTGACTCAGCATCATTTTCACATGGACCAGGTACAGCTTGAGAGTCCAAGTCATACCCAGTAAGGACTTCTTTGCCCAAAAAATGTTCAAACTTTATGGCCATTAGAATAAGGATTAAAAAACTCAGTAACTAACGATAATAAAATAATCAACCTAACACAATGATTGTCAGACCTAACATTCATGGCAATAAGTGGCAGTGATCAAACAGTAATCTCACATTAATATGTGTGGAACAAGAAATATCTCAATAGCAAGACGTATATCAGTACTTGAACTCAAGAGTTTGTCCAAAATGGATGGAAAAATAGGGGGTTAACCACTGAGGATATAACATTTCAAACATGAGCGGGGATAAATGAGTTTATCAAGTCAAATTTATGGCTGATACCACTAGGTCCACTAGTGAGATAAAGGGAGTGTTAAGCAACCCACCAGAGCTATATTTTTGCCCAGATCTACCCCACCAAAAATGATCAGTTTCAAAGGGATGAAAGCCGGTGCAAGGCCCAGGCGATTTGGCTAGCATAGCAATATTTTGGACGTGGTACCTAGGATGAAATAAGTCTACTCTATACAGGACAGCCCCTTTGGGTCATGTTTCTCACAGCACTTACAAAAAACAATCTAGGATGGTGGTGTAAAATCATGAACATTGAAAAACTGAAGAAATGATAACTGGTGAGATCAAGGCGGATTATGCAATGCATCAGAGTTCCATTTTTGCCTAGATCTTCTTTAGTGTCATTCTTCATCCATCCTTGGAGAAATAGGGGCTGGAATATATAACAAGTTACCAGTATCCATATAGGTTGGGCAGAAATGTAAAAGACGTAAAATAGGATTACCGACTGTCCTGTGTCTCTTAGAAGATCTCTTCTAATAGTTTTTAATAGAGATGTTGCACAACTATTTTTCAAGAATGCGACAATCATTGTTGATATGTGGTGGGGAAGATCCAGGTGGTGTGTCGAGATCCAGATATGATCGGTTTGCAAGACGATCACCATTATTGAGGACCGGATTAGAAATTAATACGAAGAATGTCTGCTCAAAGCAATTCTCTGACAAAGGGACAAATTGAAGAACAAATAATAGCCTCGAGGAGTTTAAAGAAGGAAGAGCGGAACTGCAAGTAATGCAGGCGCCCATGTTAAGACATTCAATTGGAATTCTTAGTTTGATTTCTTAGGAGAGCAAACTGTTCTGAGAAAGTAGAAAACACTTAATTTAGAAAACATTGTTTTGTAATAAGCTATAATAGTTTACTGATATGCCACCGATTGGCATGGAATTTATATTATGCTTTTGTAAATATACTGGTAATGAAGCAGACACAATACCAATTCTAGGGTAGTTTGCAACTGCTTATTGTATTATGTATATTGCCACAACAAATTCACATCTTAGAAAAGCTTCAAAGATATCAATGTTGGGTTGATGGTGTAAACAACCATGGGGCATGTATATTGTGAGTTTCCCTGGTTGCTCCAAGTTGTCCTCCATTCCTGTGTAGCACATTAAGTAGTGACTACTTGGCTGAAGAGATGGTGCACCGTTGTGAGCAGAGATTGCTTGGCTCCAGAAGAGGACTCATGTATGGCACAACTTGAAGAGAAGATTTAGCAATAGCACACTGAGCTCTGACTCAATGCAGCATACACAGTTCAACATATACACCCATCTCGGATTCCTTCGTTCCTGTAAGCAGCAGAGAGGACAAAGGAGGATAAAAGGCATACACAATTCAACATATACACCCAGCCTGGATTCCTTCGTTCCTGTAAGCAGCAGAGAGGACAAAGGAGGATAAAAGGCATAGGAGAAAGAGTATCATGGAGGGCATGCAACATAGGTATACAGTGGTAGAGCCTCCAACATCCAATCTAGTGCTAGTCAATTTCCAGAATTATAAAGCTGCTTTTTTTGTAAGTAGGGGAATCCACAACTAGGGCATGGCTCATACTCACAAGTCGCCTGACACAAGGTTAGTCCCAGTCTGCTACCACTATACCCCTAGGTGTACCAACACTGTCCTATGTGCCATGCATAGGGATCATCCAAGGTTTGAACCCGTGACGTCACAAAGAATGCTTAACAGTGCACCCTATCACCAACTGGTCTACACCCAGGAGGCAGCTGTTTTTTATCTTTAGTTTAAATATCAATTCTTGATTAGGAAAGCACATGACTTAGGGGATTTTCCAGATTTAAAACAGAGTGAGTAGGTCCCTAGAAGTAAGGTTCAATGCATTTTCTCCCAGTTGGTATTTATTCTACAAAATTTACTCATGAACGGATTAGGGTTGACACAGTGAACCTAAATGATTTGTTTAATGTGTCTACATGGATTGTAAACCATATATCTCTTCTGTTCTATAAAAGAGAGACGGGACAAAGTCCAGACCATTAAGGATATGCTTCGAGATTAAGAAATTAGTTGGTAGTTCATTCAATCTTAGTAGAGGAATTGTGCTAGAGAATGAACGAGGGCAATAAAGGGATTTTGACACTATATGATACTATGGTCTTTGAATGAGAATCTTGTGTGATAACAGCTATGTAATTTCTCTTTTACATAGCTAATAGCAAGGAATGTGACTATTGTTACACATTGTAATATGTCCTGGATTGTCCTGGATTTATAGATTACTGTTTATGTAGATCTAACCATTAGTTTCGATCTAATCAAATGATATGCAGTGTTTACACTCCAAGAGTTTGTTTAAGAAGATCCATTGTTTTGATAGGTGTTCATTAATCTTCAGTTGTTAGCTGTAGGAAACAGTTATTTGAGCCCACATTGGGTCATCATGAATTGAAAATTTCTCTGTTTTGATAGGTGTTTCCTAATCTTCAGTTAGTTGTAGGAATTAATTCTTTGAGACCACATTTGACTATATTTATTTGAAAATTTCAACATATACACAGTGTTGCTAATTGTATGCATAACTAAAGGTACAACACCAACATACTCCACACCACCATAATTTGCTTCTTAGAATAGCTAGAATATGAATGACTAGACCTAATTCCGAAATAAACAATAACACCATTGTTAATCCTCTCCTTGAAACAAAACTCTAGAACCCCATTAACCTAGAGGCAGTAAACCCCAATAAAAATCCAGGGAAACAAGCACATAGCGAAAGTAGATCGAGGAAAATAAACATAAAAATCAAGACTGGAGCATGTTGAATATGCCTCTAAGACTGGAACATTAAACCACACTAGAGTCCTCTAAGGTATTGACCAATACACAGTAATGTCAAAATAAAATCATGAAAATTTACACAAAAAGACAAAAGCTCGAAGAAATAGATGGATACACAGTTAAAACAGTTAAATCCCTTTTATAAAATAGATGGATACACAGTTAACTATGGATATTACCTCTCTGGGCATCACATCCGGCACAGGTCTTAACTTGTGAAGAATATTAACACACATATCATATCCCCAAAAACGGTCCCACCGACAACTTTTCACCGCAATACAAACCAGAAGGTGACACGAGTGTCGAAAATATCAATGGGGTTTTCCTCTTACTAAGGGGAGAGCAACATCAAAATCATAAAAAATCGATCTCTAATGGGCCTAAACCCCTATCAATATCATAAATAATTATAAACCCCATCAACATCACAAAACATCTCTGATCAGCTCAAAGCTCCAACAGATATCGCTTTTATTCCTATCAACAAATCCAAAGACACAGCAGCTGCAGCCGCAGCAATAATGGCAGAATGGACTGTGCAAATTTCAGGCTTTTGGCAAAATGATTTAGTGAAGGAAGCTCCAACTCTTGGATTGATGGTGATGGGACATGTGCCACTGTGCACCTAACCTGATCAACGATAGAGATTATCCGAATCGTCGGACGAAAATACGGATGAAAAAAAAACATTAAATTCAGAGAGTAGTTTCCACTTGTTGAAACCCTTACTGAAACCCTTAGGGCATAATTAAGAAATATCTTAATATTAATATTTTATTTAATTTCAGATTTCAAGTTAGTGGCTTCTTTGTTAGGCCAAATGAGAGAATCACATCAATTATTGTTACAATGCAATGGTCTATATGCATTTGGTGGGTAGGTTAGAATGAGTGGGTTAGTGAGGTGGACCTCTTATACCAAACCATGAAAAGTAAGCCATCAATTTTTAGGTGATTTCTTCCATTTCTTTTTTTACTTTTTTTTCTTAGGGTTTAAGGGAATTACGCGGAATTACTCTTTTATTTTTGAGGTCTTTTTAAGATTTAAAAATAATTAATAACAAATTTTGATTTTTTAATTATTATTTAGAAAATTTAATCTTTATTTATATTATAATTTTGTATTATCTAATATCTTCATTTACTCTATTTATGTAACTTTAATAACTTATATTTATAATTCTAAAAACTCCTACCACATTTTGGACAAAAATATTAGAAAATGAGCTTTAAAAATGGTCTAAATCGTCAATTGGCTACTTTGGTTAAAAACTTAGAGATACTCTCAAAATAAAGTCCCACTAAAAGGGCCGATTTGAATTTAGGTAGAGAAAGCTAATTATTACCCTAAATTTTATTTTTAACTTATTGTTTTCTTTTTTCTTTTTCTAAATTTTACCTTTGTGTTAATTTTCTTTCTCTTAAATAAAATATATAAATTTGACTTTTTTTAAGAAAAATAACTTTATATCATTAAAATTGGAATAAATATTATATTCAAAGTGTGTTGGTTGAGAACTAGCTCATCATGAATATGAATAGCACTTGTTTGAATTACTATACTTTACAAAGAGCTAAAATGGGTAGATAGCCTTTTTCGAGATATGTGAGACATTGGCAATTGGAGCATGTCATATCTTTTTGAGTTGATCTATCTTTAACTATGGAGGTGCTTAGTGTAATCATAATATGATAGCTAAAGAGTTTTGTGATCTTATTATGTATGCTTTTTTTGTTTCTTTAAATTATCTTCGTGAGTGTAATTGATCATATTATTGTTACTTGAATTTAGTTGTCAATATCTTTAATTATTTGTACAGTTTTGTTGAGCTATGCATGGAAGTCAGATTCCAGTGAATAATTAGTACATGTATTATTCATTATGTCATGTCTCTGTAATACCATCATTTTGACCCTTGGGATGTATTGGCTTTATATGTAAATATTGTGTGTACTTGTTGTATGAATCCTAGCGTGGAGCTCAAGGCCAAGGCCCTGCTAGTGAATGCTCGGGTTTTAGAGGAAAGTATTATATATTTTGCTAGCCATGTGCTAGTAAGCCATGGGAAAATTGTAAAATCATGTAAATATTTATAATGCAATAAAATTTCCAAGAGTTGGCTATGGAAGCAACGAAAATGATGGGGTTGTGTGTATCCACTAAGGGAGCTGAGGGGTTGTGGGATTGAATCATGTGTTGCTAAATTTCATCTTGAGAACCCATCTTGACTAGTTGTGATAACATTTATTTCTGTTGTAAAATGGTAGCTGAGAAATCAATTCATGAATTAATGAAGCATGGGAAAATTCAGAAATTCATATGGCTGAGTATGGGCATGGTTTACTTGACCCATAATTCATTCATCCTCATGGGAATTTGTTTTCTATCATCCCCATTTCATTGTGGAACAACTAGACATCAATTTTTGGCTTTTTATGCATTCTCAGCTATGGAAAAACCATAAATCTTAACTTGGAAGGAAGCCACGTTTTGAAGTGCCAAAAATGCCCAGAAAATTCATGTGAGAGGTAAAATTTAGTGGGGAATCCATAGATATAAACCATGGGGTGAAATTGAGAATGCCAAAAGCACAAAAATCCATAGGAAGACCAATATTTGGAAGCCTAAAAATGAAATTTCGTGATTGACAGTCATGTGGGCGGAATTTGGAAAAATACAAGAGTGGATGGAAGCGAGAGTAAGATCAAATGTCATAATTGCTTGATAAACCCACTAAAGGAAAGAATATCTAGAGCTTTAGTAGCTTTGACCTATGCCCACACTAAAGAGCACTAGAGGGAAGGAGCGCCTGAGGGACCGTGTAGTAAAGAAGGGGACCTTCCTTGTGTTGGGTGTGGTAGGTATTGTGGGTGCCAAGGTTATTTGAAGCCAAATTGATATGCATGTAGATCTGTGGTTGAGCTCACTGGACTAGCTATCTCCTTCCCTGCCTCCCTATATGCTTAATAAACCCAGTTGTGTGTTGGCTAGAATGAGTGCTTGTACCTATACCTATGAGTAAGCCTGAGTAGTTCCTCCTTAGTGGATACATAGCCCAGCTCGAGGGTGGTCTCTCAGCTGAAGAATATAGGTTGGAAAGAGACCTATGCTTGGGTGGAATGTTGCTCTTCCATAGCCAGTTGCTTGTGTAATTTCAATCAAAAGATAAGTGTTCAACGTTGTCTCTGTTTTTACTTAATTTATGTGTTATGAATGATTGTTCATTGTGTTAACTTGAATGGGTTGACCCAACATGAATTATTCAATAAGATGCATGTGAATAGCATGAAAATGAATTTATTATTATGCATGTGAGGAGTATGCTAGAATAAACATGCTATATGTGTGCATTGATAGAGTTTAATTTCGTTGTGTACGTTAAAATTGAATTTGCACGCAAATTTAGTTGTTAATGAATTTCATAATATAGCCTTGGGGGCAAAAATTAACACCCCACTTATCATTCATGTCCCCCTTTGTTGGTTGGATTGATGGAAGGGGATGTGGCAATCTCAAGCTTAGAATAAAGACTTAGAACAATGAAAGAGGAAGGAAAATTAAAATTCATATGGGAGATAGGAATTTGGATCGATTTACCCTCCTTAAATAACCATTGTTGAGAGTCCTCCAGCGTAATAAGAGATCCATATATATAATAGAAATTCTAGAAAATATATTCCTTTGTCATGCTTTGTATTGAGAATGAAGGATATATAATGCATCACTAACCCCTGAGTTTGAAAGATCATTGGCATACTTAACATTGTTGTCCAATAATTTGGATACCTTCTAAGAAGGGTGTGAGCTACGTGCGTTAACATGATTGGGAATCTAGTGTGAAGTTGACTTCATCGTTGGTGGCATTGACAAGGTAGAGTGCCTAGATGGATGCTTGAAATTTGTTTACTTCAGGTGACATTATAGCCTTCCCATTTGAATCCTCTATGAGATCTAACACCTCTCGATCCAAATATATGTTGAGTTTGGATTGAACTGCCTTATTTGTAATCCAATATGCTACCTAGTTCACACTTCACTCATGAGTGAACCTTGCATTTTTAAAATCCATAGATAAGAAAAAAACCCATCCAAACTATTTATTTGTGGTCCCACCATGAAGGCTTTCCCTTCCCAATGAGATAATGGATAATTAGAGGTGAATTTCCTATGATTATAATACTTCTAGGCCTACAAACTTTTGCAAGCATCATTCCATTAATGAGGCCAACAATGTATGTATGTTGTTTGAACAAGATCATAAGAACTGGAGGTTCATCCTAAGAAACCTACCAGTATGTTTACATAGTTGATATCTAACTCTTGCTATATGTAGATTGTTTTTCATTTCTCGATCAAAATTGAGTTTAGCACGTCCTTCATCGAGAGTAGACCATGATTATATTCAAAAGGGGATCCTATTTGAGTGACAGGGTCAATATTCTAGGCCCAATAATTACAAGAATTTGGATTCATCTTCATAAATGATAGCTTTAGACTATGAATGTTTGATTGATTCAATCGTTGCAAGTTTTTCTCTGATCAAGGGATGTGTACAAGAGAGGATATTTCCCTAAAAAAATAGAGTGTTCTTGACCTTCCAAATTGTCCATATAGAATATGTTGAGGCTATACTCCACATGCTATAGAGACTTTTAAGGCTTCCATTGACCACTACTCCAATTCTAAAATAGTTGGTTAGCATTTCCCACTAGTGGATTAGCCAAACTTACAAATTTCTCCCATTATTCTCATACTTATATGGCACAAACACAAGTAAGGAGAAGGTGGGAGCAATATTTACACTTATTCTGGCAACATGAGCACCATATAAGTCCTTGAATACCTTTGTGTTTTAGAGCTTCCCTTGAGAGGATTTCATTTATACTACCAAATTTGAAAAAGTTGTCACATTTTCCTAACATTTGAGATCCCATTTTTTCCTCCATATCTTCAATTTTTGGATTTAAACAAGTTTCATAAGTGATATAAGATAAACTTGTTTCAAAAAATAAACCCCTATTGGAGAATCTTGCCTAAGAATATTTTCTCGTTCTCTAAAATGATTCAACCTCCACTAAAGAATGTCCCCACATATGTTAGCATACTCCTCTTAGATATAAATGAGCCAATTAAGAGGGTCTTCACATTCTCTAAAGGGTCTTGTATTTAGTTTTTACTAGCTTGTGACCCCATTTTCCTCACAACTCTATCTTTACCATTAGTTACTTTGCATATATAGCATTTTAATAATGGTGTAAATTTTTGGAAGGATGCACTACCATACTCATGAAACTTAAACTCATTGCTACCCTTCCATTTCAACATTTCCTATAATTTATGGTTGTGCAGACTTCAACCTTTGTTTCATTTTCATTTATAAACTACAAGCATGATACATCTCATCCATACTAGGATTTAGATTGCACCTTGTTTCTCTCAGTACGAAAATGGCAAAAAAAAACAGTTCATTCTTTCTATTAGTCACGTTTTCTTTTCAGACACCCCTCCCCACCTACTTTAATTGTTGTTGGAAGCTATTACTAAAAGTATCAAATTCCTAAACCATATGTTGGCATTCTTACTACCTATTGGCATTCTTATTACTAAAAGTATCAAATTACACCATAGGTTTCTTACTACCTATTGTTTATGTTGCTTCTTTTTGGATCAATGTGTCTATTTTGACACATTACTCATTTCCCTTAACTGACTTCCTGTCATTATCCAAGAATTTAGTATAAGATTTTTCATCTACAGAAATCTTGTATGCATCATTCTGTCTAGTCACACCAGTTCCCACTAGCTCCACTAAAGCAGTTGCAGCCTCAACACATGCAGACATAGCTTCCTGAGCCTAGTGACGTCGTTTAGAGGGAGGTAGGGCAGCTTCATCACTTGGTAGGCTACTTCTCAAACTATATTTATCAGCAAGCAAGCAAATCATTTTAGTAACACTATATTGCTTATGAGGATTGGTTATCAATTATTAATGTATCTCTACTCTAATAAACAAGATGATCAATTTAGTTTTGGAATGAATTTCTTTTAATCTGTGTTTGTTCTTCATATTTAAAAAACTTTGCAGGTATATTTGGGAGAATAGTATGTCAATAGTCACACTTTATCAGATGTTACCTTTTTAGTGGAAGTTGAGTGACGTTATGCAGTAACACATTTAATAAGTTTATTGTAAATGGCATATCATTAGATCTTTGAAAGGGGATAGCTACTCAAAGAAGTCTGAATTGGTTTCTATGGAAAAGTTAAGATAAATCTTTCTAGAAATATTGAATGAGTTATTATAGAATGTTGTTTTAACTTTTTACTCTAACAAATGCAAACAATATGGTGCTTAAATGCAGGTAGATGATTTTATGCCCACAGGGTTGCACTTCTGGCATCTTCAGATGCATTTCATGCTATGTTTGATGGTGGCTACCGTGTATGAGTGTCATTTTGTTTTGGCATGGGATACAAGTGGTTATCTTAGATATGGCTTGTCTCTCATTTTTTTTTTCCTATAAAATTCAAGTGATATAATTTGATTTTATTGTAGACTGCATTGTCTACCCTAGAATTTGATATTGTCAAACATGTTAAGTGCACTGTGGCTTCAGTATCTATCTAAATTTTTATAATCAATTTTCAGTAGATAAATAATAATATTGGGAAATGGGTGGTGACTATAAATTCCCCCTATGTGCCTTAAAAGTGACCAAGTTCGATGGCTAACCAAAACACTTTATTCGATACACATCAAGAAGTTGGAGAGTTTACAAACAAGTCGAAACTAGGTATTGTATTTCTAGTTTCAAAGAAAGACATCATTATTTTGCTTGATTCAAATGCTAGGTTCATATTTCAAGGGAAGTAGATTTATTTTGATTTAAAGCGGAATATAAATATTTTTCTAGGTTAAATAAGAGATTTAATAAAACAAAGTAGGAATTTGCAGGGTTTCTGATAGATTTGTTGCACAACTCTTTTTTCCAATTGTACGACTATACTTACATATTTTAAGATTGTATGGATTGTACATAATTTGTATCACATATCCAATTTTTGGGGGTGTTTTATCTATTGTCTTTGATGCCTCGGAAAGTGTCTCTATAATTTTTATCTTTAGGTTGAATTTATGGAGATTTGGGCAAATATGGCTTCCTTACACCACCTAGGTGATGATGTAGCACTTGACTACTTTGTTTCCAGCTGCTCGATTGCATTTGGTACTTGTTTTAACATCCCTTGTGGGCTCCTCCTTTCACATAGTTTGCATTCGGTGTGGTTGTGGTGAATTGGCATATGCATTTGATAACCCGACATGCTCTTTGTGATGAATGTACAAGCATTATCAATGGGCATGGAGTAAAAGGTTGAGTATCGATAAGAATTATCAATGACTGGTAGTGGAATCATTTAGGAATGGTCGCAGATATGAGAATTACAGTCCACTAACACAAAGCATTAGCTAGAATGAATTTTGTGTTAACTTTAGAGGAATGGGTGAAAACATTTGAATATGGATGAAATCAAATCTTCCTATCAAAGGATGGATTTTGAATCATATATTTTCATTCAAATGCTGTAGACAACATATATAAATGGAAAACTTAGAAAGAAAACATTTACAAAGGAAAACACAGACCGAGAAATATTGGCACATGAATCTCTTCTTTGAAAAACTTTGTACTTCTACATTGATAGTTTTATTAAGCTTAGACAAATATTTCACTACAAATATTGTTTCTTTTTCTCAAACTCTGAACCCCTTGTACATTGCCAAACATGAAGAATATATACAAAATATTCTTCGTAACGAGCCCTAACTATGTATGAGCAAAAAACTAGTTTTTTCTCATAAATGCCTAAACTTATGGAATTATGTTTTGCTTCTCCTCCCTATGAAACTTCATAGGTTTTAATCTATATTTTAAAGTGTATAATGTATAAGTAAATAATATGTGTATATATTTAATTATTTTAAATCACATAACATATGAACTATATATATTTATTTATATTAAATCTTTTAACATATGAACTATAGTAAGATATTTATATTAATTATATATTATTATTATATTTACATATTTTACCATTATTAAGGTGAAAGAAGTTTATATATCATAAGGGTGTTTATAAAATATTTACCTATTTTATAAATTCTATTAAGTATTATATTTATATTTCTTACAAGTATAGTATGGATGGACTATGAATGTATGTATTTTAACATAATTCCCTAAAATGAAGCATGTTTTGTTGGGAGAAAGAAAATGGGAACAATTTCAATATTATGTTTCCCTTGTGGTTTGAATTTTGTACTTTGGTGGGGTGTTTTAGAATAATCTCACTTGTTATGCATGCTTTAATTGGTAAACATACCCATATACTTTAAATGATGACGATGATGAACTAGATGACAATGACAGTGATGATGTTTTTGATGATGAAGATGATGGAAATGATCATGATCATGATCATCGTCATCATCTTTGTCACTGTCATCATGGTTATCACAATAGTCATCATCATTGGCATAATCATCATCGCCATTGTCCTTGAGATCATCATCATCATTATTATTGGCATTTTCATGAGTTATTCATCATTACCTTTGGAATAAGAAATAACATCTACACAAAATATGTGATTAGTGGAAAAGGGACATGGAGGACACAAACGAATTATGTATGAAAATAACAACTTATTTTTTAAGATGATCAACATCATCATTCTCATTGTATTCATCATCATTGTCATTGTCATCATCACCATCATCATCATTCATTTCATTGCCATCATAATCATCGGTGATTTCATCATTGCCATTATCCTCATCATCATCATAATCGTCGTCGTCGTCATCATCATTGTCATCGTTCTCCTCATTATCAACAACATTATCATCATCATCATAACCATCCTCAATATCATAATCATTATCCTCATTTTCATCTTCAACATCTGGGTGTAAAACTATATACAACATGGATGCAAAAAAGGATGCAAACATGGATGCAACAAAAGTAGGCGCAAAAGTGGGCGCATAATGGGGTGCAACAAAAATGGATGCAAAAGGTGATGCAAAAGTGGATGCAAAAAATGATGCAATCATGGAAGCAAAACATGATGAAAAAAGTGGTGCAAAAGTGGATACAACCATGGATGTAAAATTGGATACAAAATTGGATGTGAAAGTGGATGCAACAAAAGTAGATGCAAAAGTAGTCATAACACCCAATGCAAAACCCGATGCAAAAGTGGATGCAAAAATGGATGCATAAATGGATGAAATAACTGATGTAAAATTGGATGCCAAAAAAGATGCAAACATGGATGCAAAAGTTGAAGCAAAAGTGGGTGTAAAAGTAAGAGCAAAAATGGGTGTGAATTGGGACACGACAAAAGTGGATGCAATAGTAGATGCAAAAAAAGACGTAAACATAGATGCAAAATAGGATGCAAAAAGGGATGAAAATGTCGGTGCAAAAGTGGACAAAAAAATGGATGCAAAAATGGCTAAAACAAAACGAGATGCAAAACTAGACTCAAAACAGGATGTAAACTTTGATGCAAAACTTGGCGCACAGAGGGATGCAAAAAAAAGAAGCAGAAGTGGATGCAAAAGTGGATGTAAAAAATGATGCAAAAGTGGATGAAAAAAAGGGCGTAAAAGTTGAGGCAAACATGGGCGTAAAAGCGGGCACAACAAGAGTAGATGTACAAACTAGGAGCAAAATTAGGTGCAAAACTAGGCTCAAAACCTGATGCAAAACCTGGCGCATAACCAGGTGAAAAACCCGATGCAAATTACGCCGCAATTTGTACCAGATTTAGAGAAAGGATGCAAAAAACACCTAAAATAGCACCAACCCGTGAAATTGCGCCATTTTGTCCAAAAATTGAAGAAAAATACACTGAAAGATGGTCTAGACACAAAAAAGGATGCAAAAAGAGACGCTAAATCTAGTTTTTGTTGTAGTGCTTATTCATATTACTTTTGATTAATGAAATCAATTATACAACTGCAACTCCTTATTGCATTGTTTTATATCATTTCTGAGTAAATTGATCTTGGAATCTATTGTAAGTCTTGTCTTGTTTCTTAGATTGCTATGAGTTCAATTTTATAGTATCAGAGCCGGTCCATGCTTTTAAAAAGTGGTTTTCTTAAAAGGAGAAAAAAAGTAAGAAAGACTTGTGAAAAAAAAAGTAAAAACAAAATAAGTTAAAAACAAAAATAAGAAAGAAAGCATTTTAACGAAAAAAAAGGACAAAAAAGAAGAAGTAAAACCACATGTAAGTTTTTTTCCATATAGTTATACATTATAATAAAAATATATAAAATATAATAATATTATTATTTAATAAATATTATTATTATATATTTTTTTATTTTTCATCAAATGTGAAATGGAATCAAATTATATGAATCCACATACTAGAACATTGATGACTAAATAAAAAAACCAATTCGATAAATTGGAGGCAAGGATGAACGACAAGATAGACCTTACCATAAAGAGGTTGGAAAATTATAGATCTAGTAATCCTCCTAAACAACAAAGTACTTCGAGTAAACCGATGGCCTCATCCACAACAGCTGCGAAGGAGTTACTCCT
Source organism: Pseudotsuga menziesii (assembly GCA_001517045.1). Taxonomy (NCBI): domain Eukaryota; kingdom Viridiplantae; phylum Streptophyta; class Pinopsida; order Pinales; family Pinaceae; genus Pseudotsuga; species Pseudotsuga menziesii. The sequence goes on along the minus strand of LPNX010647624.1, from coordinate 391,726 downwards.
TGTTGTTGAGGAGGTACACAATAATGACAAGCAGTAGAGGGAAGTTCTAGAAGGCTCAATTATTAAAAAGGGATCAAAAACTATGGTACACAAGAATGACAAGCAACATAGGGAAGTTCCATAGGGCTTATTTTGTCAAAATGGATAAGAAATTGGACAAACTCATAATGGTGTAACTAAGAAAAATATTGTAGAACATACAACCAAAGTATACTATTTCTGAGTCGCTTTTCAATTTTGAACTGGTAACTCAAGTGCAAGATCTGAATGATGTGACTAAACAATCCACAACTAGTGCAAATATTGGAAGTAAAGAATATCCACAATTGATCATAACTGGAATCCAAAAGGAGATATGGAAAATAAATAAGTGAAAGTTATATTTGTTTCAAAAACTCACCACTTTATAAAAAAGGATTACGAAACAAGTTTTAAAATCACATCCATAAAACAGAATCAATCCAAGATTGCAATGTTCGAGTCAGTACTTCAAACACAAATTATAATAAGAGGACAACAACTCTCTCATCTTTGAGGACAAAGCTACCCTTAAAGGAAGGGCAATATTATAAACATAAAAACTGAATATAAATACAAATAATAATGATAATAATAAATAACATATTATGAATAGATATTAATTAATTAAATGAAGAGTGGTGACCTTTACATTGAAAAGGAGCAATGACTAATATAAAAGCAAAGATATTGTAATATAATATATCATCTATTTTTATTCAACATTCATTTTTATATTTATTACTGAATATGGATTCTCTTCTTTAACATCTGGATACAGATTTTCCCATAACACTCGGATTCGGTGTTACATTTTGTAGGTTGAATAATCTCATCCTAAATTTTCTAGTTATGTATTTCAATCTATTGATAATAATCTTTAAATTATTTTGTAGATAGAATTGTACAAGGAAATTGGCTTGAAATTATCAAATGTCTTGAAGGCATTCATTTTAGGGGTTAATGCAATAAAGGTTTTGTTTAATTTCTGGAACACTTTCTCAGAGACCTTGGATTCTTCTACTACTGTTAACAAATCTTCTTCCAAAAAATAAATAAATAAATAAACAAAATAAAATTCATTGGTCCATCCATCAAGCCACGGGTTTTTTTATCTTCTTGAAAGAAAACATAATTGATGATTCTTGGAAAGAAAGAAGCCACTTTTAATATTTTTTCTATATTGGTCCTAGATGGTTCCTATAATAAAGATCCTAAGTGATTTGTTCCTTCTTCTACCAATCATTAAACTTGCTAGCCATAGTTCCCTCTACTTTCACATCTCCTAGATAATATTTATATTCTTACAAAGTTTAGTGTAGTCCTCGAAGTATTAAGTGTTTCAACACCTTGACCTATCTAGATATATATACTTTTCACCCCCCTTTCTATCTCCTCCTTCACTAAGATATTTTTTTACCATTTTATATGTCTTTTAGTTATTGACCTTCTTCTTCAATAAATAAACCCTTAAAAATTTTCAAAAACACATCTTTGATTTGATCCTCTATTCTATTAACTCCCTTTGGCTTTCTCTTGATTTTTTATTTACCCATTTTGCTACTAATTTCTTTACTTTATTAAGACTCTTAGCAAATTGGAACATACTTTATTCTTCTATGTTTGGAATGTAATTCCTCCATCTTTGTATTATTAGTTCTTTAAATCCTTCTTCTTCTAACTAGGAAAGATTGCATATCAGGATTTAAGGGTAATGAACAATCTAGTGTCAGGACAAGTTTGTGACAACGAAGAATGGTAGGAGTGTCCAATGTGTGAAGGAAATTCCACAAGTTTCTATGCATGTAAAATCCTTAATGTGAGGGTGAACCAAGTAAATATATTCACATAAACCAATCGGGTAATTCTGAGCGTGAATGAATCTCAGGAAGTGTAATTCCATGTCAGGGGTCTAGGTGTAACCAGGGTGATTCTATGCCTGTGAGAGACAATGTATGTTCTATGAGGGAGGATGTCTCTGTGACTGGGTATATCAGTATCTGGGCTTATGAGAATGCAAGACTAAAGGTAAGCTTGGGGTATTTGACTCCCCAAGTAGGATAGAGGGGAAAGCAACAGGCCTCCTTGACATAAATTTTGACCATGTGGAAAAGGACTTCTGCAACTATCCAAGAAGCATCTCCATCCCCATTCTTCCTTAACTACATGAAGGTACTTCTCCCACCAACCTCACATAGAAATAAATGATTGGGTGAAATTAGTAAAAGGAATTAATTTTCTCATTCAATGCTCATGGAAGCAATAAGATTGGCTCTATGGATGACACTTTGAAATCAAGTATCAATATCACATAGACCCCCTTTCCTCTTCCCCTATAGTGTAATCATATCCCTTTTGGTGCACCTTACACAATCGTTTTACGCCATTCATATTATCACTCAACATATTTTTTACATAGCATTTTGATTAGCTTAATAATCCAATCAAGCGGTCTAAATAAGAAAAAAATTACATAATGGATTCAATATATATATTCCAAGGGTCAAAGTGGGGGCATTACGATCCCCTTCCCTTTGGAATACATCGTCCTTGGTATTTTCTCAAAATCAAAACAAAAATGGATATGCCTCTCTCATGGCATCCTCCAACTCCCGTGTAGCCTCATCGACACCAAAGTTCTTCCATTGCACCTTTACTTGTCTGATGTCTCATTCTAAAGCAATAGTATGCCTTCTTGTCTAGGATGGCATAGTGGCTCTATTTGGAATTCTCCCTTAGGTTCCACTTGAATCACACCCCAATTAATCACATGGTTAGAATCATGTACATATTTCTTAAGCAAAGCAACATGAAAAACATTATACGATCAAGTGTTAGCAGGCAATGCAAGCCTATATGCAATCGGTCCTATCCTTTCAAGCACTTCAAATGGAACACAATATCTTAGTGATACTTTGCAAAACTCCAGATCTTAAATGAAATATTCTGTGGCCTCACTCTATGGTAACATGATCCCCAACTTTGAATTCCCTGCGTAGTATGTTTTAGCTATTTGCATAGCTTTTCTTCCTATCCTGGGTTACTTTTAAATTATGCCTAATTATTACAACCTCTTGCTCCATTTCCATAAGCAATTTTGTCCTAAGAATAACTCTATTCATTGTATTGTCCCAAGTAACCATTGGCATGCACCTTTTACCATACAAAGCTTCGAATGGACTCATTTCCAATTCTGCTTGTTTCCCATTGTTATAACTGAATTAAACCAAATGTAGATAATATTCCCACTTGGATTGTATGTCCATCACATACATGTTAAGAATGTCTTCAAGCACTTGATTCACTCTTTATGTATACCCATTTGTCTACGGATGGTAGGTTGTGCTATATTTTTAACTAAGCTCCTAGATCCTAGAATACTCCCTTCAAAAAATTGAAGGTGAACAAGTATCCTTGTATGAAATTATGGCCTTAGTAAATCCATCTAACCTAAATATCTCGTTCATTAAAATCCCTGCAGTGTCATCTACTTTATAAATGGACTTAACAAGTATGGAATGTGCTTCAATTGACAATTTTTCCACCACAATCATCACATAATCATGTTATGTCACTGTCATTGGAAGAGCTAAATCCATGGAAATTAATTCCCATTTCCATTCAAATATGGACAATCGATGCAACAAACTTGTTTGGTGTTGATTATTACCCTCCACCTGCTGACATTTCATGCACTTAAAAATATACATAGCAATGTTCATTTTCATCCCTGGCCAAAAGTACTACTTTCTAACTGTAGAGATTGTTTTTGGATACCCTAGGTGACCAAAATATTGCACTTCGTGAATCTCTTCCTTGACATCCCTTCTTAAATTCCTAGCATTAATAATTTATAGTCTACTCTTAAAGTTAAGAATTCCTTCTTCTTCTAGAAAATAACCCTCATACTTCTTCTTAGTGTTTGGCTACTGCAATTCATCCTTGACCTATTGATAATGTTCATCTTCAGTAAGAGAACCAACGATACTTTTCCTCAAGTTTGTATTAGAGACACTAATGGATGACACATGCAATGTGTGCATATTCATGTTGAGTTCATTAGTCACTGTGTTCTCATTTCCTTTTGCGTGTTTGATCTCAAAGTCAAATTCACATAGGAATTCCAGCCATCTAGCTTTCCTGGAGTTAAGCATTGGTTATTCAAACAAATACTTCATAACATAATGGTCTGTTCTAAGAAAAAAAATTATACCCATGAGATAGTGTCTCCACATATTCAAGGAATGCACTATGGTAGCGAGTTCTATATCATGGGTAGCATAATTATTATCATGATCCTTCAACTTCTTGTTGCTACTGCAACTGCTTCCCCAAAAATTTTACATTTTAGGGCCCCTCCTTCCATTTTTATTTTTTTACACTTGTTTCCCAACTCAATTAAGTCCTCTCGGCATACTTAGTCTTCCCTAGAAACTCGAGCAAAAGGTTTTTTCCTAAGCCTGAAATGTGATTCTGGTAAAAATTTACTTAGGCGCAACCAAGAAACAATCCTCTAGGATAAAATCCACTATGATTTAAGATCAATGACTGAGAATCACCCCGATCAAGATCTGACAGCCAAGGAAGGGCGGAGTCGAAAAAGCTAAATTCACTTATGGAAAAAGTTATGAATCTGACTTCTGCTTTCTGCAATTCAAGATCCGACAGCCCTGAAGGTTTCCGCATAAATCAACAGCTCGGAAGGGTGGAAAAGAGAAAGGCGGAGGCGGAAAGGTAGAGTTTAAACCTTGAAAAAATTAGGAAATCCGACTTTCGGTCTTTGCTTTCCACAAAAGGCAGAAGCGAAAAGATGCAGGTTTTCGTAATGAAAAGTTAGAGTCTCGCCTTCCAACTTCCGCAGTCTCGGATTCAATGATCTAGAATCTCCCCGCATAATATCGACGGTGCGGAAAGGTTGTCACAAAAATCCAAGTCACAAAAGCAGAAAAGCGGAGGTGAAAAAGGTCAAGTTTCATTTGTAAAAAGGTTAGAGTTCCACTTTTCGTTTTCTATGATCTGCGATCTGATGGATAAAGATGAGTCTGCATAGATCAATGGTACGGAAAGAAGTAGAAAAGTGAAAGCAGAAAAGGTCAAAGTTTTCTCATGACAAGTTAGAAACCTAACTTCCACCTTCCGCAGTTTCAAGATCCAACAGTTCATAAGGTTTCTGCTAAGATCAACAATCCAGGGAAAAGGTGGAAGTAGAAGTGCGGAGTCAAAGAGTTAAATTTTGAACTTCATAAAAACATTGGATGAGTCAGGTTCTGATTTCTGTTTTCTACAAAAGGGAGGAAGCAGAAGATGCAAGTTTTGCTTATAAAAAATGGTTAAAAACCCGATTTCCGACTTCCGCATAGATCCAGCGGTCCAAAAGGTTTCCACGCAAGTCAACGACTTGAAAATGTGAAAAAGAAAAGTGTGGAAGCAGAGATGTGGAGGCAGAAAGTTAGAGTTTAAACCTCAGGGAAATTGGACAATTCGACTTTCGATTTCCGCTTTCTACAAATACGGAAGCACAAATGCGGAAGTGAAAAGATTAAGTTTCAACTTCATGAACATTGAAATTCTAGTTTTCATTTTCCGCTAAGCAGAAGGGAGGAAGCAGAAAGGTAGAGGCGGGAAAGTAAAATTTTAACTTGATAAAATTGGTAAACCCATTTCCCCCTCTCCGGAAGGGAAAAAATGGGTTTTCAAGGTGGCATGATCTCACGGTCCAAATCAGACTTGATCCATCTTTGTTTTAATTTGATCTGTTCATCTTCTTTTTGTATTTTTACTGTGAATCATTGGGAAAACTGAGAAATTTTCCTCTTCAAGCCTAAACTAATAAATTTTCTGGCATAATAGGGAATTGGTCATTATCTGTTTTCTGTTTATTAATCCATGCATATCATTATGTTGAAATTATGTGAATGATAGTGGTGCCTAGATCAGATATATCTCTCATGGTGTTTCTTTGTGTTACGGGTACTACAGTTCATCAAGCAGATGGGCGATTGCGAGATCGGGTAAATGTGACATTTTTCAATAGCTGAGATTTGTGGATGATACATATCTACAGTCCTAAAGAATTTTATTGTTTAACTTGCGCGAATTAAACAAATCTCTTAGATCCACCAGATTGGTTTAAAGATGCAGAAAACTCAAGGAACACGTGTTTCCATCAAGGAGAGGCCTATGAAATTTATTTTATTTGTTGTTTTATGAAACCGTTAGATTCATCTATGTGGGAAAATGAGAAGCCTGGGAATCTCCTGGGTGATAGATAGAGTTAGTATAAATAGGGGTGCAAAGCACCATAGTAAGGACTTTTGGCCTGGTGAAAGAATTATGGACTATTGTTGTAAAAGAGCTACATCTTTGCTAATAAGAAGTATCATTTTGCTGGAACAAAGGGCTTGCGCAAAGATTTAATCGGAATGTGTGCAATGCACACTGTAGAATTATTTATTCTTGCTTCTATGCATCATACAATGAGATTGTTCTAACCTCCTGGAACTATTTCCTTGGTCATGAATGTCTGATGTCTGTATAAATTCTTGTGTTGACAGGGTAATAAATGGTTTAATTATATTAGAGTGACCTATATATTTCTACTGTGAATGTGATTGTTGTGTTGGTACAGCTATCTGTTAGACTTTTATGAGCATTTGCAATATATTACTTTGAACTCTAAATTTGCTCCCTGGACATTGATAGAATATTTTAGTTTTAGATTTAGATTAGATATTCATTTAGCTTAGGCACCTGTATATCATTCTTTAAACAAAATCATATAAACGGTGTACTGGGTCATAACCAGTAAAATATTTAAAGAACTTAATCTACGGTAGCTAGAACCGTGAACCAGATGGATTCCCCACACCAAACGGTGTTTGATCTAATTGGGATCGTTCACCAGGGAGAATCCCTACTGTTTGGTACCTGGGATTTTTCCAGGCATCGATAGTTTTGGTGCTAGAAGGAGGGCACCAGCCCGTGCATGGATGGTAAAGGAAATCTAATTTTCAGAGAAGATTACACTGGAACATCATCCGAAAATATTTTCCCTAAAGATTTTATTCTTGAATTTAGTACATCAGAAATTTTTTTCCCTGAAGATCGTATCCCTGAATTTAAAGAACAAGAATGGGAAGGTTCTAGGGAAGAAGAATCAAAATGTTTGTATGCCATTCCCATTTGAAGAAGTAGATCTGTTTAGGAGACATACAATATCTTACGTCAAGAAAACTGGGGGGTTAAAAGTTATTCATGCTTTACCTAGAAGGCCAGCTTCCAAGAAAGTACCCTCATAAACTAGGGATTCAATTCTTGTGGAAAATTTATAAGAACTGGTAGATCTATACATCCAAGAAATTGTTCAGCCTCTAGATCAATTAGATCCAAAAACCCTTGCATTTTTAGTTTTCAGTCAGTCTCCACCATAGTATCCACCTAGAATTATGGTTTTTGTTAATCAACCTGCATGGAGAGAAAGAACGCCACTCAACTTGGCTACTACATTGCATGATTTGCCTAAGAACCTAGAAAAGGTTTTACCAAAATTTGATCCCAAGAAAGGTGTTTCTATGGAAGATCACTTACAGAATTTTTATCTGGCTTTGAATCTCTTAAATGTTGACCATGAAGATGTGGTTTGTAGACTTTTTCAATGAAATTTTGAACCTAAAGCATCTTCATGGTACTTTAGTCTGCAAGCTAATTCCATAGTAAATTGGGATAGTTTTGAAAATCCATTCTTAGGAAATTTGGCAACTAGAAAACTGTGGCCACTCTCATGAAAGAATTACTATCTATGAGAATGGAAAAGAAAGAAAAGGTCCAATACTTTAATCATAGGTTCACCCCCTTATTGAATAACTTTAGTGTTGCAACTAAACCAGCTGAAGAGTCTCTAATAGAGTATTATACTAAAGCACTTGATCCACCAATAGCAATGTTTGTAAAAAGGTCTGGTAAAATTACATTGGTAGAAAACTATGAAGAGGCCAAGAAAGTAGAGGCGTATTTGGATAGTATAGCAAAGCATATGCCAGAACCTGAATTGAAACATACCACAAGAAAAATACCTTTATTGTTGACTAAGCCCTGAGAAGAACATTCTAATGAGCTATAAAATGTGGTGAAATGGTACATAAGTTGTCAAATAAAACAGTAGAGATGGAAAAGGACAGGGGAACTAGTTCTTATAGAAATCCATTCAACCCGTATTACAAAAAAAAAAGGAAGAGAGTGGACAACCCCAACCACCTGTGAATAATTCTATTGTTTTAAATTCTAACGGGGAAGGCATGGATAATTTTTGTACCTTTCACCAAGAACCTCATTCTAAAAATACTTGTCTGCAATGGATTAATTCAATGACTATGGTCATGAATAAATTGTTAGATTCCCAGCTAGCAGATCCTGAAGAAGAGCAAACCCAAACTAATGAGCCAGAACAAACAAAAAAGGAAACCACGATGGTTTTATGGGATTGGGCACCCACTTTGGGGCTTAGTGAAGATGAACCTATTGAGGCAATTCAAGTGTCATCAGTTAATCTCACGACGAGAAGTAGAGCCCCAATAATGGATGAAAGTCTGTTACTTCCTAAAATAAATAAGTTTAGGGAAAACATGAAGAAAATTCTCAATACAACTCAAACAACACCTAAGCATAATCCAACAAATATAAAAGATACAATCCAAGTAGGTAACAAGTCAATAAAGACAGCAATTAATAAACATGTAGAAACTTTGGCAAATAAAACAGAGGCTACTAAAAACAGGGCATGGGGTATGACATCGTAGAAGACATTAAGAAAACAAAGGCAATCGTTTCTCTATTTGAACTATGTAATTTTCCTCAGCAAAGGAATAAACTTCTAGAATCTTTTAATCCATATCCTAGCAGTAACCCAGAATCCATAGAATCTAATGATGAAGTAAATGAAGCAAGCATTGGGGGAAAGTCTAAATATCAAACTTTACCTTTTTTGTTATCTTTTGAGATTTTTAATCATAATGTACATAACTGTTTAGTATAGTTTGGGGCTTCATCAAATTTCATGCCACTTTTATTATGTAAAAGTATTAATGGCCAACCCATACCATCCCCATCTCGAATAATTCAGCTAGATAGATCTGATGTTAAGGTCATAGGGGAAATGAAAGATGTTCTGATTCGTTTGTCTGCATATCCCGAGGTTTGTCAGTTTATAGATATTATGGTAGTGGATATACCAAAAGCATATGGATTAATTTTGAGTAGGGACTGGTCAACAAAACTAAATGGTTACTTTGCAACTAACTGGTCTCACATGTGGCTGTCATTCAACAATGTTCAAAACCAAATTAAAATACTGAGAGAACCACATATGAAGTATAATGTTACTTAGTTAGAGGGGAAGAATGAACCTGTGAACTTCTCTTCTTCAGTATTGGGAAATTACTATTTGGAACTCGAACCAAGGAACTACCAGGCTGAAGAATCCAGTTGTGAATCAGACACACAGTTCGATCTCCTTAATTTCTCATGGGATGATAATATTGATTGTAATATAGTAAACTTAGTGACTAACGTAGGGGATAATACTAACCAATTAGAGTTAGATGATAGATTTTGGTTTCTATATTTTGATGGTTCTAAAACCCAAGAGGGATCAGGGGCAGATTGCATCCTAATTGATCCGAATAAGAATAAACACTTTCTTTCTTGTAGACTACATTTCAAATGCACAAATAACACTGATGAATATGAGGCTCTAGTCTTGGGCATGAAGAAATCTATTGAACTTGAGGTTAGAAATTTAAAATCTTTTTGGGGATTCCGAGATAGTAGTTAGACAAGTAAGAAACTCCATTCATTGTTTATCTCCACATCTTAAGGGATACCAGTTGGAGGTATGGAATTTGAGGTATGGAAAATGTTGATTGTCTGGCAATAGGAAAGCAACAAGAACATTCCATCAATACATAGCACCATAAGATGAATTCTGCATTAATTTTAGTTGAAAGGATTTGTGAATATCTGAAATAATAGCCAGAGCATAAACATGTATGAATTCTTAACCATTTAAAATCTCATTTCAGACATGAAAGAAAACATAATGGAAGGTCAAGCAGGAAAACATCCACAAGGGAAAGAAAGTACATACTGCAATCAGAAATAACACATGAATCTTTGATGAAAGGCTAGCATTCGGTTCTACAATTTCTATTAAAAATAGGTCTCAAAGTACATAACTCAAAATCTCACGTGTTCCAACCCTTTTTCCATACAACTTAGAGGTTCTTATACATTTCTCCATGAGCTGAAAATAAAACTAACTGCTAAAAATAGGCACAACTTCCTTTACATGTGTCAATCGACACTTATTAACTAATAACAACTTCTAGGAAAATAAACTAGTTCCTAATAACTATTCTTCAGCTTTGAATGCTCCATAATCTTCAAATTTCAAGTATGCAACGTATATTTGGTTCTCATGAATTTTTCTACTGTTTTCCACTGGTCTGGAGATGGCAGCTCTAGAGTGGACATCTCCTTTGCCAGCACGCGCAAATCAATATGGTCCCTATAAGAATATTTCTGTATATGTGCACACACCTCTTTAAAAGTGAAAAATATGTCAAATTCATCAGCCAATTTATCAACAATCTCCTTACTAGACAACAATTGGTTCATATCAGCAAAATTAGTGTGATCTAACCTGCATTCAATCAACTTTTCATGGTACTCTTTCTGAGTCGGCATCGCACCCTTCTTTTCCCAGAATAAAGGGAGTCCTTTCTTAAATAAAGGACCAAGCATATCAATGAAAATATTTACTTGGTGTGCCATAATATCAACCTTGGCCTGAACTATGTCCAAGTGGTGATATTTATTTACTACTTTCCTGGACCAAGTCATAATTGAGATTTTATCCTTGATGTTTGACTTCTTTAAATCATCCTCTGACAAGCCATTCAAAAAGTTGATGGAATTATTGGCGAAGTCAACTGGCTTCTTATTTAATTTTCCCTGGCTACTGCCATGATCTTCCTAGATGAATGTATCACCACCCCTTTATCCAATATATAATCCAGGTAGGGTCTAAAATTGTCTGCTTCTGTGATAGCATCCCAAATGAGATGCTTTGGACCTTGTATTGTTGCTTGACTAGTTACTTGCTTCATGAGTTTATCATTTTTAGTTTGCAATTCCTAGCATTTAACCTCCCAAGCTTGAGATTTAGATTCCCAAGTTTTCCTCTCTTGTTCTCTTTGTAATGCCAAGTTCTCCAAGTTTTTATTTTTGTTTTTTGAAACCAGTTAACTGTAAATATTTTAGGCTAACTTGTGACATAGCCTAGACAATTTTTTGCTCATTGGATTCAGCTACAGGAGAAATAATTCTCAATTCTAGTTCTTTCTCCTTGTCCAGTAATTCTTCTTCTTTCTCCTACAACGTTCTTTCTATTTCAGCAAACTTTTGTTTCATGGTCTTCTCACTCTCTACCACCACGGTCATGTCTTTCTGGCACTGTTTCTCTTTATCAACAAATTACAATAATTTAGCTTTGCAATCAGTGAGCTCATTATTCATGCTTTCCTTTTCCTTCTCTATTTCAGCTAATTCAGGTCCCTGTATCAGCTATGTAGCAAGTATCTTTAATTTCCTTTCTAATAGATGGATAGCATTCTCTTTTTCATTTAACAACTTTTGTATTCCAGCTCCCTTGCCAGCTTGGCTTTCAGCAGCCAGTAGATCTATCCGTAACTTTTTAATTTGTGTCTGGTGAGCCTTGTTCTCCACCTTTTCTTGTCTCAACTGATTTTCAATTTTTCTTTTAGTAGCCTACAACTTTAATAATCTCAAAGTGACCTTCAATAGATCAGTAAATAAAATATCCCATGTTTGTTTGTGCAAATGTATCATATCCGAGATAGGGATATTTTCCAAGTACATTTTCATTTCTGTAGCTCTGTTCTTGGTTGCCAAGGCCAAGTTCAGAGTATTTTGGGAATAGTCTCTAACCAAAACCAAGGATACATATTTATTGGAAATATTCCTCACCTCCGAATACAACTTCAAAGTTTCCTCTAAAGTTATATCTTTGGTTTCTTTGTATCTCTCTAACAATTCTATTTTTCTTTTGAATTGGGAAGTGGAGTCAGCTGGTGTATCTGTAAATGCATACTCTTTCACCTCAAAAGCAGGCCCTGTTACTTTCATATTATTTTTTCCTTTGACTCCGTCTATAGTCTGGACAAGTTTTCCTTCTACTTCAGTCTTCTTCTTTTTAGGAGTTTTGGTAGTGTCCTCCTCTTTGGTATCCATTGCATCTGAAAAATATCACTTACTGGTCCTTTCTGAATGGTTGGAAAAAGGTGTAATGTTCTCAACTACTAAAATTAACTCGAAAATGTTGGGCAGCAATGAAGTAATTTCTCTAACATAAGAATTTGAATCCTCCTGCACATCAGTATCCGTTGGATTCTCTTTTGGATAATCATCCAAATTGGAAGCATCTACTAATACAACAATCTCTTCATGCTCAAAAGGATTTCTCTTTAGAGATTTTCTTCTGTTTGAAATAACATGAAGAGGATCATAATTGACAGCGTGTTCTATCAAAAATCCCATCTCTTTTAGTAAAATATCAATCATTGGTGAGGCACATTTATTTTTTATGGTAAATGGGTCTACAACTCATGGATACTTTATTTCAGTAGAATTCTTAAAATTTAAGAAGTGTTCAATCTCCACTATCAAATTTTTCCTAATGAATTCCACGAAAAACACTCTTGGAGTCAAGAAATATACCAACATATAAGGTGGATGAACGAAACCGTACAACCTGATCACTGTTCCATGATCAAACAAGAACAAATCACCTATTCTCTTCTCTGTAGAAAGATGCAATATAGTTCTCATCGCTGGAAGTACTATGGGCAACTTCTTTTGAAAATGGCATTATATACTTCTGACATGAGGAAGTTCATAAACTTGGTGTAATCTCCATTCATTTCTTCATTCAGTAGCATCTCTAGTATTTGCAAAGTTTCCTCATTGAAATAAAGAAACATCTTCAGCAAATAAGACTGAAATCTGAAGGTCTTGGTCTTGTGGAAGTCCATTAACTGAGAATGAATATTCTCAGCTAAGAAATCATCAAACTTAAGGCATGAAACTTGTATTGACTGACTGGACTCTTCTGAATCAATTGGAAAAGTACTAAATACAAAAAGTAGACTCATGAGGGGCTCAGTAATGTACTTGTTCATGTCTAAACCTAAAAACTGACAAAACAGGGTTACAAAGCACAGGGTTTCTTCATTGAAAAGGGAAGAATCGACTAGAAATGGTTGGTCTAATGACTCGACATCTGGTTTAAAACACTTCTTGAAAAAATCTTGCTTCTTCTATACTACAGACTCTCTAAAGCATTGGACTATATATTCTTCATTGTAATCCTTAGCTTTCAGGGTAAATTCATCAGGAACTAGCAGGGTTTTTCTAACGACCAGAGAATTAACGAGACACAATATTTTGGAGTTGGTAATGTCCATTATAACTCTTTCAGAAAGAGAATAATTATTGGCACACTAATCAACAAATTATGGGCAATTCAGGGTTTGTTCAGTTATGAAAAACTGGAAATAAGACTAGAAAATGTTATGGATATCATTTCCATGGTATTTAAGGAGTTTTAGCTTCTACTTAACAATATCAGTTGGTCCATTTAGCATAATAGTATCAAAATCCTCGGCATGTCTATCTTCAAATAACTCTTCCACCTTCTAATATTCTAGGTTCTGAGCTTCTACACTTCCCACTTGGGCCATTTTATATAGTTTCAAAAGGGACAAAAGGCCTACCTGGTGTTTTCACAAGTGGCAAATGGACGACGTATGGTTTGGCTTCTTCCACACTATTTGTAGCTTTCATTTTCTGATGCAAGATAATAAAATAATATCCCAATTTCATGTACACAGTCTTTTTATAACCGTTTTATATTAGTATCCATTTGGCATCTTTTGTAATAAAAACAATTCTCAGCCTTCCATCCTGCTTGATTGATTATGCGCCATCGATCCTTTCACGAACTTAATATGTCCTCTCCATCCAATACAACATTACCCCCTTATCCTCACAGCTCACACTCTGATATTTAACTTTAACCATGGATCTGGATATGGCATTTTCTAAGCCATCGATTTTCTTTTACTTTAACTAATTTCACAAATTTGTTTGCATATTCTGAGTGAGCATGTTTCATTTGTGAAACGATTTTGGGTCGTACTTCTTTTCGTGATCAAATACATACCATTCATTTCATCCACCCTTTATCTCCATTTCCAACTTCTGTATTTCTACCTTTCCTTGCATCTTTCCAATGTGAAATAATTTTCACCCGTAGTTCTTGATCCACCATAAATCTTAACCGTCCATTGATACAGCCTTTACTTGATTTCACAATCCTACTACCTGATTAACTTCCTACATGTTCCCATTGCAAAATCAATTTGGACCATAGATTAAAACTCTGCCAAGGTCTCTGTCGTTCAAAAATGTGGGACCTACAAGATTTTGCATCCCCAAAAATTTTTATCTTCCGTGCATGTTGTGGCAACGAAAAGCACATCCACCATAGATCTGATCCGCTCAATATCACAGTCATCGGAACATGGGGGTCCTATGATATTTCATGGACTGACAAATTTAAATACCCCGTGCTTCTTACCGTTGTGAAATTCACATCAACTGTAGATCTCCAGCATCATTAGATCTCAAGCATTGAAATATGCAACTTATACCAGGTTTCGCAAAGGCGGAGATTTAATATGTCTGTGCATGCTTAGATTGCAAAATCCACTGCTGCCGTTGATCTAGAACCCCATCAAATCTCAGCCATTGAAAACTGAGGGATATACTAGATTTCAAAATTGTCCTTAATTTCTTTCTATGCGCATGTCTGCTCAGCGAAATATTTGAGCATCGTCGATTTGCTTCCTTCTATCCATCCAACGATTGATCTTGCATGAATTTTAACCTTCTTCCACCAACATCAAATTTCTTTTTAAAACGTGCATATTTTCCTGGAAAAATCTTCTGCAACCTTTGGTAATTTCCTTCGTTGTGCATCTAATCCCTCCATTCCCATCATCACATAACCTTGAACAATTTTTTCTTGTTCAGACATATTTCCGGGGTTAGAATTTTGGGTTTTCAGCAATTTAAAACTTCAAAGCAACAAATGAACCCCTTATAACATGCAGGAACACCATCAACACCCTTCAAATTCATATAACATGGAAAATTCTCAGACCATCTTGTTTTCTTCACTGATCTAACCCCCTCCAACTACTTAGCTCAAAATAATGCTAACACTCACTAATACCAGTTGATTCAAATGAACCACTTGTGTTAATTCTCCAACTTAAAGGTGGCGATGGGGGCTTCATAGTTGTAAGCAAAGGAAGGTTTTGCAACCTTCTTGACCTACGAAGAGGTTGATCCTCCACAACTAGATATTTTGATTACACACACCTAGATATTGATTTATAACACAAACAAACCAAAGAGGACACCACAAATAAAATCCTTAATTATCCAAACCAGGTAAACAAAGGTACCTTCCAAAGGAGATATTGGGATGATGAGGCCCCAGGAATGACTAATTAAGGGAGAATAATAGTTACCCAGGGTCCACAATACACCTCCTTGGTTCCCAGCGCTTGAATCACCAAACTAATTTCCCAAATTGTATGTAAGGGATTTCCTCCCGATATCTCCCTAGGTATAGAAGAAATAGACTTCCACCATAACATGTGTAAGAATCCTAGGTCGGTATACTAAGGCTACCAAATATACAACGAAGGCCAAGTGGAACAATCATCAATCAAACTAGTGTGCATGGGCAACATAGCAAAGCCTGAAATTCAAACAGCACCGTCACCACACGGTGCCAAGGGTGGTACTGAGTGAATCCCCAAACGCACAACAGTTCTAGCGTATGCTAAACTGAGTGTTGGAGGGGTATCTCTGCAACCTAATCTTCACACGACCTCATGTTTGACTCCTGTGTCAGAGGATGTTTTCAGTTCACTTTCTTGTAAAAATGGATTTCCTAGTGATAGGCCACTATGTCTGATTTTAAATGGCTTTGGAGAGTTCAAGTTAACCCTAGTCCAAAACCCTAGCCTAAGCTAGTGAATGTTTCCCCTAAAAAGAAAATGTTACTAATAAATTTTAAGTTATGAGCTTTCTTTTTAAGGTTGTTATTTACTCAGGATAATGATCGTGAAACTTATGGTGATTTGACTCAACAATAAAGTGAAAAAATGAATGATGTAAAATGCTTCAATTTGAAATTATCTTTTATGTTTGAAGTAGGTGATTTGGTTCTGAAGTGGGATCACCCACATGATGAAAAGGGTAAGCACACTAAGTTTCAACATTTATGGGTAGGCCCTTTCCAGATTGCAGAAAAGTTAGGCCCCTCGACATACAAGTTACAGGATTTGCAGGGGTGGGAAGAGAACCTGCTAGTAAATGGCTTGGTTCTCAAACCTTATTTTTCTTAATGCTCTTGATTTTCTTTTCTATACATAAATAAATCTTTTGGTTTTGGTTTTGGTTTTGTAGTTAGTTTGCTTTATTTGCATTTGTTTTTCTTAGAGTTTGATTTACTTCAGTTTGTTTATTTTTCTTTATTTTTTCATTTTTTTTCAAATAAACCAGCACAACCTTTGGGCATTTGGGGAACATTGGAATTTTGGGAAATATGCAATATTTTGATTTAAAAAGATGATTATTAAATATGCATGTGTCATCATTCAGATCCTTTAAGTTGACAGACTATCTGAAGAGAGGTTATGAACACATTGAAGTCTTGTTTTAAACACCATCAAATAACTAAGGTTGAAAGAGCCTAGAATACTATTATAGGACTCCCTTCACTACACATTAAAAACTGTCCTAGGAAGCTAACAACAAAGGACCCACAGAGAGGAAGCAGATTGGATAGATGTATAGTATTTAAATGATACCATGCCACAAATAAAAGCCAAAAGGATAAAGAGTCAAAACTTCTGGAAATAATGCATACATAAAAAACATACTTAATAAAATCAGTGTTGGATAAGATTTCTCAGAGGTTCTTCTCCGTCCATGAGTTGAAAGAAAAAATATCTCTCACACAAAAGGACACTGTGGATGGAAGAACCTAAGTCAAGTTTCAAATAAGACAAGCAATTGGGGAAGACTCAAAAGGACAAAAGTCCATAAAGCATCAAAAGAATGCAAAAGGCATGGGAATGAGGAACAAATGAATATGTCTGCCCATACTCTGTTACGATCCTGTGGTGTTTGAGCTAGAAGAAATCCAATGGTAGCAATAAATGAACTTCATATCTTGGCCTCATAAGAGTTATCAGGACTTTGAAATCCTAGTTACCCTATCCTAGTGGACCATAATTAATGTTAAAGTTCTAAATCTTGCATTTCTAAAAGTCTGGACATCTTAAAAAAATCTTGAAGTTTGGGAAAAGTTGATTTAAGCAGAATACCGTAAAGCAGCTTTTGATTTTCAAAGTTATTTTTTTCAGAGATCTATGTTCACTAGCCAGTCGCCAATTGTTGTTGCTGCAACATATCCCCCAAAAAAAAATTATATTTTTTTAGGACCCCCCTTTTTAAATCCTAGTTCTATGCCTTAGACACTTTGACTTTGAAATCCAACATTTTATGTTTTGTTTTGATCATAGGAAGGTCTCAAGATTTTGGTATTTCACCAAGGAGAAAAGTTCTTTTTAACCCGCTATAGCAGATGTTTTCTAAGTCCAGAGCCGCTATGACAAAAAATTATCATTTTCTGAGCCGCAACGGTGGGTGCACTCTCTTGTTTCAAGCCGCTACTGTGGTTAGCTTTTCATGTGCGATCCGCTACAGCGGATGACTTCTAATTTGCATATCGAAAAGGTTTCGGATCTATTTTCATCTCGCTACGGCGGAAGGGTTCTCTAATTTTTTTAAGCCACTATAGTGGATAGTTTTTTTTATGCCAAGCCGTAACGGCGGATAGAGCTCCGTTTTGATTGACGAGGAAGTTCCCGATATTTTGGTTCCATTACGATGGAAGGATTCTCAATTCTAAGCCCCCTACGATGACCATCTCTTCGTGTTTTATTCTGCTTGACTACCGGGAGCCGCAACGATTGGGTTCTCTGATTTTTAACTACCATCAGGTCAAGTCCATCTGTCATGTCAAAGGAGAGTTTAGTTCCTTGCCGCAACGGCGGGCGCGCTTATGGTTTTGTTTTCGGAATGTTTTTGTTTCTTTAAAACCCGTCATTGCGGAAGTCGTTCCATATGTGTTTCCGCTACGATGGAGGAATTTCCTCGTCAGTGGCCTGATTCTTGTAAGTCCCACTTCAGCGAAGGTCTTTTAATCTCGAAGCCACTACGACAGATGGCAGCATGTTTCCTCACCGTTTGATTCTGATGGCAGAGCCACGATAAGAATGCAGATGCATTGTCAAGTTTGACCCGACGGTTGCAGATGAGTTTTATTGATTGGGTCGCCGTTGTCGTGGTCATTCCCATCTGAACTTATCATTTCTGGCCCGAAGCGTTTGGCGCCAATGGCGTTTTTCTCGCACCTGTATGTTTTTTGCCGCTTTAAAGGTTTTAACCTTGAAAGCCTATTTATTCACCTTAGTGGAAAGGGTTTTACCATTTTGTTTTACGGTGAGGGTTGGAAGTTGTTAGCACATTTTTACCCCGTTAGAAGCGTCGCGTCCCCTGTGGAGTTCACGTGGCATCTTCATCGAGCATTCTTCGACCGCGTGTCTAGCCTCCTGCCTTCCAAGTAGGTTTCACTCACTTTCTTTTATTGGTTGGTTTACTTGAGCTCCAAGCTACTATTTGTTGTTACGATGTGCAGGGTTAGGTTAGGTATTTAGCCTCTTCTAGGTTTAAAAGGGTTTTTTGCCGTGCATCTTTTTAGATTGCGTTTTGTCCATATTTTAGCTCACCCTGGTCACCCTACCTGCCCGCAGAGACTCAGTAGTCCAGTTAGAGGCGTTTCATCACGAGACCTATTAGAATTTTATGAATCTCCAGAAGCCCGAGCTTCTCGACAGCATGGAGCAGGCCTAGCGCTCGTTTAGGGCATTAGTAGTCACCTCACCTCAATAAAACCATAGGGATTTCACCATTTTATTTTTTGACCGCGGGGTGTTAAGCACAAAGATGGTAAACTGAGGACATCACCGCCTTCTAGGTCGAGGAGGTTTTTTGGGTCGTGGCTTTTTTAGGGTTTTGGGGCCATAGTGCAGAAGAACATTGCAGTGATTAAGATCGCATTTTTTCCCTGTTGGGGTACAAAGGCTGAGGTTTCCTAGGCCCAGAGTTTAGTGCCAAGCTTTGACCCATTTGATCTGTATTGTTATTTTGACCTAATGGCTGAAGAAATCAGAGTAATACAAATACTAATGGTTGTTTGGATAATCTACTTAGCATATCATGGCTAGTTAGTTCTATTGTTTAATTTAATGCATAAATTTATTTTATAATATAACACTAAGACATTTCTGGGTTGTTGCAGTTAACACTCACACCCGACAGTATGATGAAGAAAGGGAAGAAAAAGCCCAATATTGTTGAAGATGATTCAAATTCAGAAATGGCCAAAGCTCCAGCCATGAAAAAGGTAGAAATCATCTATGAGGATACGAAGGCCATAACTGGAGCTAAGCCCGATTTCAAGTGGGGTTAGATCTTCCACATGCTAAAGGAAAAGATGGTCCCGGAGGTAGGGTTAGAAGACCTGGTCATGTATTAAAATATATTGCAATTTGGGATCACTAAGGTGGCTACAAGACCTGAAATTCTCCCATGTGCAGAAGTCATTGGGTGGATATTTCCAAGAATAGATACCACAAGGATGATTATAAATGATGAGGACAAAAAGGGAGTGGCATCTTTTGCACCTGCGTTTATATCAGCAGCCTACATCTTACCAGAAAAGGAAACCAGCGTGACAACAGAATGAGTTAAGAGCCTAAAGTTGAATTATACAACCACAACAAAGATGATGGTGGCTGAGGGTAAGACGTTCCAACATAAACAATATGGAGAGCATGAGACTGCTGATCTTCGGATGCCTTTTAGAATAATAGCACTGATGTTGAGTAGGCTCTATGGTAGAGCTGATGGGAAACTTTATTATTTCAGTTGGATCCCACTTATGTACTATGTAGCCATGGAGGGAAGAATTTTTAATTAGGTAGATATAGTTTCCAGTAATTTGGTCAAATGCATCAAAGCAGCTCAGGAAGGATTGCAGCAAAGCAAATCAGAATTTTACATGTCTTCTTTTATAATAAACTGCATACTCTACCCTCATAGGTTCAAGAAGCTCAACTGCATGTGGAAAGGGAGAAAATCCCCTATATACATAGCATACCAGATACTGGGGGCTCATAAGTATCATAGTCATTACCAGTTGATATGTGATGAATTTCTGAGACCCCTGTATCAATAGATTTTCCTGGAAGAGTGTCCATGCTTATTTAAGGGAGATTTAGAATCCATCAAGGAATATGGGGATTACTTTTGATCCCAAGAAGGTACATATATAAGGGTGTATGGGGGAACCAAAGCCCCCTCACTGCTGCCCAAATACGCAATTGATTACATAGTGCACAAGGAAGCGGTTAGATAAGTTTTTCTAGATGGTTTTGGGAATTATTTGTTTGATTTGAAGAAGGTTGTGTTCCCATCAGTACCGTTCTATGTGGGAAGCTACAAGTTTTCCAAGGTTAAGGGAGCTCTGGAATTCATCAAGGAACTAGAGAACTTCCATTTTAGAGAAAAGAGATTTCATCGAAATGACTCCCATGGTAAGGTGGCAACTCATAAGGCCGCTCATAAGGTGAATTTTGAATATACAGACTATGTAGACAAGGAGGAACAAGTATACAGGAATGTTTATAGCATGGTTGCTTTGAGCAAGTGTTTGAAAAGGAAGACCTATAGAGTCAAAGGGAGCAGCAACAGCAATCCAAAACCAAACGAGCAAGAGGAAGAAGCTACAAAGAAGGCCAAGGAAGAGAGTTCTTGTAGATTGGTAGCAGGAGCAAAGAATCTCTTAGCTGAGGAAAAACAACGAGAAGAAGAAGAAGAAGCTTCTAGGGAAGAAAAGAGAAAGAAAGAAGAAGCCATCCAAGGTAAGATTGTTGGGCTAGAAAAGGCCATAGCTCAGGAAGCTTTGAATCCAGGACTAGAAGGACAAGACCTAGAAGACTGCACCGAAGAAAAAAGTAAGAAAAATGAAGAAGATCTAGGTGGTGAAGACCAAGAGCAGATCCCTGCCCAAGATAACCCAGAAGACCCCCCATCCACTTCAGGAACCATACTTACAGGAGGCCATCTTCCCATAGTTGAAATGGGGTTAGTACCATTTACCCCATCCCAAGAGTATGGTGTGGCATGTCTAGAGGACATACAATTCGATCCCAAAATGAAGTCAATCGTTTGGAGAATAGAAAAGACTCTAAAAAGGGGAGACTGACCCCCAGTCACCACAGTCACAGAGAGAACAGTTGTGAAAAATGTTGAAGATAATCCGAAGCAAATGGCTTCCGTGGGCATTGCGTCTGCATATCCAAATGCTCACAATATTGAAATACTCACAAAGAACCTTGAGCAGTTCAAGGGAAAAATGGCCAAGATGAAAGGGGTTTCGAAGAAAGAGGGAAGAGTCAGTAGAGAATCCAAGAGAAAGTATGAAGATACTCTCTCAGGCTATGAAAAGTTGCAGCAAGATTACCAAATTCTGGGAGAAGAATGGGACACTTTGAAGCAGTATAACATGAACCTGATTAAGGAAAAAGGGGAGTTGGAAAATAAAATTGCAGAGTTGGAAACACAGAAGTCTACGACTGAACAGAAAGAAGGACAATATGAAGCCCCCAAGTGGTGGCACTAGAGGCTCAAAAGAGCTCGTTGGAGGTGTTGTTGAAAGTAGCAAATGAACAAAGAATAGACACTATAGCACCTTTGACAAAGCATGCTCTTATGCTCATGAGCAAAATATATCAGATGCGGGTCCAGATCAAAAAGGAGGTTTTGAAGGTCAAGCAAGTAGAAGCTCGACTGGAAGAAACCTCAGTCATAGCTTCTCAATTCAGAGACAAGACACAGAATGTCATGGAAATCATTCAAGGAAGATTGACATGGTTGGAAACAACCAAGGAGCCCTCAAGGAATGCACTAGTCAAATATTTGGAGAGAATGCAGCTTGATTACGAACTGATAGGTTTTGGTAATAAAGCTGCTGAGAAGTTTGTAGAGGAAGTCAAGAAAACTAAGCACCAATGCATGGAGTTTTGTGAGAAGGTACTTACAACTCACAACAGGTGCCAAACATCCTACATGAAAAGGTTAGATGAGCTTCCCGCACATGAAGAACATTTGAAACAATTGCATGCTAGATTACAGGAAGATGAGTTGGGCATATAGTTGATTAAAAGCTTGGAGGAAAAGGTGCTCAAAAGTGTAATTGCTCAAGCAGTGGTAAACAGCTATCGATTGGAAGATCAACTCCGAGTACTTCCAACTAGAATGGCTAACATAAAGGCTCAGATTGACAAGCATGAAGTCACTGTCAAATTTTTGGACCCATCAGACTTTGAGAAAATAGTTACGGATGTTATGGCAGGGAAGCAGTTTATTTATGAGTTAGTCAGGTCCACTTTAAGTGTTCTGTCTTATTGACACATGGGAAACCTATTTTGTAATATTTATATTAGCAAGTCCGCTAGATGACAAATCCTTTTTTGTTACCGAATTGCAAAGGAAGCCCAAAGGGCAGGGAAATCAAAGGTCATTTGGAAATGTATAAGTATAGGTAAAATCGAATGAGAAAAGGACTTTTCCATGCTCTCTTATGTGAAATGCTTCATGTAAGAAGAACTATTTCTTTTTATAATAAAGAAGGACAGATTTTTTTTCTGCTGGAGAAGGAGTTGTTCAAGTTTCAAATGCATGCTGTGTGGATGGTTGCATGTGGAAAGGGGGAAAATCCCCTATATACACAACATACCAGATATTGGTGTCTCATAAGTATCATAGTCATTACCAGGTTATATGTGAAGAATTCCTGAAACTCCTGTATCAGCTGATTTTCCTAGAAGAGTGTCCATGCTTATCTGAGGGAGCTTTAGAATCCATAAAGGAATATGGGGATTACTTCTGCTACCAAGAAGGTACATATCTAAGGATGTATGGGGGAAATAAAATCCCCCTCATTATTTCCCAAATACGCAATTGATTACATAGTGCACAAGGAAGCGGTTAGACAAGTTTTTCTGGATGGTTTTGGGAATTATTTGTTTGATTTGAAGAACTTTGTGTTCCCATCGATACCATTCTATGTGGGAAGCTACAAGTTTTCCAAGGTTAAGGGAGCTCTGGAATTCATCAATGAACTAGAGAACTTCCATTTCGGAGAAAAGAGCTTTCATCGAAATGACTCCCAGGGTAAGGTGGCAGCTCATAAGGCAGCTCATAAGGTGAATTTTGAATATACAGACTATGTAGACAAGGAGGAACAAGTATACATGAATGTTTAAAGCATGGCTACTTTGAGCAAGAGTTTGAAAAGGAAGACCTCTGGAGTTAAAGGGAGCAGCAGCAGCAATCCAAAATTGAACGAGCAAGAGGAAGAAGCTGCAAAGAAGGCCAAGGAAGAGAGTGCTCATAGATTGGCAACAGGAGCAAAGAAACTCTTAGCTAAGGAAAAACAGCGAGAAGAAGAAGAAGAAGCTGCCAGGGAAGAAAAGAGAAAGAAAGAAGAAGCCATCCAAGGTAAGATTACTGAGCTAGAAAAGGCCATAGCTCAAGAAGCTTTGAATCCAAGACTAGAAAGATGAGACCTAGAATACTGCACTGAAGAACAAAGTAAGAAAAATGAAGAAGATATAGGTGGTGAAGACCAAGAGCATATCCCTGCCCGAGATAACCCAAAAGACCCCCCATCCACTTCAAGAACCATACTTACAGGAGGCCATCTTCCCATAGTTGAAATGGGGTTAGTAACATTTACCCCATCTAAAGAGTATGATGTGGCATGTCTAGAGGACATACAATTTGATCCCAAAATGAAGTCAATCGTTTAGAGAACAAAAAAGACTCTGAAAAGGGGAGGCCAACCCCCAGTCACCACAGTCACAGAGAGAATAGTTGTGAAAAATGTTGAAGATAATCCGAAGCAAATGGCTTCCATGGGCATTGCATCTACATATGAAAATGCTCACAATATTTACAAACTCACTGAGACCCTTGATCAATTCAAGGGAAAAATGGCCGAGATGAAAGCGGTTTTGAAGAAAGAGGAAAGAGTCTATAGAGAATCCAAGAGAAAGTATGAAGATACTCTCTAAGACTATGAAAATTTGCACCAAGATTACCAAATTCTGGGAGAAGAATGGGACACTTTGAAGCAATCTAACATGAACCTGATTAAGGAAAAAGGGGAGTTGGAAAATAAAATTGTAGATTTGGAAACATAGAAGTCTACGGCTGAACAGAAGGTAGGACAATATGAATCCCAAGTGGTGGCACTAGAGGCTCAAAAGAGCTCGTTGGAGCTATTGTTGATAGTAGCAAACGAACAAAGAACGAGCATAGCACCTTTGACAAAGCATGCTCTTTGGCTTGTTTCCGTGGCTTTGTTGGGTTGTTTTTTTATGGTTTGATCCACCAGTTGGAATATGATTTGGCTCATTACTTGGCTTGTACTCAGTCAGTTCGGCGTTGTTGGTTGGCTCCATCGTTACATGTGGCGTCGGTGTTAGCCATGGGGTCGAGGGATAAGCCCCTGATCCTGCCTTTTTCCCGAATTCTAAACATATTGAAATTTAAATAAAACCCACAACTTATAGGGGTAAGAAACATCTACGGAATTCTTTCCTAGGTGGGCGTTGTTAGGTCGTTGGTGGAGGTTGAGGCCATGGGTTCGATCCCCGTGATCTCCACAAATTTTTAACAAACGATATAATACATGCCAACAAGGCTTCCACATTGTAGACCCTGATTGGTCCACATAACATGCCATATCATCAAACCTATCCACGTGGAACCCTATGGTACTGCCATGTGGCTCTAGATTTTGACATGTCCATGCCACGTGGAACCCTGTGTGTGTGCCACGTTGCCCACTTTTATTTTCCTTTTAAACCATCAATTATATATTTTTGTTGAGACTTCAAAACCCCATAACTTTCACATTTGGATGTTGTTTCGCATGAAACGAACATTTCTTGAAAGATATTAACGAGATCTACACATACATAAGATTTTATTCACTATTTGACGAATTTTATTTTGATCAAAATTTGAGATCATCTTAGGTCAAACCTTCCCATTTGGAATCTTTTGGCCACCAAAAGCACGAAATCATTCAGAAAATAGGTGAGGGTATAGCTCCCTCACTCTTCTAGTATCTAGAAACCACGGTTTTCTTGGATGCATTCCTTTCAGCCCCACATAAAGAATTTCCATGTCACCTCTTCGTGAAGATATGACCTCCTTATCAAGTATAACATCTTCCTGAAGTTCATTGAGTTATTTAGGAGAAAACTTTTCCACAGAAGGTACTTGAACCTGATCATCTTGGTACATAATCATAGCAGGCTCATAGAGTTTCAAGTTTTCCACATTAACAAGAGAATGCATTTGCATATAAGGAGGCAATTCTAACTGAAAAGCATTATTACTGGCTTTATCCAAAATTGTATAAGGTCCATACCTGATAGGTTTCAACTTTCAACCTTCTCCTTGGAGTCGTTCTTTGCTTATATGAATCCATACTCGATCACCAATTTGGAAATTATGTTCACCCAATACATGTCATGTCTTTCCTTATACTTGGACTGGCTTGGTTCCAATTGTTCATGCATTGTTTGATGAATCAAATGGATCCACTGAATAAACTTCAAAGTTGTATTCGCATCAACTTGTCCATATTCCATTGAATCCTTCCCAAAAACAAATTCTAAGGGAGAATTTGGTAAATACCAAAACATGTCTCAAATGGAGACTTATGTGTTGAAGAGTGTATGTATTTGTTGTAACCATTTTGAACATAATGCAACTATTCATCCCAAATCCTAGGATGCTTGGCACAATACCCTCAAAGAATATGTACAATGGTCTGGTTGACCACTTCAGTTTGTCCTTCGGTTTGTGGATGAAATGTTGTGCTTTCTTTAGTTTTGTGTCCATACGTTCCCATATAGATGACCAAAATCTCCCAAGGAAGTGAAAATCTCGATAAGATATAATATAAGTAGGTACTCCAAAATGGAGCCATACATTTTTTAAGAACAAATGGGCAGTCATCTCAGTTTTTATATGCTTTTTACAAGGCATTAGTATGCACATTTTACTGAATCTATCCACAACAACATATAAATAATCATGTCCCTTTCTAGACATTGGTAACCCTCCTACAAAATCCATTGAAACACTTTCCAATGGACATGAAGGAATTGGAAGTGGAGTGTACAACCCTAACTTTATGTTACTTGGTTTACTTGTTGCACACATAACACATCCTTTTACATATTTGGATACGATATCATTCATTCGAGGCCAATAACAAAACTTTTGTAATTGTGCTACAATTTTTCCTACTCCAAAATGTCCTAAAATGAGAGAACTATGAGCTTCTCTTATCACATGCACTCTTTCACTTTGTGGAATACAAATTTTTCCAATATGATACAACAACTTGTCATGTATATGATAATTGTTTCTTCATTCTGATAGCCATGCCTTAGTGATTCATATACTTCTTTAAAGTCTTCATCCTTAGTATATTGTTCAACAAAACTTGAATGTACCAAAGGACTTTGTTGAATGACAATAGAAGCATTTATTGGAGGTCTAGATAACATATATGTTACTTTGTTCTAAATTCTTTTCTTATACTTTATAACCAAATGAAATTGTTGTGGAAAACACATCCACCTGAAATACCTTGATTGTTGTAGATTAGTTTGTGATTGAAGATATTGTAGGGGTTGATGATCAGTAGGTATGATTGTTTATTTACGCATTAGGCAATGTTTCCACTTCTTTACACTTTGTACTAATGCATACAACTCTTTGTAGAAGGTAGGATAGTTGATTTTTGTTTTAGAGAAGGTATCAGAATGATAGGATATTGTTTTCTTATGTTGCATTAAGACTGCCCCCATGGCATAACCACTAGCATAAGTTTCCATCTCAAATGGTTGTTGTAGATATGGAAATGCAAGTACTAGAGTTGTGTTGATCTTTTCTTTCAGTGTGTTGAAGGATTTTTCTTCCTTGCCTTCCCATTGAAATACTTTGTTCATGATTTTCAAAGCATGTAAAGGAGAAGCTATGAAGGATAAGTTCTCAATGAATTTTCTTCAGTATTGGGCTTCTCCCAAAAAGCTTCTTACATCAGTGACATTATTTGGATTAGGCCAATTTGGAATGACCTCCACTTTAGAGGGATCAATCATCAGTTCACCACCACCTATAATGTAACCTAGATAAACTAAAGATGTCTTTCCAAATTCACATTTGGACATCTTTAAGTCCAATTTCTCCCTTGCAAGTACATCCAATACTTGTTTTACATGCTTGACATACTCTTCCCAAGTACGACTAAAAATCAAAATATCATCTAAGTAGACTATGACAAAGTCATCAATAAAAGGCCTAAACATATCATTCATATCCCTCATAAATGTTGTGGGTGCATTACAAATCCTAAAGGGAATTACCATCCATTCATACAATCCCTCTCTAGTTTTGAAAGCAGACTTCCAAATATCATTGTCATGGATATGAATTTCATGATAGAAACTTTGTAAGTCTAACTTAGTGAAAAATATTGAATTCTTAAGTTGATCCAATAAATAATCAATTCGAGGAAGAGGATACATGTTCTTAATTGTGATTATATTCAGTTCCCTGTAATCAACACGCATACGCCATGTGCCATCTTTCTTTGGAACCAAAACAATCGGTAAACCACACAGAGAGAGACTTCGCTGAATGTCCCCTCTCTCAAGAAATTCCTAAACATGTTTCTTTATCTCTGCATCCCCAATTATGGAAGACCTATACATACCAATATTAGGAAGAGGTGCATCTTGCTGTAAATGAATTTCATGTTGAATTTCCCTTTTAGGAGTTAACCCTTTAGGTCCTTGAAACAAAATATCATAATTAGATACTACTTTAATCAAGTCTTTTTTAAGTTTTAGATCACATCCTATAAAAGATTCAATTTGTTCAACATATTTTGCTTTAACTATAAAAAGGACAAAGTTCTTACTAGAATTTACCATCCTCTTCATTTGATTTGAAAAAACTAAAGAAATATTAGTTTTAATGTGATGTGCATGAACAATGTATTCAATACCATCTTTGGTGAGATGATACTTGTTATCTTCCTTGTAAAAGATAGCATTCCTATCATAAATATATAGAGTACCCAACACAATACCACATATATCCAATGGTCCCACATCTAGATCTACTTCATCAACAAATCCATAAGTAATGGAAAATCTAAGTCGACACTATTTTGTAACTTGCAAATGTGCATTATCACATACCCATCCAAGTGGATATGGATTTGGGTGTAACTTAGTTTCCAAATGTAGTTTTATTTCTTCTGAAATGAGATTTTCTTGTGATCCACTCTAAAAAAGAGTATCAATTTTTGTGTGTTTAAAGTTACTCTAATATGAAACAACTCACTCCTCTTTCTTTCATCAACAATAGGTTCATTCGTTGAAACATAAACAAAATGGTTTTTACCTTGAATGCTTGTAGCAATCACCTTAGTTTCATCCCCATAAACAAATCCCAAATCATGTTGGACTGTTATAGTAGTAGTCTTCTTGTATTCCTTATTCTGAAACTTCTCAGGACTAAGTTATGGATGAAGTTTCCAACCTTTGGATGCATCATGGCCTTTTTCTGACAGTGAGCATAAGTAGTTTTATCTCCTTCTTTCTTAACAATAGTTGTATGTTTACCTTTCCCTTTACCTTTGAACTTGTTTCCATCTGGTTTAAAAGGTTTCTTGGAAAAGTGTTCTTTTTTATTCTTCCCCTTGGACTCCATATGAGTTGCTTGAACACATACATCATCAAAGTTAGTCGAATTAAACATTAGTATCATATGACGTGAATAACTATGTAATCCTACTATATACTTGAGAATAGTTTCTTGAGTGTAAAGAGGTATATATGCCAAGTACCAAAGATCTTTTCCTGAATTCTTGTGTGTATTCCTACACACTTTGTCCCTTACCTTGCCTCAATTTCTACCAGTCCATCATAGCTTACTGCATATACCTCAATGGATAAAATTGTTTTTTTAATGTTGAAGTGAACTCATACCAAGAGGATATAATATTACCTTTTGAGGCAAGATCCTCTTGGGATCTACTCTCCCACCATATGAGAGCGGTCCCTCCAAGCCGGAGAGAAGACAACTGAATTTTGATGCTATCTTCAGTAAAAAATTTAATCCTACAATAAACTTCTATTTGACGGATCCAATCGTCTAATTTTTTAGCATTAAGTTCTCCTTTGTAAATAGGTAATTCAAACTTAATATCGAGCTTCAATTGAGGCACATTAAAGTAAATTTTTTCATCAAGTTTATTCTTCTTTTCAAATGGAGAATGTAAAGAACCATCAAGATAAGATGATGAATATGGTGGAGTTTTAGGAGGGTCCTCACCACCTTATTTTTTAACTTCAGCGTGATATGGACCACCTTGTTCACCTTTCTTCCGATCTTGGTAAATATCCTCCACCGTTATTTGAATTCTCATGAAAGCTTTAAGAAAATCCCATTCATATGGGATTGAATAAGTTGCTTCTTCTCCTTTTGGTGAATCCATTATTTCTCTTCTTGAACCAATTTCTGGATCAAATTCTTCAAGTTCTCCTTCACCACGTTGTAGTCTAGCTCTTGTAACATTCACAAAATCAGAATGCAATGGTTAACCTGCTCTGATACCAAACTTGATCTGAAATTTTTAGGATCTTTTTAACCATATAAATGGCATGTGAAATTTGTATGTTAAAAACTCATAAAAAGGATTTAAAAGATGAAATTTAAATGCTTAAAACATACACATAAGCAAATAAATAAGATGCAAACCATGAAACTAATAGACAGTAGATGATGACAAACTTCACCCCTCCTGGGTTACATCTTCGAGCCACTTCCAATGAGAAGGTCGACCTTATTAAGTCTTCAAAAGCTTACATACATAAGTTTTGGAAACACCTCTATTTTCTATCACTAAAAAACAGAAACAAATAGCACCATTGTGATCCTCTCAAAATTTCAAGAAAAAATAGTATAAACTCAACCAAGTTTGCCTAAGGCCTCCTCTAGCATGTAAATCGAGACAACTCTTACTGCGTTGTGTGAAGTTGTACGGAATTGTACTTTTTCTTGCCTCGAGAACTGTTCCCATTAATGGCATGTACCTTCTCCTTGGGATATGTGCACAAAATGGTCACCAAACTTGGTTTCTTCATGGCTTTGGCCATGGTTTAAATAAAAAAAATTGGGCATGCGTGGGAGAGCCATGCGCCCCTCTTTGGACCTTGATCTCCACCTTTGAATTCTTAAATAAAAATTGTCGCTTTGTAGCCAAAGTATGGGTTGTGTCCCATCGAAAAAGTGTTGGCATTGGGGGGGAAAGGCCCTAGGGTCAAAATCGTGGTCCTCTCCCCTTCCAATGTAAACTTATCATTTGGTGGGGTTTTATTGGACCATCGTTTGGCATATGTTTTGTCCATTGACTTGTTTGTGTGGATTTGTTGGACCATTTATTTGTGGTTTGATCCACCAATTGGCATATGATTTGGCTCATGATTTGGATTGTACTATGTCAGTTATGCATTGTTGGTTGGTTCCACTATTACATGTGGCCTCGGTGTTGGCCACGGGGTCAAGGGATAAGTCCTCGATCCCGCCTTTTTTTCCCATTTTAAAACACATTCAAATTTAAATATAACCCACAACTTATAAGGTAAAGAAATATTTGTAGAATTCTTGGTTAGGAGGGCATTGTTAGGTCGCAAGTGGAGGTTGAGGTCGTGGGTTCGATCCCCATGATCTCCACAATTTTTTTAAAAATGGTACAATACATGCCAACAGGGATTCCACATGGCAAACCCTGATTGGTCCACCTAGCCATATATTCAATCCTGTCCACGTGGCACCATGTGGTACTGCCACGTGGATCTAAATGTTGACCTTTCCATGCCACATGGAACCTTGTGGGTGTGCCACGTGGCCCTTTTATTTTTCCTTTTAAACTTTCAATTTTACCTTTTTCTGATATTTCAAAACCCCATAACTTTCACATCTAGGGTTCGTTTCGTGCAAAACGAACATTGTAAAAAATCTCTTCACGAAATATGCGCATATGTAATATTTTATTCATTATTTAAATACTTTTATTTTGATCAAACTTTGAGATACTCCTGGATCAAGTTCAAAAAATAATTCTTGCGCTCATCCATGAGGTACTGAATGTTCAATTCTTTCTTATTCATCCCTAGAACAACAAAGAAGTGGATAGGAAAACTAACAAAGGTTCTCATCTAAGACAAGGTGATCTCTTGATAAACAATCAATGTCTTCAAATCAAATGGTCCCCATGCTTGTATTTATAAGCAGTTGTTCCCTTGGTTCAAGACTTAGGTGAATTCTTGGCTTGACTTTCGAAAAAATATAAAGAGGGCCCTTATTATCCATTTTCCCATGAGACCCATATAATTTTCTTATCCCATGCTTCAACGGTCGATGAATGGACAGGTGGAAACTTAGCTCAACAGACATTTTTAAGCATTTGTAGTTTATTGGTATGTTGTGTAATGGGAGCTTCCCATGTGATAGCCTTTATAGAGGTTAGTCGACCAGACCACAAAAATAATTCTACAACTTACCAACTCTAGAAGAATCAAGTAGGGAGGTAATCCTCAGCCTTTTCATGAAATTTGGAATGCGATGGCCTCCTCTAAATGCCAAAAGGGAAAAAAGGAATATATATAATTGTTGGGAACAGGTCGAATGAAAGGGATATTACCATGTAGGAGGAAATGGTGAGTGAAATTTTGAAGATGAAGAATTTCACAGAGGACTTCATGAAGATGTTGCGGTGTCTATTCGAGGTTTGTTCAATAGCCTGTGACGAGAACATGAAGTCTTCAGTGGACATCTCTAATATTAGGTCGTGTTTGGATGGCATTGAGGGAAATGTTCGAGTTCAAGCTAGCAAGATCAAGGAAACGAAGCGTAGGGTGTTGAACCTAGGGATGCTTCAGGCCTGAAGGCACAAGGAAATTATAAGGGTCATTGAAACTCTGAAATATCAGCCAGAGAGACAATCCATGGAAAATAATGAAAGGAACGAGAACCGATGTTTGCAGTTGCAGGAGATAGCTAAAAAAATTCCAGAGGGACATGGTTGGATGCAACATGGACACCAATGAACCAATGCAATATAATAGGCCCTCTCCCATGAAAGAATCTTTGATTGTTCAACCAAGTGTCGTAGAATAACAGACTCAAGAATGAATATTCAAGGGCTCTTTTCTCCATTTTTTATATATGTATTTTTGTTTAAGTTTCTGTGTAAATTATGATATAATTTACACAGTAAAAAGCAGTAGTATGGGTTTTAGAAACTTCTACTTTTTTAGACCTTTGAAAAAGCTATCGAATGACTGCCTTTCTTTTTTATCCTAACACTCCTTTTGACAATTTTGAGGATGCCATGTATGTAACTTTTACTTACTGCAATTTAGTCACATCATAGAAACTAACCGACATTATAATAACTAATGGAACAAATAACTAACGTTCAATATTTATTTAATTCATAAGTCAATAAAATCATTTAAGATTCAATTTTTGAACCGACATTATAATAACTAATGGAACAAATAACTAATGTTCAATATTTATTTAATTCATAAGTCAACAAAATCATTTAAGATTCAATTTTCGCCTAAGGATGATCCCAGAGGAGGGATCAAAATGTCGAGACAATCAGTCCATCTAACGTAGTTCCTATCTAGACCAATGTTTAACTATGTACTATGCTCTATTTCCTATATAAAAATTATCTTTTTTGTTTATGTTAAAAAAAACATCAGCACATATGTAGAGACTCTTTATTTACATATAGGTATAAAAAATCATTAAACTCAACCAAAACAACCATAATTTGGTGTAATGATTCAACTAAATGCGATGACATCTTCCTTGCAGAGAATAACTCTCAAATGATGTTTTATTGATGTGAAAGCTCCTTTATTTAAACAACTAAAGTGTCTCTTGGAATTCAAATTTCAAAATATCTGTTGGAGTCCATGAGGAATCTCCATCTTCTTAATTATTATTTACAATAGTTACAAAAATCTAATCCTTTTGGGTTAGGTTAGGTTTTTAATATTCTTCTCCTTAATCTGAAGGGGTGTTTGTGAGTTCAAGCATGTTTCTAAAATTTTCAAACTTTTCTCTTCCAAGTGCTTTGGTGAAGATGTCTACAATTTGATTGTTCATGGACTAATTTCATAAATGGATTGTGTTAACCTCTACATGATGGCGGATCAAATGGTACTTCATGTTGATGTGCTTGGTTCGATCATGGAATCTAGGATTCTTGGAAAATTTTATTTTGGAAGTATTGTTTATTAGTAGAGGAGTGTATTTCTTTGTTTCTTTTGCAAATATTCAAGTATATTTGTGAGCCACACAATATCCTTCATTTATTGCACAACAACCAGATACTTTGCTTATGTTGTCGAATCTACTAGAACTGGTTGTTTGCATGATCTTTAGGAGACAGTTGTTGATCCAAGACTCGTAAGGTAGCCCAAAGTAGACACTCATGTCTCTTTATCGATATCAAAGTCTAAATCAAAGTACCCGATAAGTTTTAAGTCTTACACATTAGATTACTTGAGTCCAAATTCTTGAGTCCCCTTCAAGTATCTTAGAACTCTTTTGGCGGCAGACCAGTGTCCTTCACAAGGTTTTTGCATGAACCTTGAAAGGATTCCAGCAACATATGAAATATTTGGCCTGGTGGTGGTAAGGTAGATAAGGATTCCCACAAGCTGTCAGTACTTGGTCGCATCCTTGAATTCATTTCCTTCATTGGATGTGAGATTCAAATTTTTTTCCATTGGAGTAGAGGGAGGGTTGAATTCTATCATACAAAAGTCGTTCAAGAGTTATCCAACATACTTTTTTATGGGATATGAATATGTACTTAGGATGTTGAGTTACTTCAATTCCCAAGTAATAGTAAAGGTGTCCCGAATATGTCATTTCAAATCCCTTCTTCAAATATTTATGTATGGATGCAATATAACTAGTATTATTCCTTGTCATCAAAAGGTCACCCACATACACCATAAGATACACAACATATCTTCCAAGATTCTTTACAAATAGTGTTGCGTCATTAAGATTAGAATGTTTGAAATTTAACTTCAAAAGATGCTCGGTTAGCTTTTCATACCATGCACGAGGTTCTTGATTCAGGTTGTAGAATGACTTGATGAGCTTACATACCTTATATACTTTCCCTTTCGCAAGAAACCCTTATGGTTAAGACATTAAGACATTCTCTTTCAAGTATCCATTCAAGAAAGTTGTTTTCACATCCATCTGATGAACTTTCCACCCAATATGTAAACGATAATAAGGTGCAGATGGTAGCCCATTTTTCTATAGGGGATAACATCTCTTCATATTCAATTCCTTCCTTATGAGCATTTCCTTTTGCTACAATCCTTTCCTTGTCCTTGTCAAGTGAGCCATCTGGTCTGTATTTTTTCTTGTATTCCCACTTATAACCAATTGGTTTGGTTCCAAATGGAGGGTCAACCAACTTCTACGTTCAATTCTTCATGAGCGCATCATACTCATTCTGCATGGAATCTTTCAACTCATCCCAAGCATCATCTTCTTCAAAATAATTTGGTTCAAGGTTAGAAGATAAATTCAATTCACAATCATATGAGACATCCATGTCTTCTACATCACATAAGTTTGAGTTATGTGCATCTCCTCCATCTTCTTGTCTAGTTAAACTTCTTGTTCCCATCTTTCCAACTTCATCCAGGTGGACACTTTCAAGTGTCTTTGTGTGCCCTTTTGGAACTTTCTGTGATGCCCAGGTTGATCAGTTGGTAATGCTTCATTTTCTTCAAGATTCAGTATTTCAAATTCTTTCAATCACATCATCCAGTTGAACCTCATGTTCAAGTGAAGTGGTAGGAACTTCTTCTTCCTGAGTTTCTTCATGATGGGGTGTTTGTGCTTCAAAAGGAAATTTTAGATATTGATCCAAGACAAGGACCCCTCCTTCAAGATGTGGATTTTCAATATCAACTTCATAATATGTCTTTACATGGGAAAAAAATTTCATACGATCAAGTTGTATTTCAATAGACTTGTCATTTTTATCCATTTCAAGGAAAATGACATCTTTGGAAAGAATAAATTTCTTGTTTACCTCATCATAAAGATGATGTGCCTTGGTAGTGTTTAAATATCCCAAGAAAATTCATTTATGACTTTGAGTACCAATCTTGTCTCTTTGTTCCTTTGGTATCAAGGCATAGTAGGTGGAACCAAAAACCTTGAGATGCTTGGCCGAAGGGATGCAACCATACCACATTTCATATGGAGTTGTTTTCAAGGGCATGATTTTGGAATTCTATTTCTGAAAATAGAATGCACATAGCACTCCATCACCCCAAAACATCAATTTGACATTCTTTATAAACAACATGGATCATACCATTTTCATGATGCTTCTGTTCATTTTTTCTGCCACGCCATTTTGTTGAGGCTTGTAAGGAACTGTAGTTTGGTGTGCAATCCCATGTTAATGAAGAAAGTTATCAAAATTACTAGAATTGTATTCTTTTCCATTATCAATACAAAGTGTGACAATATGAGATTGTGCTTCATTTTCTATCCATGCATGAAAATTTTTGAATGTTTAAATGCTCATGATGCTTTATTGATGTGAATAAATCCTTAATGATGCTTTATTGATGTTGAAGCTCATTTATTTATACAAATAAAGTGTCTCTTGGAATTTAGCTTCCCAGAGATCCATTGGATTCCACGAGGACTTTTCATCTTCTTAATGTTATTTACAGTAGTTACAAAACTCTAATCATTTTGGATTAGGTTTCTAACACTCCTTAAAATTAATAGTAACATTGTTTTTGGTTTTGGTATTATTCCTTGTCTACCCACCTACCTATGGTTTTTAGTACCTATGTGTTTTAGACGCTCATTATAGTGATATATCCCTATGTGGGTTATTACACACTTATTATAGTGATATATCCCTATGTGGGAATTCATTCCACATTAATAAAATTTTCATAAAAAATAATAATCGAAGTGATCTACCATTGGATTAATTATTGTGATTATCCAAGCTAACAACAATTTGTTTATTATTTTTATGATGGAATTCATTAAAATACATATAATGAATTCAGATTTAACCACCAATCTATGATCTTTTGGCATCCATTAAAAGGTTCTTGTCTGACCAATGATGGAAAATAATGTACATGAAAATAGAAAAAGAGGTTCACCAAAACAAATGTATATATAATATTATAATGTTAAGTGTAATGCACATATTCTAGCAAAATTATCAATGAAGAATAATACAAATCCACCTTAAAACGCAACCATAGAGAGGTTAATAGGACTAGAAGAACAATACACATTGAGTGTCCTAAACAACAATTCACATTTCACTATTGGAAGTCTCATTGCATTCATTATTTACAAGGTGAAAATTAAATTCTTAGTGCCAAGATATTGTTTTTTGGGGTCTTTGTCCCATAGCTCCATGGTGGGATTTCAAGGCTACAATGAAAATCTATGACAAAGGGTTGCTTATTATCCTTACTATTGGTGGAGGTTCAATCAATATTCAACTCACTACTCTTGCAAGGTGGCTTAGAGTCTAAATACAATGATGATACAAAGTCTAAAAAGAGTGACTCAAATAGGAGAGTGGGTGATCAAGACAAGTGCCCTTCTATAGGAAAACTCCAGTCATTGGAGAGAAAAGGACCCAACATCAAGAAATTCTCAGCACTAGGACTAGCTCATCCACAAAAGAGGGACATATATGTCTTCAAATGGCTCCATATCTATTTTTTTAAAATGTGGTTAAGTCTCTTGTGGAAGTTGAGCATATTAAAGATTGATTATAGTCAATGGAAATAACTAAGGGCCAAGACAATATAGTTGATAAGTTGTATTTTTTGTTTTTATACACTAAATCAACCCCAAGAGTGGGGCATACATGTACTCGAATAACTCCAATATCTATTTTTTATCAATGTGGTCAAGTTTCATGTGGAAGTTAGGCACATTAAGGATTGGTTATACATTTTATTGTTTATTATTAATACATCGAGTTACTAAATTACCAAAAAAATATACAATATGCGTGTGTGTGTGTGTGGATTACATTTCTTGGGGAAACGTACTAGACACTTCCCCTCATTTTGAGGATGGTACCGAGCGTAAACTGTATTTTGCATAAGCTCAAGGATTTATCGACAATATACTTATTTGAGATCAACATGTCACTTATAGTAATTGAACCTAGGTGGGGAGGATAACACTTCTCTTTAACCACTCAGTCTAGACCAAATTAGCACCCACACACACTTATTATTATTATTATTTGTATTTAGCATTATTATAGTGATATTATTTAATTTCAATTTTAATTTTTTTTAGCTTTAAGTTTATTATTAAATATATAAAAAGGCAGTGGGATATTTAACCACTAATAACTTATTCTAAATAAACTATAATATAAGTTTAAATGTTTTGACATTACATCACTTACTGTCTTCGGCAGGGCAGGTCTTTTTATTAGTTTAACGCCACTGGAACTTGCCTTTTTATTCCAGCCTGTTTTATAAGAATGCTCTGAGTACTCACCCCAATGCATCCTGAATAGCAATGTCCTGCGCGCGTTATCCGTTGCTGGGCACAAGCAAACTATTTCTTATTCCGCTAGTATTCTTGATTATTATCCAAGTGTGGTCCTAAGAGCGCTTCAAGGTGTGTTTTTCCAAGCACATCATGCTCCTCCCCTAAGTTTCACTATAAGCTCCTTCGCCTTGAGCCCTTTCGCTGTATCCACAAAATCTAAGACTTTCATCGGTATTTTTTACCCACCTCGTAACCCTACTCTAACCAACTTACATGACGAATTATCATAAATAAAACATTATAGATTAACCTTCATTAGGTAACACCTCTAATTTAGTGTGATGTTGCATATGCTTCTACTATCATTTTAGACCCCAAATTTACCCTAATGGGTATTTGGCATTTGAGATTTTGCCAAGGTGGATTCATAATACCAACCATTGTCTAGACTAACTTGGAGGTAAATGATCTCTATTTGTGGGGATTCTTTTAAGATTAATATGTTCCTTTTCCATTACAAAACCTTCATTAATTTTTAATTGGCTTTATCTCAAGTGATAAGAGAGGATAAATGTTATCCTCCTGACTGGGATTCAAATCCTTCTTGTGATATGTTTCGACCTCTATGAGTCAATAATTGTTGAGGTTGTGATATATGAATATTATATTACCCTTACTTAAATGCTTGAGGGTGGGGTATTGTAGGAAAAAAACATTAATTATGGTAAACACTTCACTTTATCATTGGAACTCAATCTTAAAATAATTCCTTGTCCATTAGGATATGAAACTGTAACAAAAACAAATAAATGTATACATTAAAATCAATTTAAGAATATCCAACATTTAAAAAATAAAACCTCAATATAATATATACAACACCACTCATTTGATGGAATTTTTTAAGAGGAAGATTAGGAGAGGGAAAAGGGGGAGGAGGGAGAAGGAGAAGAAAGAGAGGAGTTAAAAAGAATAAAATAGGAAGAGGCACGAGGGGAATGAGGGATAAGAGAAAGCAAAAAATAAAGAGTGGGGAAGGAAAGGGAGAATCCTAAAGGAGGGGTAAGAAAAAGAGGAAGAGGGAGAGGAGGGGGACAAAAAGAGGAGTTGAAGAGGAAGGCAAGAAGAAAGGAGAATGGAAGAAAAGAGGAAGGGAGGAAGAAAAAGAGGAAAAGGGGGGAGTAGGATAAAAGTAAGAGAAAAAGGAAGAGGAGAATGACGGAGGTGGAGAAGAAGAATAAGAGAGGTAGGGAAAAAACCCAAATCTCATTTTGGTATAAATTTATAAATAAAATAGCAACTACTACTAGGAGGAAATGAGGGAGAACCGAAAGCTAATCTCCAAAAACCAAACCCAAATCCAAATCCATTCTTTAAATTCAAAAAATTATGTCTAATTCTTAAAAACCAAATATCATTTTATTATAAATCTGAAAATTCTAATATAAATGAGGAAAAATGACGAAAAAATCACTTGTGAATCCAAGAGATAGGTGATGCACCCCTCAAATATCCCTTTCTTTCCCATGTTGAGAACCTCCATAAATATTTTTTAACTCCAAGAATATTTGCTCGCTTTCTTGTGTGCAAAATGAAATGAAGGACCTGTTGCAGTTGCAACGATTTCCCAAATCTCTAAAAAATTTGGGACCCTCCTTTTAAATTTGTCTTGCTTAGTTTTGTTGGTATTTCTTGATTTTACTGCAATTTTGATTGTTGACTGTTGAATGAATATCTTTATGCTGGTGCTACCTTTGGTTTAGAATATGGCTTACAGTGATTTCTTATCCCGCTATCAAAATTTGTTGAAGCTATGAAATCGGAACCATAGTCAACTACGCATCCGCCGTTGCGGAGGTGCAATAGAATGACGACCCGATCCAAAGCTCTATCTTCCGCCGATGCACTCTCGTTTATATTTTATTGTCAGTGTTTTGTTTGATAACCGTCGGAGCACTAGTGCTTTATATTTTGGCTGTTTCGGATGAGAAATTGTGAACACCACAATGAAGGTTTTGATCCTTTTCGATCGCCGTTGGTTTTGTTTTGCAAAAGCCTTAGTGTATTTGCGCTCCGTCGTTGCGGCTCTGTAATAGACTAAACTCCTGCGTGATGGTTTTCCCATTCGCCAATGCTTGTTTCTTTGCCGATATTTCGCTTAAGCTTTGTTTTTATTTGTCCCGATTTTTCACTGGTCTACGGAACTTTTTTCTTTTACAACTTTCGTCATTGTGGCGATCTAACAAACTTATAGTTCGAGGTGATAGTTTATTTGAGCTCCGATATGAGTTGTTTTTTAGTGATTTTTTTGCCGATGTATCTCTTTGCACTACTGAGCTCATAGTTGTTTCGTTTTCCGCCGTTGCAGCCCATTAGCAGTTTGGATGTCAATCCCTTAGTTGTTCTGCGGGCCGATTTGGTTTGTTTTTCCCGTTGAGGGTTTTATTTTCATTGGGATATATATATATATATATATATATGGGATTTGGGGTTTATTTTCTATTATTTTTCCTATGAACTCGTGCCTACGCTGTCATTATCATATCGAACTGGGCATTGTACCTTAGCTGTCGGGAGCTCATTCGTAGGTGGTGTCGATGTGGAAGCCATCAGATTATCCTTGTTGACTGCACAACTCCTTGCCAGGTAGGCTAACTATGTTCTACCCCTTTCAGTTGAGTTTTGAACTAGGGTTTTCGTCCTTGGTTGGATTTTCTCCCGCCGCAGTCAATTGGGCACAAGGTTGTGGTTTTATCAGCGTATATGTGGTTCGTTTAGACAGTTAGCAGCTGGGGGGGGTTCTCATTCTCCTTCATGAATGTTGCGGAACCATTATGAGTTTTCGATTATTTCCTGACTGTTTAGGAAACTGGTGCAGATGAGCGTTACACTGTTTGCACCGGCTTTTCCTGGTTTGCGTATGGTCGTCCCGGGGGGGGAGTTTTCCTTTCTTTTGCAATGGGTAGGAACTTACCCCAGTTTTCTCAAAATGCCGGAGGGTTTGTTTTTTGGGTGATTTGGTTGCTCGCGTGTTTGAGACTAGGGTCGTATTTTTGAGGATATGCCTCATTTTGATGAGATTTATTTTGAGTAGGAAGTTAGGGCATATTATTCCGAGGTCGATAACGTCGAGGATGTAGTTTTGATTAGGTTGGTTTCTTTGCCGAGAGAAATTCTACAATGTTAGCGAAGCTATGATGTTTTTGGTTGATCATGCTATTTTTTAGTCATGGGCAGGATCTAAGATTTTTTGTAAATCTATCATGTGCAAGAGTATTTGATAGTTAGCTCTAGTTCTGTATTTTACATGGATTCAGTCATGACTAACGTGGCCGAGGTAAATGATTATGTAGTTTTGTCTTCATTCTTTGAATATTGGTTGAACAGCTCATAGGACCTAAAAGACATTTTGTTGTATGACAGGGCAACTTTTCTGAAGATGAGATGTCAAAGAGGCAGAAAAAGAAAGCTCCTGTAGTTGAAGAAGAACCTAAGGTGGAGGTTATCACAAAGGTTGAGTGCATTTACGAAGACACTAGATGCACCACCAGGGTAGAACCTAAATACAAGTGGGGTGAAATTTACAGACTGATTTCACACCAGGAAGTGCCTGACACCGGTATTGAAGAAGTAACAATATATGCTAATATTGAAAAATCTGCCTTAATGAAGGTAGCTACCAGGCCTGAGATTTTCCCATGCTCAGAAGTAATTGGATGGATTCTTCCTAGGGAAGACGTGACTACCATGATTTTGGCCAACACTAACAAGTAGGGCTATGTTGCTTACAACCCTGGTTATGTATGATTAGCTTACCACTTACCAGAAGCCCAAGTTTACCTAACTGAAGGTTGGCTGAAGGAGATTAACATAGACCTGGTTGAAACTGTAAAAATAATGATGGTACCTGGTAGGAATTTCCGAACCAGACCATCAGGGGAGTATGACACAGCTACTTTAAGGACCCCTTACAAGTTTATTGCGTTAATGCTGAACAGAATTTTTGGGAGAGCCTACGAAAGAAGTTTTAAGATAGGATGGGTTCCTATCATCTTCTATGTAGCCACCAAAGCAACTATGTTCAACTGGGCAAATATTGTGTCTAATAGTCTCTCGGCTTGCATTGCTTCAATGCTGGGAAGGGTGTCCCAGAAAAAATCTAAGTTCTACATGAGCTCCATATTGATTGATTGTATACTGTGCAATCAACCATTCCCTAACCTAAGATGCATATGGGACAGGGACAAAACCCTTGTGTACACGGCCTACAAGCCATTATGGGCACACAAATACTACAATCATTATAGAGAAGTGTGTGAACAATTTATCATGCCCTTGTATACGTTGATTTTCTTGAAAGAATGCAATTGCATGTCTCAAGAAGCACTAAAAGTCGTTGAAGAGTTTGCAAATTACTACTTGACTGAGGACGGGATGTATATAGAATGTATGGTTGCTCCATGGCACCTTTGTTGCTTCCCAAATATGCCACTGACTATGTGGTACACAAAGAAGCAATCATGTAGGTTTTCATGGACGGTATAGCGAGTTTTTTGTTCGAGCACAAGAAGGAAACTTATCCTCCCATACCGTTCAAATTGGGAAGTTATAAGTTTTCAAAAGTTAAAAAAGCTGATGATCACGAAAGGAGCCTTGTTTTAACCGATGTCAACTTACAACCGATGTCAGGTGGCTGCTGAACAGAGAATAGACGCATTTCCAGACCATGACATGTTCATAGAGATGTTACAGAACAGATATCAAGAAGATGAACAGAGAATTCAATAGGTCAAGGTCCTGTACGAGCAAATATTGAAAGATGAAGTAGCTCATTCAGCAGTCAGTGTGCAGTTACTGGAAGATCAACTACGCTTAAGTTTAGCCAGGATTGAAGTAATTAAAATTCAGGCTACAAAGTTTGAAATTAATATTCATTTTCTCGAGCTTTCTGAGTTCAAGAACATTGCATCAGAAGCCTTAGCATGGAAGAAGTTCCTGAACAATCAAGCGGGGCCCTCCACTTAAGTGCTTTATTAGTTTGTTTAAATGTAATATATTGTAAATTGTATAAGCACTAAATATGAGACAATTGTGGGAGATGAAACGTTGGGGAAGCCCAGGGGTCATTTGGGGGCAGCCCAAAAGTTTTTGCCTTTTGAATAAATATAGGAGAGTTAGATAGAGAAAGGGATTTTTCTCAGTGAGACTTGTGAAAAACTTGTTGTAAGAGGAACTATTTCGTTTTGCAATAATATAATTACAATTTTGCCTGTTGGAGAAAGTTTTGGGCAGAATGTTCAAATGTTGTGCAATGAATGATGCTGGAGGGGAACTATTTCGTTTTCAGTCGTATTTCATTAACTGTGAGATCGTTCTAACTTTCTGAACCTATGTTCTTGTACGAATGTTCTCTGGTTTATTTTATGATGATTTCCACTATGAGTAATGAATGTCTTAACAAACAATGAGTTATCTTGTTGCGCATATCTTTATTTATGCTTATGTGTTTTGATTCAAAGAAAAACTACCTGTGATTTATCTTAATACATGAATAGTAATACATTACTCATTAAATAATAATCTCGCTCCCTAGGGACAACTTAGTTAGTTTATTTTCTGTTGTGTGTGATTTAGATGCGAGAGAGTTTAAGACGAGAGGTAAGAACCTACGCATCACATTGTGACTGCTCCTCGTATTCTTTATCAATC
Organism: Pseudotsuga menziesii; assembly: GCA_001517045.1. Taxonomy (NCBI): domain Eukaryota; kingdom Viridiplantae; phylum Streptophyta; class Pinopsida; order Pinales; family Pinaceae; genus Pseudotsuga; species Pseudotsuga menziesii. The sequence goes on along the minus strand of LPNX010647624.1, from coordinate 347,935 downwards.
TTCATGTTAGATAGGCACTTGCATATCATACTTAAAGATAAAAACACAAAAATACACACGGTGGATCGGGCTGCGACCGGTAAAACCCTTTATTTTTGTTATTTGACCTACGGTAGCCAGACCGCAAACCGGATGAATTCCCCATACCAAACAGTCACGGGCTAGTTGGGAACATTGACTGGGGAGAATCCCTTGCTGTTGTTGCCTGCAATTTTTCATGCCTCAATAGGACCACACACCCCCCTCCCCCAACTTTTCAATTATATGAGAAATTCACGGTGAGAGCATTGTCTAAAGTTGATTTTGTGGCTTTTGTTTGTTTGTATCACCATAGAGTTGTACAAGGTTGAGCATCACAATGCAAAGATAAAGCTAAAGTGGGCATTGAGAAGTATCATATGAATGTCTACATTGTGTTATAGTAGCATAATTCACTTGTATTGGTCTTTTGTGTACGGAAATTTCGAACAAATTCGAATTCGTCTAATATTCGATCTATGTGTAATATGAATACAATTTAATTTTAAAAATTAATTTAAAAAACCAAATTGTAATTATTAAAACACTATAAAATAAATACCTTTCAATTTCATACTTAGTAATTCAATTTAATAGGAATAAAAATATGCCAAAAAAAATAAATATGCAATTATTATAGCAACATTAGATTTATTGGTTACCAAAACCATGTGCCCAAAACCACTTATATCCTCCTCATTAGAGAGTCAAAGTTAACCCTAACACAATTTAAACATTAATTTATTAATTCCAATGTAAATAGTGGTAAATATTATTTACTTTCTTCTTAAAATAATTAATAACTAAGAGTTTTTTCTCTTTACTAGGGGCATCATTTTTTTGTTTTTTTAAAGAGTAATTTTGGTTATAAAAAATATGTTTAAAAAAAATATTATATATCTTTGTATATTTAATTAAAAATATTATATATATTGTTGTATATTTAATTAAAAATATTATATATAAGAAGTCTACTTCTGTATTTTATTCGTATTAGATTTTTTTGTTACGTATTTTTTTCGTATTGAATCGTATTCGTACTCCAATTATGCTACTATGCATTGTTTCATATCAACATCACAATAGCTTGGTATTGTTTGACACTATGAACAACTTCACATCATGTCAAAGTTGTGTAATACACCACTAAAATAAATATTGTGTCTTCTTTGCATTTTTTAGCATCATCGTAGCACCACTATAATGTTATGGTAGTGTGAAATTTACTGTCATACCATGCTACAAAATGAGTTATTAGAAAATAAAAAATTATATTTATTATCATTAATATTATAAATTAATAATTATAATTATTATGATTAACGTTAAAATCTAATTATGTGTCTTTACACATATATGTGTACACACACAGATACGTGTGTGTGTGTGTGTGTGTGTGTGTGTGTGTGTGTGTGTGTGTTGTGCATATAGATATATGTATATAGCCATGTGTGTATGCATATACATATGTGTACACATAATATACATGTGTGTGTGTGTGCACGCGCATACTTCATTTCTTAGTAAGTTTATTAATATGATTTAAATCCAATCTTGGATGAGGAACCAATCACTATGGAGAATTCATACCTCTCAAGTTTCTATGAAAGATTGCATTGGATAAAGGAATTTTATAGTTTCAAGTTTACAGTGACTTGGTTTTAGTTCTAAATTGGATGTTGAATCTACTTTAGATATTGTTACATCGAAAATATTCCTATGGTTTGGGGTGGACCACAACAGACAGTATGACACCATAAATCATATCCTTTCTCAAATACGTTAGATAAATTAAAGAAACTAACAACTAGGGATAGAAATCGTACCTCAAGTAGGGATGTTTGAAGAAGACCATTGTTGAGCTTGGCGATCAAATGCTTGTCCCTACAATTTTCCCTCAACAACAAATATATATCAAAGCATGAAATATATTAAATGTTAGTATTCAATATGGCATTGTCCATTTAAAAATATATAAATAAACTATATCCATGGATACAAATATAAACAATTGCACATGAAATTTGGACAATAAATGGATATTTCTAATAAAGTAAAAACAAAGATACAATGTAACAACCTCTGTCATAATCGAGAAATTGATTCCCTTCACTTGGGCCTCCACCACTTCAATCCTCCATAGCAAGGCAAGCTCATAAAGGCAATGGAGAGCCTGGCATATGAACACAAATGGTTCTATCAACAAGGACAAAGGGATGCGGACTCAAGTATATGACAATGGGGAAATTTTTTGCTATAGTCTCCTTACTCTCAAAGTTTCTCCTCTTCCAATGCTTCACAATGGCTCAATATATAGCCCTCAAATGGGAAATGGAGGTTCGAACCAGAGTGTTTGATGTTATATGGAAGGCCAAAGATCAAGGTATTTGTTACTTGCTGAAGAAAACTCCAAATATTTTTTGGTTTTGAGCACAAAAATCGATGTACATAGACTGTAATGGTGCAAGATGTGTATATGTGACCTGTATAACTGATAATGCGCGTATATCTTGAAAATGTCTTTTTAAGGGTTAAATGGAAGCATCGGGACTATAGTGAGTAAGGGGGGTATAATGAGTCTACATAGGGACAAGGGAAGTCCATCAAGGCATGATGCATAAGGTGTGGCAAATCATGATATAACATATGCCCCCTAATGTTTGAGTTCAAAGGGGTACATGATGGCCTAAATACATTATAATAGTCCCAAGAGTGGAGTAGTGAAGATCCAGGTGGAAGAACTAACCACTCGTCATCATAATACAATGATAACTATGTATACATGACTACAGATATGAAGTACATATAGTAGTCCCAGATACCTATAAGTACAATGGCCATGAATAGGAATAATAGACATATGTCATAAGTGGTCACAACCACGTACAATACATAGTGGAGTATTGTCTCCATACTGAATGAAGACATCCATTACATAATAAGGTACACTGCTCTGGTATGAGAACTAAAATCCCATAGGTGCTGTCGTGATCAAGGTAGTAGAATATATGGAATACCACCATACTTTGAGGTCTTATACACAAACCATTGATGGTACATGTTCCATCATGTGAATAGAGGTGTTGAGGTCGAACATGATTAAACATCATCTGATTATAGGTCATTGATGTATACTCTTAAGAGACATGAGACATCCCACCGATGATGAAAATGGGTTTCAAGCTACTGAGTGCATTGAATAGGTGACAATAGAGGTGCCAAGGTCAAACACTTGAAGAATCCATCGATTAGGGACATTGATGTATTCCCAAATTTGTCGATAACGAGAGAACCTGCCACTAATGACTATAAGTCTCAAAGCACTCAACTGACTCTAGATCCCAATTCTAGAATAAATTATTTGAATTCAATGGAATGGAATCCGTTGGAAGGAGGGAATTAATGAATCCCCCATCAACCAACATTAGGTGCACAACAAGGCTGAATAATTTGGAATAACTCGGATGAACAAGATGTACACGAACCAGTAACCAGGAGTTTCTGCCTCGTATACCAAATGCAAGTAGCATGCAAAATAGACCCTCTGAATAGCACTCAATGATGAAAACTATTAACAGAGGCAAGGAAACCACCAATAGGGTCTAAGGAATCCAATACACGACATGAATCCCAATGTGTGAATATGTTTATTGCCGCCTAACACAAGGGAAACCACTCTGTCAGTGACCAATGATGAGATTTCATCTGTTGAGTTAAAGGTCACCTACCAATGATGAAAGTAGGCCTAGGGTGCTAAGTAGGACCATAGCTCTATGATGTATTGGGAATGGCCGACATCTAAAGTCAAGGTAACTGAGGAATGGTCGACTCGGGCTAAAGACTTCCTTCAAACAAGAGCATGAGGAATATGGAGACAATTAGGCAGCATAGACTCAATGTGCAAACTGGGACGTCTCTGTGAAACATAAGGCATCAATGAAGGCTCCATAGTGAATAGAAGCTTAACCAGTAAGTGGAGAAAGCTCTAAATAATGAGTACAAATCCTAAGGTCATACTAGAAACCCGACCCCTAATGAATGGATTCATAAACTGTGCTCTTTTCAAAGGCGACACGACAACTGCCAATATACGAAAATATCATTTCTCATCCGGATTTTTATGTTTTTTTTTATTTTTTTGGGTCTTTTCATATTATAAAGCTTGAAAAGGAGTAAAATGTGATTACAGTACAATAAAGAGGAAATGACTGTTGCGGGAAAGAAATCTAGTTCCAGGAAGTGGAACATACCTATGCTCAATGCAAGGAAGCACATGATGCAAGATAAAGACACTCGGGGAAATGTTTCCTCTCGAATAAAGGGTGATCAAGCTACAAAGGATAAATAAGAGGCTTTGCTTGGCTAGAGTTGAGATAAGATCAGGAAATATGTCTTATAAAAGTTAAGTAGAGAATCAATATTAAGCTCAATAAGGAAAATGTATGCATGCAATGCATTTACAACTTGATATAAAGCGAGAGTCCTTGAGGTAAATAGCTAGCATGATAGATGAGGAAGAACGTGAGGTTTCCATTTGAAGTCATAATGGGACTACAAAAGACTCTTAGACCTAAGGAGAATGCTCAACATGAGCACCATATGGAAAAACGGGTTCTAACTAGGGTACCCATGATCGGGAAAGCTCTGCTGCTTAAATAACGAAATTTCTAGTAGCAGTGGGATGGTTCCATGTCATTAAGAAGCGTGTTCTTACCTATGGTTAATGTGACATGGTCATGGTATAATGCAGAAAATGCACGTCAAATATGATCCTATCCTATATACCCTCTTAGATTTATACCTACCATGGGCATGAACAAGCTCAAAAACTGTCGAAATCCACTAAGGCTCGGCGAAAAATACATAAAAAATGGACCTTGCACAACAATATTAGTCCAAAACAGTTGTAAATAACCAATAAATGGACAAAACTATAGGAAAGTTGGTAAAAGCTTTTAATAAATAGTAAAAAATTGACCATTTACCATACCATTTGATTGTTTACCTCTTATAGTGATTTTGGAGCTCTTTGGACCCTCGAACTTCAAAGGTGGGCTCCAAGTGCTATGGGCCACGAAATCTACAACCGTCAGGACCAGGAAATTTCTCATCCCATGTTCTTTCAATTCATTACTTTCATTTGAAGTTTTCATGGTTAATTTTGAACTTTTTAATAACGAAAATTGGGTTTCTCGGTCAACGCAGGTGACAAGTTATCGGGTCACGTATAGGGTCATATATTCACGAGAAACTGAAGCTTTCTTGTGTAGCCATGCGCATGTCAACATTGTGACTCACATATAAGGCTGTGGATGTTGTTTTTTAAGTCAAAAACCTCACAAAATCTCTTCTCCTTTGCATGATGGTGCTTGAATGGAGGGAGAGAGAGCATGAAGACATTGATAGATCTATGCATGGTAATTTAATCGCCCAAAAATCATTGCAAATAGGTTGTCTCTACAAGTTTTTGACCCTTGGTATCCTGAGGGCCCAACCAAGAATACTAGAAATGCTCATAAACTACTAGGATCCAAACAAGAAGGCATTCATACTAGATGGGATTCAATTATTACTCGAGGTGGAAGACATTTATTTCATTATCAGACTATCCCATCGAGGTGAGATCGTAAACCTTTCGGCTCGTGGAGCAGGGGGAGGCATGAGTATTGATAAGTATATAGCTATATATTACATTCCTGACACTAAGAAGGTGGGAAGTCAAGTCCCCATCAATGCGATCCTGAGCCTTAGTCTTAAAGTGATCATTCTAGTTGTAGATATAATAGTAGGATTGGCATCATTACATCAGGCATCACGACCTCTCATGTTCTATGCAGTAGAATGTATGAGGCCCATTATCTGTGACTAGAGCACTTCCTTATTAGGTAGCATGAAAAATAAGCTAGCGGACTGTAAGCTAGGTTGAAGCAAGAATTTTGGGTTCACCAGTATTCTATGTACTTTCTTCTTTGAGAGGGTATGGAGCCTTAGTCCCAGAGTTGTGGTCCCTCCTCATAGTCTATGGTATCCAGTACAAGATCGTTGGAATGAGGTGATGCAGAGGTTAGGAGGAGGTAGAGCACCTTCCCCATTCATAGATGATTTTTTCCACTAATGGTAGCGACAAATCATCGCCATATACGACTATCCCTATGCATGGATCGATTTCCATGGAGACCAATATATGCCACTACCACCAAGGTCTGCATTTGGAGACATCGGTAAGATCTATATTATGTTTTTGGAATATTTCATTTTTTTGTATTTTTTATATAAAGAAATCAAAAACATGTTTTTTGTGGTATCATGTGCTGACATTAGGCTTGTTTGTGCATACATAGGTCCACGACGACCTGATGGTTTTCCACGGCACTAACGTAGGAGTCGAGGAGATGAGATAATTGGCACTAATGTTGAGCAAACACTGTAGAAAGTACAGAGCAACTTGGCTCGTTTGATGCACAGGATCCCCACGGTATAGGTCGAGGACCTGCCCGAGGCGATGCAGAGACATGTAGTCGAGGTACCCCTCCCATGGGTTAGGTTATTCTAGTGTTTGGTAAAAGTTGTAGTGTGTTATCATGATCGTCATCCAGGATCACAGGAATAGAAGTCGGGGTATCATTTTGTGTATCGGTCATGTATATTTTAAAGGCTTAAATCCTTTTTTGTACTATGACACCATATTTTTTGGAACTCCTATTCGCAAATAAAAACTTATAGCTATCAGTTTTATATATACACATGTGTCTAAATATGAATGTGAATGTTCTATGTACATGTTTCTTTAATTATGTGGAAAATGCCAATCTAAAATGTAATTTGCATATGAATTGGCAACTTGATTATAACGTTTAGGTATATGAATGCATGTAATGTGATCAAACTATCATTCCCACAATCTTACCCTTAAGAATCTTCTCAACAATGTAGGATCTATGATATGGTACAGTCCATTTAATTGTGACACAATCAACTGCAAATGCATGTGAACCTCTAGATATTAAATACCATTTGAAATGGCATCGCGTAATAGTTCAATTATTGCATTGTACTCGGCCACATTATTTGAAAAAGGCTGGAGGCATACTCGTCCTGAAGACACAAGATGACCCTCGGGTACATAAATAACCCAAGCAGTCGAAGCTAAATTTTGTGTATGGCGGATGGCACCATCCACAAATCCTAAATATATCGAAGACTCTATCGACATCTGCCAAACAATAGGAAGCATGTCAATGAACTGGTGACACTACAAGGAGGCCAAAAACTATGTAAAACTGTACAATAGTATGCAAGGTACCAACCCGAGCTGGAAACTCAAGCATAGTCCATTTCTAGGATCCTTCAGGATGTTCCCTTCGTAATATTCTAACTCATAGGCCCCTCTTTCTAGGACACATCTCACAATGTAAGGACCATGCCACATAGGATTAAACTTTCCTGCCCCCAATGGTTCACTCACTTGATCATATAAAAGGACCAAGTTGCCTTCATTATAATGAATGGGGTAGATAGACTTGTCATACTAAGCCGACACGATGCTTATTCACTTCTAAAGCCACCGCAACATCTCAACATTACTCATAAAGGTGCTCCAATTAGACTAATCAATTCTTCTAAATCGAAGGTGTCAGGTAAGATCTCTATGACTTGTTTCAAGGATGAGATCTCACATTCAACCAATAAAACTAACTCCACCCCATGAACTGGTTGATATGGTAAAAAACCTATGGAAGCATTAACTGCGGTCCAGTAAGCCCACAAAGCTGGGTACAACATGATATGCCAATTGATTTTTCTTTGTCTGATGGTTTTTTGCAGAATGGTCGTAAGAGATTTGTTAAAAACCCCAAATTTAAATCTAATTCCTCCATCATCTTATTATGGAAGTGACTTCCATGATCAGCGACAATCTCATTTGGGATCCCAAACTGGGTGATGATATGATTGAACACGAAGTGAGCGCCTGTCTCATGATCATATTTGATTATAGGCGTAGCCTATTCCCATTTTGTGAAGTAATCTATGGCCACTATAATATGATGGTTCCCCCCAGTTGAGTTGGGTTTCAATCCATATAATCCACCCCCCACTTTGTGAAGGGACCATCGGTGATAATAGGGTGTAATGGGGCAAGACGTGAGCGCATGTTCCGAGAGAACACTTGGCAAGGGTGAAATATCTAGAATACAATATCACAACCTTTACAGATAAACGACCAATAATAACCCACTCTCAAAATATTTTGAGTTGTAGAAATCCCTGATAAACGACAACCACAAACCCCACCATGACAGTCATTAAGCACGACCTCGGCCTCCTCGTGAGTCAAACAACAATACAAGATAAATTCCACCCCATGATGATACAAAGTGTCACCGATGATGATGTAGTTATTAGCATTATGCATTCGAGGAACTCAAAATGGGCCTCCTAAGGAAAATAATAAAATAATATTTATTAATTTTGGAGGAAGAAAAGAAAAAACTATTTTTTTGTTCATATTTTCGATATATCTCCCTATGTTTTTACTCAAATTTCAATCGGGAGAGCTCGTTGGATGTGGAATTAAATTTTGCATCCAACGAGTACCTACATTGCATACTTTTGACACACCTCACTACCCCAAAAACAAGAAATACCTAAAAAAACATGATGATGATGTCATCGCCACATTTTTTCAGGTATTTCTTGTTTTGGGCTAGAGGGGTCCGTCAAAAGTATGCAGTGTGGGTACTTGTTGGATGCAAAATTTAATTCCGCATCCAGGTAGCTCTTCCACTCGAAATTTGAGTAAAAACACAGGGAGATATGTCGAAAATATGAACAAAAAAAGTAGTTTTTTTTATAATACATATCCCCAAATTTATATTAAAAAATTGTTTAAGACCTATACAGTATTTCAAATTTAATGCAATTTCATTGGCTAACACATGATGACATGGAATTTGAATTAGGGTTGAAAGGCCCATTTTGAGTTGAAATTTCCTCTAATGGCATAAGTATCGTCGCTCATCTCTCGAGAGATGGGGAAGGACCTCTAGAGTCTGTAAATAGATGACGATATCACTATACCAAGGGTCTATAGATGAGATGAGGAAAATATGCTCATCGAAAAATGAGTCTTCATGAATCGTGTCCTCATCTAGCCTAGTGAGATCTAACATTAGCTCTGCCGAAGACCAAATACTTTTGAGATTTTAACGAAACAAAATCAAGGTCAAATTCTTGTATGATGACAATCCATTTATTGTATTTTCCTCTTATCATTCTCCTGGTCAGGACGAAATGAAATGGATTGATATGAGCTATGACCCCGGTCTAGAGAAGTAATATGTAGTGCCTCAATTGTTGAACTGCATGAATAGTAGCTAGGGTCAATTTCTCAACATGAGTATATTGAAGTCCTGCATCAATGAGATTTCGACTAAGATAATAAATCACGTGCTCATGGAGCTCATCATCCTCTTGAACTAGAACCATACTAGTCATCTCTTGAGACACGACCACATATAACAAAAAATCTCTACTATAGTCTGGTGGAATAAGCACAGGGGATGATTCCAAGGCTTTATTAAGAGTGTCCAAGGACTCCTTGGCTCCCTCATCCCATAGGAACAGAGTATCCTTCTTCAATAAGCACATAAAACCCTTGGTCAAATTTCCATAATTCATGACAAAATGATGCAAGAAATTAGCCATCCCTTTGTGACTCTGAAGTTGTTTAACTGTGCTCGAAGGAGGTAACTGAAGTATTGCCTCAACCTTCAACAGATCGGCCCTAATCCCCTCCTTTGATACAATGAATCCCAATAATTGACCAATCCTAACACAAAAGATGAACTTTTGGGGGTTTAAACGAATTTGATAACAACAACATATTTCAAAGACCAAACAAAGATGTGTTGGATGATCCACTCTTAGACGAGAGTGAGCAGTGAGGTCATCCAGATACACTTCAATAATATGCTTAAGGTCATTAAAGGCAAAGGTCATTTCTCGTTGAAAAGTAGCTCCAACATTTTTCAGGTCGAAAGGCAATTTTCGGTATGCAAAAGTACCCAAAGTACATATAAATGTGGTCTTATGTTGACCCTCAGGTTTAATTTGCATTTGATTATAGCCTGAAAATTAAAATACCTCGCTTACTGCACACTCTTCCAAAATCTGATCAATAAATGTTGTAGGGAAGTTGTCTTTAGGACATGATCTTTCAGGTCTCTAAAATCAGTACACACACTGATCGTCCCCTGCTTCTTATCCATAGGAACAAGATTGGATACCCATTCGGTTAAAAGAACCAGGTAGATGAATCCATCCTCGAGCAACTTCTCTACCTCAGCCTTGATGGGAGGCGCCTTATGGGGATTCATGGCATGTAAATGTTGTTAAACAAGTTTAGCATTTGGATACATTTTTATTTCATGTTCAAAAATACGGGGATCAATATCTTGAAAAATAGGGCCTCTAGACCTATATGAAAATTGAGACTTTACAACATGTTGCCTCATTGGAAGAGAGACAAGGATCCTTTGGGCCACTAAGCAAGCATTTACCTTCTAGCTCTCAAAGAGCACTTTGTTTTGATGGGGCCAAATACCCCAACAATTGTGACATTGAATCTCCTTAAACTGATCATAAACTTTAATATCCACCCATTTTTTTAGACTAGTCTCCAAATACATAGCTATCTATAGTCCCTATAATTTAAGGACCCATTTATTGGCCTTCAAAACTATCTTAACAAAGGTGCAATGGATAAACAAATGACAAGTGATTTTAGAATAAGCTAAACAGAGAACACAAACAATTGGATCAATCCTGCCTCTCTCCATATAGTTATCCCAAAAGAGCACCTTATTTACTAAGGCCAAGGAAATGAACAAATGAATATTGAGATGAGATTTCCACCTCCAAATAACCCCATACCACCAACAAAAATCATAAAAAGAACACAAATAAAGGATAGACATATAATCCATCTTAACGATTACCTATCCATTGTTGTTGTTCCAATACCACAAAAGAGAGTTCTCTTCTTGACATAGATTGATATCAGAACACTTCATGGCTTGAATATAACCATCCCATCTGACTACCAAAGGACTTGTTAAACCAAGTGCTCCACTATTGACCCATCTCTTCCCATCCCCCAAAGGAACCGCCCCTAAGGACATCTGGTCCAAAGTGACAATTCTCCTTGATTTTAATTCTTCTACTAAGCTTGAAGACAACATACAACATGTAGGCCCTCCTATCGATGAATCCCTTCGAACCAACACCTTCTTTCCATTCACCACTTTGTTATGACTGGGAAGGAGCTAACCAATCCTACCCAAAAACTTGACCCATTATTTACCCTTTTTGGCTCCATCCTTACCCATTGCTCCCACAACATCCCTCTAAGATATTTGATCTTGACCACTCTACTCCATAACCCTGAACCTGCCAAGCATCGCCACCACCCTTTTGCTGCCAAGGCCTACTTGAACTTGACGATATTCAACGGTCCCCACCCACTATCAAGCTTAGGCATGGCCAACCTGCCCCACTTCACCAGATGAATCCCTTCCTTTCTCTTATTCCTGGTCCAAGAAACTTGAAACATTTATGCTTAATCCTTTCAAGGACATACTTGGGAACTTTGGTCATAGACATCCAAAAGATGAGAATGCTTTTTAAGGCTGATTTCACAAGGACTAGTCGACCACCCAATGACAATCATCAAAACAATTCCTTATCTTGTTATCCACCTTCTAGAGGAACCAAACCCAATTCTCCCTTATGTAGTTGTTTGGTTTCAAGGGATGCCTAGATATTTAAAACCCTCCACTACATTTGACAATTGAAAGGGAAATATTTCCTTTATCATAACACATTAAAGAGGGCTAAGGAATTTGTGCAACATTGTAGACTTCTCAAGGTTGATAACCATACCATAAGCATAACAAAATCAATTTTAAAATAGCCTGGTATTCAATCCATTCCAAGATCGATCCATCTTCAAAGATAAGCACATCATCCACAAACAATGACTGGGTCAAAACCTGGTTCTCAAAAATTTTAACCCCCAAAATCTTTCTTTTGGACATAGCCTTGCCAATTAGAAGGAAAAGAGTAGGGGGGAAAAGGAGCACCCCTGCCTTAAACCCTTGTGGCTCACAAAAAAACCAGTAAGAGACCCATTCACTAAGACTGCATAACTAACCAAAGAGACTCCAAGCCATTAGCCAATTAGTTGCCTCCAACCCTAAACTGATATGAAGAAGAATTAGTCCCAAGAAAACTAGTTTACATGATCATAGGCCTTAACTAAGTCAAGCTTTAACAAGATGGTGTCCAAGTTTTTAACTTTTATAGAATGCATTAACCCCTCTTGGGCCACACCCATATCATCCAATATTTGTCTGTTGCATAGAAATCTAAACTGTTCACTGGATATGTGTTTTGACAATTGCTCCTTAATTCTTAAAGCAATAACCTTAGCAATCAATTTGTATGCCAAGTTGCATGCATATGAGATGGGTATGGACTCATTAAAGGAGGATTCGATTTCTTAGGGATCAATGCTATAAAATTGAATTAAGAGCCCCCGTAATCTCGCCCGACGTTTTGGACTCTTCAACCATGGCCACCAAATCTTACCCAACCAAGTAAAAAACTACAAAAGAAATTCAATAGTCCAGCCGTTGGGCCCTGGACTCTTTCCCCTAGCAAAATTAGCTAGGGTCTTTTTTACCTCCTCCAAAGAGACTGGGATACCCACCTTCCTACTCTCCTCATTACTGGAAAAAGAAGGAAAAGATCGAATTACCTTCATTAAAGGTTCACTCCTGAATTTTCTTTTCAAGGAATAATCTTGGAAAACCTGAGACTAAAAAAATCAATTTATGTTTAGCTGATGGTTTAATTAAGTTGTTTTTCTTTCATCAAACTTTTAGAAATATTACTGATTTGTGAAATGATATGAGTTTTTGCAAATTTAAAGCCAAATCTTGATTCAATTTAGAGATAAAACCACAATGTGATAAAATATTTCAAAAAAGATTCATACATAGCAATCCTTATATTCCCAACAAAGTTCTCCTTATATTCTCAACAAAGTTGTGGTACTAGCTAGAATCTTTCTTTTCAAGGAATAATCTTGGAAAACCTCATACTAAGTAAAATCGATTTATATTTAGATGATGGTTTAATTAAGTATTATTTATTTCTTTCATCAAAGTGTTAGAATTTAGAAGTGATTTGAATTTTGCAAACATGAAAACTAAAAAAGAAAATTTAAAGCCAAATCTTTATTTAATTTAGAAATAAAACCACAAAACAAATTCAATATAGCAAATCCTTATATTCCCTAATCCCAAGAAAGTTCTTATATTCTCAACAAAATTCTTGTATCCCTTCAATCTTTCTTTTCAAAGAATCATCTTGGAAAACCCCGAGACTAAGAAAAAATCAATTTATATTTAAATGATGGTTAAGTAAGTATTTTTTTTCATCAAACTTTTAGAAATATTAATGATTTTCCAATTAATTTGAATTTTGCAAACATGAAAACTAAACAAAATTAAAACTTCATCTTAAATTAATTTAAAATTAAAACCATAATATAATAAAATATTTCAAACCATTAAAATATAACAATCTTTATATCGTAACAAAGTTCTCCTTATATTCTCAACAAAGTTGGGTACCTCAAATCTTTCTTTTGAAAGAATAATATTGGAAAATCTCTTGACGAAGCAAAGCCCATTTATATTTAAATGATACTTTAATTAAGTAATATTTAAAGAACAAATAATATTCGAAAACCTCCACGCTAAAAAAAATCAATTTATATTTAAATAATAGTTTAATTAAATATTATTATTTTTTCCACCAAGCTTTTAAAAGTAGTAATTTTAATTTTACAAACATAAAAACTAATTTAAAACCACATCTTGATTTGATTCAATTCAATTTAGAAATAAAACCACAATACAAAAAATATTTCAAACAATTCAATATAATAATCTTTATAATCTCAACAACAAAACCATTTTCATATTCTTAACAAAATTATGTAACTAGGTACTCTTAACAAAACTATGTGACTAAGTAGGAATTTGATGAACAAATTGAATGAACAATATTTCAAACAATTCAATATAACCATCTTTATAACTTCAATATAACAATCTTTATAACCTCAACCACAAAGCCATTTTCATATTCTTAACAAAAACTCGGGTAGGAATTTGATAGAAAAATTGTTAATCATAAAATGATTTACCTATCATAGTAAAAAAAATCTAAAAATAATCATTATTTTGTTTTAAAATGATTAAAATAAATTACAAAATTGTCAAAACCATCGGAACTATTTCGATGTCAAATTCATGCACCGCTTGGACTTCCTCATCTCATCCAAAGACGGTCCTCTCTGGCCTCGGGGAAGAGAAAACTCTTTAATGTAAGTTAGACTAGACTTTCGGACATGGTAAAAAATAATTGATTTAGGTTAAAAATAACTGTACATTTTAATATGGCATTGACATAATATTCTAATATATTATTTTATGTATAAAGCATCTTAAACAAAGAAGAAATTAACAAAAACGAATAATGATAATTTAATAAAGCCGTTAAGCTTATCAGGAAATAAGGAAATTTAGTAAAGGCGTGAAGTTTCTCCTTTGGTTCTGAGAGCAAAGAATAATACTAACCACTCCGGTATTCAATAATGGTCAAAAGCACGGGACAGGACAGGACAGGCAAAGGGTTTTTAGTAAATGAAAGGGCAAACCGCTTCGCTACCATGGACCTTCCTGCGTCCACATCGCATTGATTTAAAGTCTACTCTACTCCGTATACCGAGGATGCTTCCCAGCATCACTCCCCCACTCGTCTACGCCATTAACTTTAGGTTTCTTGCAGCGGAAGAAGTTAAATATTCCCTCCTCTCCGGTTTTGAGTTCATTGCGTTTTTACTATATATTTAATCCCAACTATCCTTCTGTGTCACATTGCCAGATTATATCAGAGGTCGGATTTTTTCAGATACCAAGTTTTGTGGCTGTTTTCATTGAATTCTAGATCGCTGCAGTTGTTTCTGTATCTATGGATCGTGGCGGCAAAGGAAAAGGCAGAGGAAGAGGTGGAAATGGAGGCCAAGGCCGAGGCCAAGGTCGAGGCCAGGGCCAAGGCCAAGGCCAAGTTCAAGTTCAAGTTCAGGGTCAGGGGCAAGGCCGAGGCAGAGGTAGGGGGTCATTGGATCAACCCCGGGGACCTCCCCTTCCAGAACGCATTCCCAGTACCCCTGTAACTGGTAAGTAGATTTCTGATTTGTTTTTTTTTAAATGTTCTTTTTATTGTGGAGATTTGAAGAAATGAGCGCATTTTGATTATGTTAAGAATAAATTTACAGTCGTGGCTTCACAAATGGAGGCGTTGACGATCTCTACGCCACAGCGTACCAGTGCGGCGGGAGCCAGCAGTTCTATTTCCATGGCCTCTACAATGGAATCCGCTGATGAATTGAGAAGTGCTCAGTTGCCGTCGAGCTCTGTTTCTTTTGGATCCATTCCCCCTTCCAGAGTAGAAAGCAAGGAGGAAACTGGACAGAGATCCAGAACTGGTCTTGTTCCTGTAAATAGACCCGACGGTGGAGGTAAGATTTCTATCGGGGCCATTAGGCTTTATGCCAATCATTTCCGTGTAAACTTTAACCCAGCCCTAAAAATTTATCATTACGACTTTGATATACAAAGGGTTAGTAATGGATCTGTGAAGAAAGAAAAGGAGAAGAAAGGGTCCGGGAAGACAGAAAAGGAGATGAAAGTTGGTAGGATTTCCAAAGAAGACGCAGTTGAAATTAAGAAGAAGTTGCTTCAAGAAAATCGTGAAGCCTTTGGCAATGCCTTGATTGTTTTCGATGGAAAAAAAAATATCTACAGTGCGAAGCGTTTGCCGGAAGGAATGTACACAGTTAAACTACTGAAAGACGAAGAGGGCGCACCCAAGGAGTTTGCTGTGGCGCTGAAGTATACCGGGCATGAGCTGAATGGGGCGTCTTTGGACCAATTTTTAAATATTAAAAATAAGAATCACGTGGAACTGAATCCGGATCTTTTGCAATGTTTAGATCTGGTGATGAGAGAACATCCTAATGAGAATCGACTTCTTGTGGGAAGAAGCCTTTATCCAAAACGATTCGAGCGGGATGGAGACATTGGAGGTGCAGCAGTGGCATCAAGAGGCTTTTATCAAAGTCTGAGGCCCACTGCTCAAGGTTTGGTGTTGAATGTGGACTTATCTGCAATAGTATTTCATAAGAGCATCCCCATTCTTAATTATTTATGGGAAAGCTGTAAGGTGGACTGCAGAGAGAATCAAGCTCTCTCTGAAAGAGACCTAAGGGAAGCAAAGAAAGCTCTCAAGGGATTAAAAGTTAAAGTAATCCACAGGCATTGCTCTCAGAAATTCACAGTAATAGGATTGACAAAACAGATGACCAGGGATATCAATTTTCCCATGTCCGAGGACAACAGCCCTCCGCGAGTGGTTAGTATGCTGGAGTTTTTCAAGAAGAAGTATAAGCGTGATATTGCTTTCAAGCTGCTGCCTTGCCTGGATATCAGTAAAAGCAAAGAAAAGCCAAATTATGTTCCCATGGAGTTTTGTGAAGTCTGTCCAGGTCAAAGGTTTCCCCGAGATAATTTAAATGGTCTCCAGGCGAAAAATTTTCATCGAATTGCCTGCCCATCTGCAGCGGACAGGCAGGGGAAAATCAATGAAATTATGCTGGGTCAAGATGGACCTAGAAAGTAAGTTTAATATAGAATGCCATGCAATTCTGGTTATTTTGTCTTTCTGCAACTTAGCTTTTTGGGAAAGTAAGTTTAATCTGGAATGTTAAATTCACAAATCCGATTCTTTTATCATTCTGCACTTAGCTTTTGGGAAAGTAAGTTTAAACTGGAATGTTAAATTCACAATTCCGATTCTGTTATCAGTCTGCACTTAGCTTTTGGGAAAGTAAGTTTAAACTGGAATGTTAAATTCACAATTCCGATTCTGTTATCACTCTGCAACTTATCTTTTGGCATTTAGGATTATATATATATAATATATATATATATATATACATATATATGCTTTTTATTCACTGCAAATGGCCATGTTGTGAGAGTATTGGCAAATAATAAGCACCTATTAGGTATAGTCTCAAATATCGTGTCGGATCTATATGCGTAGAGATTCAATTGATTTGCCCATACGTTGCCATTAATGCTCAGCAACTCAGTCCTTATTGGTTACCGAGAGGATTCAGTAGCAGCATCGTTTTAGTGATATTTGTATAACGTGTTTTGATTCCGCTAACTTAGCTATGGTTTCTGGCATTTGCAGCGGTCCCTTCCTTCCCCACTTTGGAATGGCAGTGGTTGGTGATATGACTAAGCTGATGGGGCGAGTACTAGATGCTCCCAGGCTGAAGCTCGGAGATGGAGGTCGAGTTCGGCAGGTAACTCCAGGCCAGGAAAATCGACAATGGAACCTTATGAATAGCCATGTATTTGATGGGAAACGGATTGAAAAATGGGGTCTCATAAGCTTCTCCTGGGATAGGCCTTCGCAACAGCTAACCGATATGCTTAAGACGTTCGCGTCTTCTCTGGTAAAAAGGTGTGCAGATGTTGGAGTGGTCATGAGTTCAAATCCCGTTGTGTGGGAGTGCCAACCCATGTCGAATTTCAATGATATGAAAGCTCTTCAGCAAACTCTGTCGAATGTGCACCAAAAAGCTCAAGGACAGTTGCAGATTCTGATATGTGCCATGGAGGAGAGGCATCAGGGCTACACCACTCTCAAGCTCATTGCCGAAACAGATATTGGATTGGTCACACAATGCTGCCTGTTTGAGCACGTCCAGAAATGCTCTGATCAGAGGTCGCAATCGCAGGCATCACAGTATTTGGCGAATTTGGCCTTGAAGATGAATGCCAAAGTGGGTGGAAGCAATGCGGCACTTCTTGAGAACCTTTCTCGCCAGTTACCACGATTCGGCAATGATTATGTGATGTACATTGGTGCCGATGTGAATCATCCTGGTTCGGGAGATAGTACGAGTCCTTCCATTGCTGCAGTGGTTGGAAGCATCAACTGGCCCTGGTCTAATCGCTATAATGCGAGAGTCAGCTACCAGACTCACAGGGTGGAACACATCAAGCAACTCAAGGAGATGTCGACGGAATTATTGGATGATTATTTCAAAGCAAACAAAAGGCTACCTGATAGGATACTCTTCTTCAGAGATGGTGTCAGTGAGAGTCAATTCGATATGGTCCTGAACGAAGAATTATTTGCCCTCAAAGAGGCAGTAGCTCACTTTAAAAATTACAATCCTCCTATTTCCTTCATAGTAGCCCAGAAGAGACATCACACCAGACTGTTCCTTGGCGATGGAGAAAGGCGGACTAAGTCTGGCAATGTTCCTCCTGGCACTGTGGTGGACACAGTCATTGTCCATCCACGACAGTTTGATTTCTATCTGTGCAGCCACAATGGGCTTCTGGGCACTAGCAAGCCCACGCATTACCATGTCCTCTGGGACGATAACCGCTTCAGTTCCGATGAACTCGAGACCTTGATAAACAATCTTTGTTATACATTTGCAAGATGCACAAAGCCAGTGTCATTGGCTCCCCCTGTGTATTATGCAGATCTTGCAGCTTATAGAGGTAGGCTTTACCTTCAGGGGTTAGCATTTACATCGTCTGAGACCGCATCTGCTTCTTCGTCATCGTCTTCCTCATCTCATCTGAATTTTCCCAAACTTCACGATGGAGTCAAGAACGCCATGTTCTTTTGCTGATCGGAATTTTGATATTTCACTGTGTATATGATTTGAAGGAAGTGGGTTCTGCATGCAAAGCATGGCTCTGGATGTGGCTATTTTGATTGATATTTGCTGAAAATAGGTCGGTCTTAAACTGGAAAGGATTGCTTTTTAACAGAGAAAAACAGAGATAGAAAGATAGCTGTAGATAGTAGATAGGATGCTCTTCAAAATTTTCTGAAAATGAATGTTGTACAATGTGACAATGCACATGGCTTCGCTATGATTCCAAATTTTGATGTTTTTTACAGAATTGTAATTCTGTATGTTATGGCTGAAAATTACAAATTATTTTGTACTATCTGCTTTGCTTTGATGTAGTATTGTTTCTTTTGGCTAGTCCTAGCTTAAAATGAAAATAGTATTAATTACATCGGGACATTACAACTTGTAATTTTGTCATTTAGTTTTAAGTCTGTTTGGCCTGTGACTTAAGTTTAGACCTAATAGTATATAGAGGTTGGATAATGAACTGTGATTTGTGATTTAAGTTCAGACCTAATAGTACATACACGTTGGATAATGAACTGTGATTTGTGATTTAAGTGCAGACCTAATAATATATAGAGGTTGGATAATGAACTGTGATTTAAGATTTAGTAGTTGATACGTTTTTATTATTTATTTAGATATTTTAAATTTGGCGGTATTTAGGATAACTTGACCATGCTTAAGTTTTATGGACAATAAAAAAAGTAAGGAGATTTGACATATTTAGGTTTTGGTAAAGTTGAAGAAATATTTCATTTGTTAAAGTTATTAAACTACTTGGGTTGGGTAATGCTCTGTTTAAAATGTTTTATCACAATTATATAATTTGGGGTTGTTGGTATGAGTATTTATTCGAATATTTTAGTCAAGGGTTTCATGACCATACCTGAACTATGTACCCCATGCCAAGGGTTTCATGACTATGACCTGAACTGGCTGACTAATTTAGTATTTTAATTTATTTCCGTTTCCAACAATTTAATGAGCTTTTATGTTTTTCCTAAAACTTCTTTGATTGACAATATCATGCCATATGATGGAAAATCTTCTTAAAAACATATTCTATGCCTGTATAGTACAGGCAGATTGTCGAATCAAAAGTTATTTGATTCTGGTATCGTACACAGACAGACTGGCACGCAGGCTTTCCTTTATCGTTATGAAAATTCTATTTAAAAAAAATAAAGATGATTTATTTAATTTATACATAAAATTTATATAAATTTTAAAATATAAAATTTAAAAATATATATATATATATTTATTTGAGTTGATTTAGCTAATTTGACAGAATACAATCTGAAGATTAAATTAAATTTGAATGGAAGGTCATGGAAGAACTATTAAAACAAAATTTTATTTTACCAAAATAAAATTAATATATATATATTAGTAATTTTTTTTATAGATTGACAAGAATAATTTTATATTATGTTCATTTTTTAAGACTTTATACATATCCAAATCTTGAATAAGTTAAATTCTTCAACCTAATTATCTACTGCATAACTCTCAAAATACCATAGTATTTGTTTCTTCAAATTTTTAAATACATACCTTGTTATTAAAAGATATAAATTCATATGTTTAAAAAATATAATTTAAGTTTAAATAAAAGAATTGTGTGATCTCATATAACAAAAAATACTAATATTAGTAAAACACTATATAACACTTTTCACTCTAGAATTTCAAGAGGTTTACATGAACAATGTTACGAATTCTGTAGTCAAAACATCTAGTAACCACAACCATAATGTGGTTCCATAAATACACTACAAAATACTTCACAATTGGAACCTCAAATAGACATTGATCTCATTTTATGGGATGTAGCTAAGATAAGATACTCTAATTTGAGCCCATTATGAGTTGTTGTAATGGTCATTGTGAAGATTATTGAAGTTTTGACACCCAATTTTGAGATTGGCCATCAAACTTATTCCTCAATAGTTTATAGCAAACTTATTCCTCAAGAGTTTATAGCAATTATGATTAAGTGCCACAATATATATTAGATCCACAATTTTCATGGAAATTGATAACAATTTATAACTAGTTATTGATATCTTACACCAACATAAATTCCCTAAATAACAATTATTCAAAAAACATTGAACTAAAGGAACAACCAACTACTTAGGAAAGCCTTTTGGGCATGTTTTACCATTAATGTAATGTTCATTATTTTGAATATGAGATTCAAAATGGAGATTAGCAGCCATAGTTGTATCAATGTATGTCCAATATTGGAATTGTTACCCACAAGTGTAACAATCTATATGTGTGGAAAGCTAAAGTAAAAAAATTGTGAAAGGAATAAAAAACACTTACCAACTAATAAGTTCATGTGGTTTTCCTCCAAGAAACCATGGTATCTGGGCAGAAAGCGAGTTCTTTTTTCTTAAAAATCAAAGCAGACTGGGTGGTGGCTACATTGGATGCTATGGGCTTATCGAGGAGCTTGCTTGTTGCTTGGGACTCTTGGAAGGCCAAACTAAAGGCTCTGTGACTGCAGGTATTTTAATATCAGGTCATTTACAGGGTTTCGTGGAAGAAATCAACTTTATTAATATTTACGAGCCATATATAACAAAAGAGTTATTCTGGGACAAAATAGTGGTTGAGGGGACCTTAAATCTTCCCAATTTGATAATTGCAAGAGATCTGAATTTCACATGGTCGGCTTGTAAAATTTGGATGCTGAGAGAAAGAATGGACCCACTTGGTAGTTATTTGAGAAGGCTGAACTGATGGATATCGAGCTTGCTCCTATCTTCCCTACCTGGCACAATGGGAGGGCGGGTGAGTTTGGGGTGGCAAAGAGGTTGGATCGTTTTTTAATAAGCTTGTCCTTGATTGACAAATTGGAAAAATATAGAACATGGGTAGAATCAGAACATATTCTCTGATCATTATCCCATTTATTGTCAACTTGATTTTGATGGGAAGAGAGCAGTTAAACCTTTTAAGTTTAACCATGGGTGGCTTCGAGTGGAAGGATTTAAGGAACTGGTGAGCATGGTGTGGAATGACACAGCCTATCCGACTTCTCTTTCTTCGATGGAACTTTTAATTATGAAATTGGGCAAGCTGAAGGATGAGGTCATTAGCTGGGATAAGAAGAGATCCGAACTGGACAAGAAGGTTGTACTATCCATTGAATTGCAGATCGGTAATTTCAATGTATCTTCCTCAAAAGGGATACTGTCTCAATTGGATCTGGATCTGCTTATAAAGCTGGAGCAGGATAAAATGCAAATCCTAAAGGTCTCTTTTGAAAAGGCTCACCTGGAGAGCCGAATTACATGGCTTGAGGGGGTGATAAGAACATAATTTTTCCACAATTATGCTGAAAATCGCAGAAACATAAATTCTATATGGGCTTTGAAAAATGTGGATGGTTTGTTGGTCAAGGAACAAGCAAAAATCCCATAGGTGGCACATTCACACTTCAAGTCCTACTACCATGCAGATGGAAATTTCTCTGTCCATGATCAGATAAGGGTCATAAAGGAGTACCCCATACTATTTACTGATGTGGAGGGTGACGAGATCTTTTTGCCTATCTCTTTACTTGAACTGGAAGGGGTGATTATGGATTCTGCTAGATCAAAAACACTGGGCCTGGATGGGTGGACTATGGAGCTATTTCTAGATTGTTTTGAGATGATGGGGAAGGACCTGTTTAAGGCAGTGGAAGAATCCAAGGTTCGTGGAGTAATCATCGGTGCCATAAACTCTACTTTTGTGCTTTAATCCCTAAAAAATCCGACACCATGGGCCTGGAGGATTTCCATCCTATTTCACTTTGCAATTTTGTCTATAAAATCATATTGAAGATTATATCAAATTGACTGAAGCCCATTCTTTCTAGAGGTCTATCTGCAGAACAATTTGGATTTTTAGAGATTAGACAAATTCTGGAAGCAATTGGGGTGGCACAGGAGGTCTTTCACAGAGTCAAGTCAAAAAAAAATAATGCGTGTGCTCTTCAACTAGATTTAAACAAGGCATATGATAGGGTTTCATGGGGGTTCTTGAGACTCTTTTTAATACAAATTGGTCTTCCATTTAGGGTAATGAAATGGATTATGGGATGTGTCACTTCAGTGTCATATGTTGTTCTAGTGAATGGCCTCCACACAGATTTTTTTTCTTGCGGAAAGGGGTCTTAGGCAGGGGTGTCCACTATCACCCGTACTTTTTCTCCTGATCATTGAAGCCCTCAGTCGTATGATTGTGAAAGCAAATGCAGATGGTAAAATAAATGGAATCAAGATTAGTGGCAACCTTTCAATATCCCATCTACTATTCGTAGATGATATCTTAATCTTTGATTCAGGTTCTTCTGCAGATTGACATGTTTATCATGAACTGTTAAGGGAATTCTATAATGTCTCTGGACTATCTATCAACACAAAGAAGTCTCTGCTCCTGGGGAATGAGGTTTTTGAGCCGGTTTTGTTTGAAATTAAAGATTTGTTACAGGTTAAGTCTTGTCCTTTTGAAGGAGGCACTCGTTACCTTGGTTATTTCATAAAACCAAATGGATATAAAGCTGGGGATTGGTTGTGGTTACTGCAAAGGTTTGATATACGGATTAAATATTGGTGTTAGAGGTGGTTATCTATGGGGGTTCGTTTGATATTGGCTAGATCTGTGTTGGTAAACCTTGCGATTTATTGGTTCTCCTTGAGCAAAGTTTCAAAATCAATTACAAATGAAATACGAAAAAAATTATGGCTTTCATCTGGTCTGAAAGTCCGGATAGAGCAAAATATCATTTGGTGAGGTGGGATATTATTGCTCGGCCCGTGTCAAAAGGAGGATGGGGCATAAAAGCATGCATTTGTTCTCGCTTTCTTTGAGGGATAAAATCCTGTGGATGGTTTCCTTTGGAAATAGTTTGTGTCCTGTGTTATCCGTGAAAAATATTTTCGGTCCTTTCCAATGATTCAATTGATTTGGAGTTATAAGAAGCCATGTCGTGGGATCTCAAATATCCGGGCTGGTCTCTTAGAGGCCTTTAAGATCTTTGAATCTTGGTTGGCATGGGATGTAGGCGACAGTCGTTGTATCAGAGTGGGAGAGGACCCCATAATTGGCGGACCCACTAAATATCAGTTATCTTCAGATTTAATTTTCCACTTGCACCACAAGGGTTATTATTCTCTTTATCATATCTCCATGCCGCTCTTTAGTCAGACTTCTACACAGGGTTGGATTACTTCGGTTCAGCTGGGGCTGTATGGATCGATGGGTGTCGAATGGTCAAAATATATCTGGGGCCTACAACGTGGCTCAATGAAGCTGGATGTTGGTCCTGATACTTTAAAATGGCCATACAACAAGGTGTCTCGGGTTATCACGACAAACTTGGCTTATCGACAACTTACTGATGTTTTCTCTGTTACTCAATTCTAGTGGCATAAATTTTGGTCCTGGAAGGTGCCTTACCGTATCATTATTTTCTGTTGGCTGGCGCTGGAAAATCGAATCTTGACCTGGGGCAATCTCCTGAAAAGAGGTATGATTGGTCCAAATCACTATCTGCTATGTGGTATGGTTGAAGAAACATCTTACCATCTCTTTGTCTCTTGTTGTTTCACTAAATCTGTTTGGTAGGCTATTGGCTGTTTGTTAAAGACTTGTATAGATTGGAACAATGATTCATTATCGACATGTTTCATTGAGTGGAAAAAATGTATCCTCTTTGGTATAGTTTACCTTGCTGCATTCTATGGGAGATTTGGATTTGCAGGAACATAAGGATCTTTGAGGACTCTCAGCCAAATGGACTAATTACAGGCATAAAGTGTCTGAATAATTTTAGTGATTTGGGGATGGAACCAAACTCAGATGGCAATCCTATGCAAAATCCCCGGATCCCCAAAGAGTTGGCCCCTACACACAAATTACTGGGATTTTTCGATGGGGCCTCACAAAAGGACGCCACTCTGTGTGGGGCTGGGTCTCTACTTCAGATTGATGATTCTTGTTTTTATAAATTACAGATGAAATGTTCCCCTAGTTCCAACACTAAGGGGGAGCTACTCTCATTATGGGTCCTCCTTCAGTTTACTCGATGCCTTGGCTTGGATGGGATCCACATTTATGGGGACTCTGGCATTATCATTGATTGGGAAAATCACATTTAGGGGATCAGACTCATTTACTTGGTTGTGTGGATGAAAAAAATCAGGCTACTGATTGGTGGGTTCCAAAAAATTTCTTTCTCCCACATTTATAGGGAGCAGAACTGTAGGGCATATTCTTTGTCTAAGAAGGCCCTCTGTGCATCGGAAGGTTTCATCTTTTTTGAGTTTTGGTCTACTAGTTCTCTTGCCTCAGAGGGTAGTCTCCAGGCTATTTTCGACTAGGGTTTGGAGCTAGGCCTACCTTCTTGGGTCCTTTTTGGTGTCCATCGTTTTGTTCCATCTTTTGGACACGCTCTTGGACAACTTATGTTGGCTAGTTTTTTGCTCTTTTCTAGCTGGGACCATCTCCTTTGTCCATTAGGACATAGTGTGTGGTTGATATGACTATTTGGCCACAAATCTCTTTTTTGCCTTTCTCTTTTGAATTCTACAGTAATATGTAATATTCCGATGAACTACTTTTACATATACATTAATAAAGTATAGATATTTTTCTGGGAAAAAAAAGTGCATATATCAATAGTATACCATTTTGATATTTACAAATACATTTAGACTCAACTTTCAAGTATTCATTCTTAAAAATTAATTATAGATATATAACAATATGAAACAAGATAGCAAGAACATGGAGAATTGTAAAAATGTCAGAGACATGAAGAATTATCAATACCAATGCTTCTATGCATGTTTGTTTCTTTAATACAAAAAATTAAATTTAAATTTCGAGATATATAATTATAATTTACATTTAAATTATTAAAATTTCTTCAAAATTTTTATATTAAGTTTTTATTATATTTCCAACACTAATTCATACTTAAACTTAAATTATGGATGTAAAACCAATTAGCAAAAAAACAATGTTTCTTGCCATAACGGAACATGGAAATCATTCTTGTTGAAGTTTGATTTTCTTTTTTAATGGATTAGAAATCAATGACAAATTTCTTGGTTAGAAAATTACACATTTGTCCATTTTTATTTATAAATATATTCTATGAATTAAGTTTTTAATATATAATTATTATTTATAAATTAAGTTTTAATATATAATTATTATTTTAAATATTTATTGTTATTTTTGTTTAATGACTCTTTTTATAAGATAGATTTTATAAATTAATTTTTCAATATATATAAAATTGTAATTTAAAGTGTTTAATGCTTTCTTTATTTTATGCTAGTTTATTATAGATTAGGTTTTCATTTAATATATATCTCAAATAAAAGTAAGTTATTTATCATTTTTTACTTATAAGTATATTATGTGAATTAATTTGTGGTAAACTATTTAAAATATTGGATACAATAGTAATATTTTAACTCATCACAACTACCATGATCTAAGAATGTATTTTTTAAAGATTTCTTTAGCACAAAGTTGGTGATCTCTCTCCAATGGATTTCCTTGATATATTTCATAGAAGTTGAAACCTCAAATATTAGGGATCTAAGAAAAGTCATCATTCTATCTTTGTTTTAGTTGGGTGCTACTTGAGCCTACTTTATATGCACATAACTTAGATGAGTAATAAGACATGCCATCATGCCAATATTGGTTATCTTTAAGAGCCTACTTCACATCATTTGCCGTTGTTCAACATACATAATAGTTGGCATAATTTTTTCCCCATACATTTGGATATCATTATATCACTAAGGTGTGAAGCTCATCTATTCACTTTACTAGCATTCATAGAGTCTCCTTATACAATAAAACATAAAAAACATAAGAAACCATATCAAATGACATGTCATATAATTTAGAAGACTATTGGCATATATGGTTGTTGTTGAAAATTTAGAACAAATGAATTTGATAACACAAGCAGAGACCCATTTAATAAAATAGAGCATGTAATATGACATGAATATGGTTGTCTTTTCTCCAAAGAGCTTACATACAATTGTGATAGTTACACAAAATGATTACAAAACCTTACCTCTTTAACAAAAAGAAGAAGCACCCCATAAAATATTTTTTTATAAAAAGTGAAGTTTATAATCAATGACACATAGATAAAGTAGCCAAAGTGGTGGAAGCTACCCAAGGTTATTCTTAGAAGTTGAAACATGAATAAGAGAAGCATGAGGGTATTGGAATATATTAAAATACATTGTGTATATCATTATTATGAGAAATATATGGTAAGACTATGAACATGGCGACAACTAAAGTCACCCTTCTTCCCTCCTTATATAACCACAACCCCAAGCTTATTACCTTGAGCAATGATTCATGAATTTAGAAACCCTACAACTCTTCTCGTCCACTCTCCATGAAAATAATTGATTGCAACGAGCATTCTCACCCATATAAGTTGGTGTTTGAGTAGTAAAATCAAAATCCGCAGGGAAGGAGTTGTTGATCGATCACCACTTGAATACAATTAAGGAAAGCGATAATTATGTTTTACAATTTAGGTCAATTTTTTGTTTAGTTGCGCATTTACGTTAGTTTTATTCATTTGATCATTTAGGTTGGTTTTTGGTTCATTTGAGGGTTGTGCGATGCATATTTAAAAATTTGATTTTATTATAGATGTGGGCCCTACTAGCCCATGCACACATAGGAATATTTTGTGTTCTCAACAATAGCATCCATTGAGAGGTGAAGAGAATCAGGAAGATGACAACATTAGAAGTATGGATATGATGAAGCAAAAAAAACTAAGAGGAAATAGTGTAGTAGACATAATTGTGTTGTATGATTAAAATGATTCGACATATAATTACTACAATTGATGTTCTCTTATGTTACTTTTGATTGGTATAAATGAAGTTTTTTATTTTAATTTTGTCTCTTTTCCATATAAGCTTCCACCTTCTCATGGTTGGCCTCATTACGAGAGAATAATACATTCTCAAATATAAGAGAAGCTTAAGGTAGTAACATAGCTACTACAACATGAGCCAATTAATAAACATGGCCTTTAAATAGTTTATAATTAGTTTTTCATCGAGTTCTTATATTTTCTTCTTTTTATCATATGCATATCAAATTAGATAGTAATAATTCTTTAAATTACAATTTTCAGTGATAACCTCACAACAAATCACAATAGGAATGATGTCATCCTATTTTCACACAACACAAGAAAATACTAATATAGACTAAGATCCCTCTAATCTTCATATTATTTTCACTTACATGATCAATAATCAACATAGCATTTTCCCTCAAAATGTTATTCCATAATTAATCCTCCTCTTGGTTTTGTTACTACCTTATATATGTTGCCATGCTTCTCTTAGTCATCAATTTTTTCCTTCCTCAATTGGCAACTACAAATTCCTCTTGATTCACTTTCTCATTACACATATTCTCTTTGCACTCATTCAAAGCACTTATGGATAAGCTCTATTCCCTAACCTGAAAATAAAAATTCACAAATTCCTGTGCAAACCAACTAAACAAATATATGGAAAGTTCTAATCACCCAAAGACAAATTTTCTACTTTGACATCCTATAACTTTTGTACTTGACATCCTCCCACTCTTACTATGCTAGCTTTTAAAAACTCCTTTCATTCAAATTTCTCCCAACCTCTTAGGAAAGTGTTCATGCCAAACAATGACACAACATTACAGTGTTAATTTCCAAGGAAGTTGGAACCCAAGTATTAGCATGTTCAACAACCCCCCTTTTGATAATGCAAGCTTGTAGGTAAATAAAATTCACAAATTCCCGTGCTCCAAACCAAATGAAACAAATATATAGAAAGTTCAAACATATTCCATGTCCCTATACAATGTAAAAGAATGTCATTGGCAGAGTATAGCAATAACAATGTGACTTACATTGATTGCACAACCTTGTAGAACACATTCATTAATACCGTTGTTCTTTGAGCATTTTAGAAACTGAGGAGGGGAAGAGATACTTATTGCTAATACAACTGCATTACTCTCTCGTATAAGTTATTTTGTAAATATCATAGGTTGTCCAATCTGGTTTACTAAGCTAACTAGAACTTCTTGCTTACCTTTAGAAAAACCAACATTTATAAACTTTGCCACAAATGGCCATATATTGTACACATTCTCAGAATGAGATAGAAAACCAAGGGAAGCAGTCACAACCTCAACCTGAGGCCACACCATCTTTATGAACAATTATTATACAATTACACAAAGAAATGTTTTTGGAATACAAAGTTTTTTTCATATTTATATGATTCTCTACGAATTGAAGATGATTGAGAAAACCCAAACCAAGAGATGTTATTTTTTTCTACAAGCTTCTGTACAAGTTATAGCTTAATTTGACATTGATATAATTTTCTAATCAATATTTAAATTGTGATAAAATTGATAGACATGGCAAGGCAAAGGGGCAATGGGACAAATATAATATGATAAGTCTTCATACAACTTCATTGTATAATGAGAATGACAATATGCACATTGCTTCAATTAAAAATATAACATAGACAATACGTAAAATAAACAACTTTTGGCTTTTCTAGCAACCAATGCCAAAGCACTATTGGATATTGTTGTATATAATGAAATCAACCGTGACAAAGTAAACTATAGGAGAGGTTGTATATAATGAAAACAACCGTGACAAAGTAAACTGTAGGAGAAGTGTACAAATAGTCTATTACCTCAAAAGCTCGCACAAGCAACTCTTAGTTTACAAACAAGATAAAGTATTCATAGAACCTACATCCAAATACATCACACAAAACCACACATTGACTCACCAAAAATCTCTCATAAGAACAATAAGAAAAAAATGAAATTATAAAATAGGAAAAAAATGATAAAATATATATGCACATAGTTAAATATATTTATAAGCAGCCCATTTTTCTAGAGGGTTCTCGCCAAGTGCATCCTAAAAATGCAAAGTTAAAAAAATTTAAAATTCTATTTTTATTAGTCCAATCAAGAAAAGCATAATTTATAACAACATTTAAAATTAAATGCAACTTTTTAAATTACTCATCAATATTTTGAAATTTAATTTACAAACCCATCGACAATAGAAACAAGGAACTTAATAGTTACCATAATCCAACATAATATAAATAAATTCATAAAATTTGGAATGATATGATCTCCCAGAAAAATGAATATCAAAACAATTCGAAAAATAAATAAATATCAAAACAAATAGGCCAGTCTCCCAAAATACCACTCCATACACAATCTCTCCCTCCACATTTGCATTAGCAAATGTCAATTTAGAGTTCATGTCTCGCGTGACAAGATTTCACAAGGGATCCCAAGCGTACAATAGATCGAGCAAGACACAATAACTTGGTTCTTGGAGAAGCTCATATATGTTTTGGATTTCCACTTGTAACATAAGCTTCCATTGTCGAGTCTCATCAAATTAAATACAGTTTCTTTAATCTTCAGAATTAACTATACAAAAAGTCAAAACTTTTATGGATTTAAAATTTATCGTGTCCAATCTCATCTCTTTAACATTATTAAAGACAAAATTCTTACAAGTTCAAAATTGAACCAAAATCTAAATTGAAAAAAAAATTATATATTTAGAGTTTCAAATGTATTCAATCCCATCTAATAGAGGAAAAACAAACTCATTCAAAATCCTTATACATCCATAAATTTGATTGTACATGGTCTCATTTCAACATTATTTACAAACATGGTCTCATTTCAACATTACAATTTAATTTGTGACATGAATATGTATAAGTGTATTTTTAAGTGCTTTTTTTAATGAGCTTCTTTAAGCAAGGTATATTGAAAAACTAAAAGATGAGATTTTTTATAACCCATTTTATTCAATTTTAATTGATGAAAGCACCGATTCAACTATGGAGCAACTATGGAGCATGGTATTTATAGCGAGAACTTTTTAAGAGAGATGGATTTAATGAAGTTAGCTGGATTATGTTAAGATGGACCTCTGCCATGAAGGATAATTGTGAAGGTTTAACTTCTAAGATACGTTGAAATGCTTCTCATTTATTTGATATCCAGTGCATAGGTCATAGAAAAGCATTAGCAATCGATCTAAGTTGATGGAAAACACTACAACTTAAAATATGAAAATTCTAGCCTCTCATCAACGTCAATCATGAGAAGACATCCCAAACTCGAAAAAATAATACAACTCCACAAGATGGAGTGAAGAAATAGAAGATGGTCACAAATCCCTATTAACACCAGCATTGATAGAAGCAATAAATACCCCATAGCGTCACATTGAATGTTGCAACACCACACCATTCAATAAAGCACTGCAAAGTGAATATTGTTTGTTTAGTATTGATCTGTTTCCTGCCAATTCCTTATACACGATAGCACCACAAATCCCTATCAACACTAGCATTGATAGAAGCAATAAATACCTATAGCATTGATAGAAGCAATAAATACCTATAGCATCGCATTGAATGCTGTAGCTCCACAACATTCAATGGGACACTGCGAAGTGCTTATTGCTCGCTTAGTATCGATATGTTTTTGGCCCATTCCTTATTCTTCGATGTAGAAACGAGGAGTATAGGACGTGCAGATCATTGGGTGCTTTGTATGACGTGCAAAGCAGGGATCAAATTTGAAGGGTAGGGTCCCATTTCACTTTGAAGGGTTGTAAAAATAAATCATTCTTTTCATTTGAAACTGTAAGTGTATAACAAAATTTTATTATTTATTAAAAACAGTGTATAGAAAAAATGACAATAAGAAGAAATCCCTAGTGATTCAACATTTATATGGAATTAGTGAGGTAAATCATGTACTCCCTTGGTCTCAGAGCATATCGTTTATTGAACTTAGAGAAGGGACAATTCTATCGGGCCGGTGAAATACTCGGTTGTTAGGTCGTTGATAAAACAAGGCATTGGAATTTGGAAGGACCTTTGAATGGAGGATTGATTCAGCTTGATGGTGGCTCTATTGGTCAAGTGTGATTGGGCCTACCTAAAAGAAAAACCCTAGAATGTAATACCTAATGCTTTCACGGAGAAAATTTGTATTAACCCTAAATTCAACAGCTATTTTTAGAATTGGATCATGTTCTCCCCACATGCTCAAATCAAAGTGATCAAACAAAGGCCCCAATTTTAGGTGGATTATGGATAGTCCCTCCAATGTATATCGAGTTTATACCCCAATTCGAAGTGATCAAACAAAATCCCCAATTTTAGGTAGATTATGGATAGTCCCTCCAGTCTATATCGAGTTTATCAGCCCTATCGAAAAGGTTAAGTATTTATTAGTCCACTATAAGGAAGAAATTTAAATTCTCCAACAAATATCACTACAAGTTGGGTGTCTAGTTTATACCAAAGTCAACAAGGAAGACGAATCATAAACACGCGTTTGAGAGGTTTGTGACAACGAGTATGTTGAAATCATGTTCTTCGCTAGATCATTGCACTTCCAGTCCCTCATTCATGAACATCCGTCGAGGGATTCCCTTGCTTAGATATATTGGTAGACAATTTGTACTTCTTGTTTCCATTATTAGAAGGCTGACAGGAAAACGAAGGGGTCTGAGTCTACAACATTTACAGTTTCGGTTGTTAAATATTGTATCCTTTCCACTATTGGATTTCATTAAGGAAATTGGAATAATTCAAACACTTATATCCAAATATTGTTCTTTCTTTCAACCTAATGTTTACAATTCACAGCAGATAAATAACATTGACAAATTTAGAATTCAAATACAAGGCTCTTTCTTCTTGCTCGTCCACTCAAACGAAGTTGTGGTCCTAGACTATGAAAAGTATACATTATTTTGGTTCTGATTTCATTTAAATACTGGGTTTTTTAAGGTTACATCTATTGAGTATTCGAGACTTAGTCTGGCGGAAACGCAATTGCATAATACATTACAAATTTCAAACAACATTTTGGATGGAGAGATTTTAAACCCTTATACTCATAAGACCAGAAGGAACTCCATCAAGAAACAAATTTAACTTTTATCCACGTATAAAATGTTACACAAGTGTAAAATGCGATACATACCTGTAAATTCATGACAACCAAGTCGACAGCTTAGCTCTGCATAATCTTCTGGAGGAAATAGAAATTAGGGAGATATTGAAGCATAGAATTGGAGAGTTGAGAGTTTGAGTCTCGACCTCTGAGTGTCCTATACTCGTAAACCCAATTTTTTTTTTCACAGACTTCACCAATCTCTTTAAGTTTGGGGAAGCTCAATCCAGCCTACCCAACGTTCTACCTTTGCTTCTCTTGCTCCTACCTGTGAAAAGGGTGGAACCTTCGAGTTGCCCACCGCAAAAGACAACGAAGAATTAGAGTGTGTAATCATTTCCTTCTACAGAAAGACAATTGGAAGCAACGCCATCTCAATTCCACAATATCCCGACGCTACTGAATTGGTTTACCTTGCCTGAGGTAGGCGGGTGCATGTTTGTGTATTTCACATCATTACAAAAAAAATCATTTTATAATTGCTTCTACATAACATAGATGTATATGTGCAGGTGAGGGAAAACTGGGTATTGTTTTCTTGAGGTTTCCAGAGACTTTAAGAGATCATTCTTCGTTATGAGGGCGCTCAGGGCATAGATTAGAGAGCCCACGGGAGGAAGAAGAAGAAGAAGAAGAAGAAGAGGACTCAAGTCAAAAGGTGAGGTGAGTGAGGAGGGGAGACGTAATAGCAATATTTGCAGGAGAAACCCACAGGTGCTATAATGGTGGGAACAAGCCTCTCTAAATCGTAGCCATTGTAGACATAGAAAACCCTCATAAACAGCTCAGGCGCAAGAGTTACCATGTAAGCATCCCGATAAATTAAGTAATGATAATATTCAGTTAGGTATATGAAAAATTATTTCGTTTCTTTTAGAGATGACTATATGCATATTGTACAACCATTCTCTCTGGCTGGCCCTCCATTCCAGTTGCCTTTGTCTCTACTACCTAACCCCCTTCCTCCGATGAGACAAGTAGACTAAGCGGCCTAGGTGGACCGCGGGAGACTAGGAGTGCTGATTCAAATGATTCTGACCCCAGTAAATGAATGGAAATTGGAATAAATCCTAGAATCCCAGACTAACTAGTATATGATATGATTCATGAGCACAAACAAAGGGCGGCGTGCTGCTAGCCTGCTACCAAAGATTTGTCATCCTAGTCTTGTGGTGGTCATAATAGAAATGTCTAGCACTGGGTGAAACCATGGTCTGGAAACTTACATACCCATTGGACCAAGTTAGATTCAAATCTAGCAAAGATTGCTCAATGCATTGTAAATTGCAACTTGTAAGTTGTAACCCAAAAAACAACACCATTAGTTTTTCCTTACGGAGCCTTGACAGTGGAGGGTTATCAAATCAATTCACCATCCATAGATATGACTCATATGAGTATTTAATTTCACATCATATACTGAAATACTTAAGTGACTTGACTTGTAAGTTGTGAGATCACGTGACTGGGTGAACAATAAGATGATAAATGGAAAATCGAGTTGGCAGATGGCATCATCTCATACCAAGATTTAATGAATTTGGTGAATTAGTGATGCATGCTAATGCCATTAAATGCTTTGAAAGTTAACATCGAATCGTGAGTCACAATCTTGACTCATCGACTTGAACTTGGCACTAGGCAGCCTAGTGGCCCATCGTGGTCCGTGTCTATTGGGACTGAGATCCTCATCCATGATCTGACTATTCAAGGGCACTTGGGAAGACTTTGAGTCATGACTCTCCCATAGTCCACTGAATCCCCGAATAGGCAAATTTTGTAGTTGCCCTTCTGTTGCAAATTTACGGAGGCTTACTCAATTTCATTATTGAAGTGCTGAAATAAAACTAATTTTTTTTTACATGGTAAAATTCCTTGTGGCCTTCTATGACGTTTAAAATGGCCTTTGAAGGGCTCTAAAGGTTCAAATTTGAAACCTGGTGCAAAGGTGCTTTCAGTCATTGGGTGCTTTCGCCATAGATTTATGATGTCGCTCCCCTAATTAAAAGGATTGAAATTGAATGAATGCATACACACGGGCAATGGAGTGTAAATCACAATAGTAATCAGTGCAAAAGCAATACTGCCATGAACAAAATTAAATTCATGCTTATGGACGAATAAAAAGGTTCATCGTATAGGACGAATAAATGAAAACCCAAGCGTGTCAAGGACGAAATATGCAGCAAAATTGTACATCCAGAGACACACAAATCTCTTACATGTTAAAATTATTGCGTACATATTCTTGGAGTGACTATTCGACGAGCCTTGTCAATCGTCTGAGTGTCCAATTTCCTTTGTACTCGCCGGTTTTGAGCTGTAAACATTTTATTAGTTTCCAGATTTTGGGAACCCCAAAGGAATTTCAGATTTCATCGACAGAGATTTTGGAAGCCCAAAAGGTATTGAAATTTCATCGACTGTACATCGCAAACCTTTCGGAATCAGAAGCGTCCTACCATGAGAGGATTTGATGTTACTCCAAGTGACAAACTGCACACTTTTGTTTTGTCATGCTGTCCACTTTTGTTATGGTACTACGAGCGGCTTCCATTGCTGCCTCCGTTATGGTACTACGAGCGGCTTCCATTGCTGCCTCCCGACACATCTCCAACTATAGCAACAATGAATACGTTTTCCCCCCTTCAAACGCATCTTTGATAAAATTACGACGGAGGTTTGTGGCAACTGGCAAGCATGGTTGGAATTTGGTAGCAGGAGGCGTGTGGCAACTGGCAAGCAAAGTGGGAATCTAGGGGAAGAGTCTCTCATTTAATGCGGCTGCTGCAACAGGGTTGATGACCGTTGGATCTAGAGTTCCGGAATTTATGGCAAAATGCAAAATGCCAGTCATCTTTTAAATACAGTTAAATTCCTTAATCAGCCGTCTCATTCATTTTTATTTATAGTAAGGGGGTCCGCTTGCTAAGATATGATATATGCAGCAATCAAATTTGAAGGGCATGTCTCATTTTACTTTGAAGGGATGTGATAAATTGAACCTTTCAATGTTGACATTTAAAAATAAATCATTTTTTTCATTTGAAATTTTAAGTGTTAAAAAATATTTTATTATTTATTAAAAACATTGTCTAGAAAAAAAAATGACAATAAGAAGAAATCTCAAGTGATTCAACATTTATATGAAATTAGTGAGGTAAACCATGTACATATGATTTATCACTTCCATATTCTTTTTATGGGGATTACTCAAGAGTTAGTATAGAGGAGGGAGGGACTAAAATAAATGTTGAGAATGAAGAACATGTAACGGTGATGGAAGATGAGATTGGGAAAAATCCCATTTAGAAAGAGATTGATGCACTTGTTTTGTTAATGTGAACATAGCCATAACCATTAGGAATATTGGCTTTTTGTATTGCATGTTCTTTGGCATATTTATTTTTTTAAGGGAAATGTTTCGTTCCTATCATGCTAAAGTGATTAGAGTAGTTGAGAACTACTTGCAACCCTCATCTGAATGCATAATATGAAATTAGGGGTGAAAGTAGGTTCATGGGGTACTAAAGCTTAGTTCTGTCTAGAATTGTTTTGAGAAGAGATCCACTATTAGAAGTGCTACGGTTACAAGGCCAAAAGAGATCAAGCATCAAATCCCTAACATTAAATACAAAAACTAAAAAGATGATCTTTGTCTAGTGCCATTGTATCCACCTAAAACTAGTGTACTTCTAACATTGTACATGTTGATGAAATTGTCATTGATGCCAACATGGTCTTGATGTCATCGATATCACCACTTTGTTGGACTCTTGAAGAAGCCCTGCTGATGATGCTGAAGACCCTAGAGATAATCCCGAAGCCTTGGCAGACAATGGAGAAGCCCATGAAGTCTTGGAACCCTTGATGAAGACCTTGATGACCTTGCAAAGGTCATGGAGCCCACTACTAGCAATTGATATGGTTAGATGGCAATGATGAGCCTTGATGGAGATGATAATTCTTGAAGATGGTCCTAAGTGCACAAGGAATATCTTGCACCCACTGACCCTGCATGAAGTTCTTTATACCATAAAAGTTCGTGAAGAAGCCATCAAGAAGAATTCAAGTCATTTCATGATGGCCTGCACAAATTGAAGAAAATATGAGTAAAGGATCTTGTCAATGCAAGCAAGACCCTCATAATATGATAGCCCTCGTCATGCCCTTTCCAACGGTAGGTGGCACGTCACGTGGTTCCTCATGGTTGATGAGATATTAACTTTTGAAGTCGACCCAACGAAAATTATAAGTCAGCTCAGTCAAACACAAAGTCGGCTCAGTCAAAGTTTTATTAAAAAAATAATAAAATATTTTTATAGTATGTCGGCCCCATTAAAAATAAATTAAATATGTATGTCGGCTCTAAAAT
This sequence comes from Pseudotsuga menziesii, assembly GCA_001517045.1. Taxonomy (NCBI): domain Eukaryota; kingdom Viridiplantae; phylum Streptophyta; class Pinopsida; order Pinales; family Pinaceae; genus Pseudotsuga; species Pseudotsuga menziesii. Next base: position 310,571 of record LPNX010647624.1, on the reverse strand, counting down.
TATGGAGGATAAACTAGTATAAATACCCCACGCAACTCTTCATTTTTCATATGGAAATTTCGGACATCTCTGAGGCAGCCGCAGGAGCAGTGGAAATTTTTTGTTGGGAACAGCTCGTTTTGTGTGGAAATTGTTTGTGGAGCAGCAGAGATTTAGGGCTGGTCATTTTCTACAGCAGTCTTTGTCCTCAGGCTACTACAACAGCTCTTAAAGGTCTGAGATTTTTGAAGTTTTTTTTCTCTGTAACCTCGTGCGAGCAGCATCTCTGGAAATTCTAGCGGACTGTGGAAACTGAACAGCAGCAAAGAAGACATAAGAATTTTGTGGTAGCAGCAAGAAGAAACAGTCTCGAGATGTTCAACAGTCTCATTGATGGAACAATCCTACAGACCAAGGTTTGATTGATGCCCTTCTCCATTGACATGTGTTGTTTGCAGCAGCATAGATTCGAAGAGGTGGAGATCGTGGACTGAGGCTGCCTCAGGACCAAGGGTTACAGCAGTCTGAGCTTGCAAGCCAAGACAAAGTTTGACATTACCCCAGATCTTCCACAGTGATATCTTTTGGGGTTTAAAAGTATACTCAATCCATGCTAGTTTGATACACAGTCTCTCAACATACACTACAGTCTCAAGTTTCATTAATATGCAGCAGTTTGTTTTGCTCTTGAAGCCCTAACTCAGAACCGAGGGATACAACAGATGAAGTTTTTTTTTTTTTGTAAAAAGGTTGACAGTTTGAACAAGGAATGAGCTTCCAGGATTAACTGAGGCATGAGGCAGCCTGACTGAGGAAAAACTTGATGGTCTTAGCAGTGACTAAGGAAATTCGTGGAGGATCTTTGATTCTTTTTGGGTAGTCTGTTGACTGTGGCAGCCATCAAACAGTCTGAGGTGGATGAGTTCGAGATTGGTGACAACAAGATGTTGAAGTATTCTGATATATATATGTTGCTGTTGGTGAAGCTGACCAAGAGAAGGGTATTCGCAGTATGCTACAGGCTGCCCTTTATTGAACTGCTGGTGCAATATTTTTAAGTGAACATCCTGTAAACATTAGTCAATTCCAGCCCTGTACAACTCCTATTTTGCTTGGAATAAAGCTGGGTATCTTAACACTTTATTGGTCAGCTATGTTACAGTATTGTTTACATGTTTTGTTCAAATGACAGTAGTAGCAGTATACACAAGGAAGAATACACAGACAGATAAAGTTTTTAGGTGCATTAAGGTGACAATCTTGACAGTGATGACTGGAGTATTTGATGACAAGCAACCTATTGATGACTGATACAACGTTTGATTGGGTGATTCCTTTGATATCTAAGAACACTCTTAATGTCTTGGCATAAGTAAGCCCTTTGATGAGCATATCTCTTGATGAATGTCATGAATAACAGTTGGTTGTGGAAAGAATGGTTTTAGATTTGACAGGTTGATGATAAGAGTAATGAGCAGCAGTTGATGAGTGGGAGCAATGTCAAATTGAATTGGATGTATTAAGCAGAATCCTTTGATGATTTGGCATATGTGTAATCTTTTGGATGACTAGGAGATTCTTGAACAATAGATTCCTTGTGATAAAGAAATGATGCTAGTGGCAGAATGTTGAAAAGCAGACTTTGCAATATTGCAGTAGTATAGATGTCTAATGAGCAAGGTAACAGCAGAGTGGACAATGATGATCAGAGAAGACGGTGAGTAGCATTGATCATGAGCATCATTTCCTTTGATGACTTGGCACAAGTGCAAACCTCTTGATTACTTGAAGATTCTTGATGGTACAACTTCAGATGTCTGAGCAGAGATTGAGACTATTGCAGTAGTGTTGAGCAGTAGTAGATGAATGATGAGCAGTGTTATAGCTGAGTTGATGTGTCTGCAGATTGATGAGTTGATGTGACAGTGAGCCTGTATTGTAAAAGCAAGCTTGTCTTGCTTTTGAGGTTAGGATACCTCAAAACCTTCTTAGCAGGGTCTAAGAAAACCAGGCAGGGTCCTGGATTCAGAGTAGGTGCTCTATGTATCAGTAGGTGCTGATTTCGCCTAACGGTTGTAGCCGGACCCAAATAATATAAAAAGATTACAAATTTATATAGTGTGGTGTTCTTCTGTGTTATGATGCTTTATGAATGAAATGCTTATGTTATGTGAATGATGTTTCTGAAATGATTATGGTAAAGTGTTGATTTGATGAATTGGTAGCTAACCGTGAGAAGCTAAGAAAAGTTAAAATTTGGCTTCACACTGATTCACCCCCCCCTCTCAGTGTCAACAATTGGTATCAGAGAAGGCCTTCGTCACAAGCCTAGCAAGCTTGAAGGAGATCCTTAGACACAATGGAGAAAAAGAAAGAGCTATCAAGCAATGATGTGCCTGTACTTGATATTGCAGATTATTTTAGTTGGAGAAACAAAATGAAGGCCTATCTGAAGAAGTTTGGGATTTGGGAAATTGTCATCAATCCACCCACTCCATCAAACAAGAAAGGAAAATCAGCAGGCCATCATGAAATGACTTGAATTCTTCTTGATGGCTTCTTCACGAACTTTTATGGTATAAAGAACTTCATGCAGGGTCAGTGGGTGCAAGATATTCCTTGTGCACTTAGGACCATCTTCAAGAATTATCATCTCCATCAAGGCTCATCATTGCCATCTAACCATATCAATTGCCAGTAGTGGGCTCCATGACCTTTGCAAGGTCATCAGGGTCTTCATCAAGGGTTCCAAGACTTCATGGGCTTCTCCATTGTCTACCAAGGCTTCGGGATTATCTCTAGGGTCTTCAGCATCATCAGTAGGGCTTCTTCAAGAGTCCAACAAAGTGGTGATATCGATGACATCAAGAGTCCCTGGGAAATTTACAATTTTTTATCCTTGTTGTGACCACTTGATCATTGCCATAACCAATGGTTTAAATAAACAACATAAAAGTAAAAAAATTAGAAGAATAACTTTTCCATGACCTTTTACCTTACATGTATTGAAATGAACTTTTCTACATGCTTTTAAAAGCATTGTATTATCATCTTTCCAGCTAAATAAGTTTTTTAGGATCCACATTTCCATTAATGGCAAAAAAAAAGTTACAAATACCATCACAAAGCTAATTGATATGTTTGTCCATATGGACACAGTTCATGAGTAACTAGCCATTCAATTTCAAACTCCACCTAATCCCTAAGCATTGTCTTCACCATAATAATCCTAAGTATTAGAAGACTTGAAAATTTATCTTTCAAACTTTAGTCTTGAGTCTACTAACATCTAGATGTCAAATGAGAGGGATTGATAGGGATTCTCATTTCTCTTTTCAAAACTCTATACATATAATTATTATTCAAACACATTGAAAAAAGTATCCTTCAAACTTCAATGTGGATCTTACTAGTATTTGGATCTCACATGAGAAGAAGTTTGAGAGGGATTCCACACTTATCTTTTCAAATTTTCATCTTATATTTATGTGAAAAGGTTAGACAAAAAAAAGGACTATTATATACTATAATCTCTTTGTGAACCTTACAGATTCAAAAATGTTATTTTGACAAAAAACATATTTACAATCTCTTCTCTTAAATTTTGGGTCGATAGGTTTGAGGAGTGGTATCCAAGATAATTGTAGACTCCATTTGATATGTCGATATTACGAACCTTTATCAAGTTTCATCATCAAGACAATGAGTCGATTTGAGAAAAGGATAAAGATTTATTAATATATCTTTAACAACACATTTCAAGATAAAATTAGGAAATTGATAATGTTGACTATATAACTAAGACCAAACCCAAACCCTAAAAATGTTAAGCTAGATAATAAGGAAGTCTAAGTTGTGATTAAAACAAACACCCTAAATTGCTACAATGATTTTGAACTTAGAATAGAATAAAAATCTAAATTAAATTTATTAATATCAAAAAAATTTCTTAATGAAGAAATTGTGAATTACTTAACCTGTTTTTTATTAAACTATATAACTAAATGTAATATGTAATTCCAACATAGAAATACTACAATTTTTTAGATAAAATAATAATTTAAGAGTATTTTTTAATAACTAGTGAGCTATTGGCCATAACCTAGGAAAATTTCGATGTAAAAAAGTAACCTAAATTATCATATCTCATTTACTCTAGTATAACCTAAAAGGCATCGTTCTAATAAAAATTAAAACTTTAATATTAATGTACAACTTAATATTGTATTGCTATCTAATCTTTTTATAATTGAAGAGAGGCATTGTTTTGAACAATGTAAATCATGCCAATTATGGTAAAAATCAATTCACCATCCATAGATATGAGAGCATTTAATTTCACATCATATACGAAAATACTCAAGTGAATTTTAGGTTGTGAGATCACGCGACTCGGTGAATAAGAAGGTGCCAGATGGAAAACCGAGTTGGAAGGCTGGAATCCTTTGAGACCAATATTTAATGAAGTTGGTGAATCAATAATGCATGCCAATGCCATTAAATTCTTTGAATGTGAACATCGAATCCCAAGTCACAGTCACCGTGTTGAACTTGGAATTGGAATTGGGTAGCCTAGTGCCCCACCATGGTTCGTGCCCATTGGGACAAAGATTCTCATCCATGATCCGACTATTAGAGGGAACTTGGGCAGACTCTGAGTCCTGACTCTCCCACAACCCAGTGAATCACTGATAACCCCTGGAAGGACAAATTTTGTAGCTGCCTTCCTATTGCAAATTTACCCACGCTTACTCAATTTCATTATTTATGTGCTGGAAATGAAACTATTTTTTTTGCATGGTAAAAGTATTTGTAGCCTTCTATGAAGGCTAAAATGGCCTTTGAAGGGCTCTGAAGCCTGGATATGTGTACATTGTTACGATTTATCAGCTGGAGGTCTGGATACTCAAAATCTCTAAGTTGTACAGACTAGTAATTGATACTTGTAATTCCATAGTTGTTAACCGGATTTTTGAACCATCCTCTCCTTCCTTAATTCTATGGTTCACATTCCTACCACCTAGAATGCATGGCTCGGAAGCAAGCTACCTTCCACAACTCCTGAAACATCAATAAAAGTAGACAAGCTTGGTTTTTTCGGAGTTGTCTAACCAGGGGACTTTTTGATTTTTTGCCGATTTTCTGTCGGAATCCGGTGATTTTAATTTACAAAATCTGTAATTTCTGTTGTTTGTTGAGCGGTTTTAAGTTCAGAAATCAAATCAGGTGATAGGAAAACCCCCCAACACCCACACTCTGTAAGATATAGCAATGTTTTTTAAAGTTTTGAAAATTCCGTGAAGATTCATGACAAAAAACTTGTAAAAACCTGCGGGAAACAAAGGTCAAAAAGTCCCCTCTTTAGACAACTCATTTTTTTTTGGTCATTGCTCATAATTTGTTCTTGGCAGAGAAGCTTTTTAATTATGTTTGGACAATGAAGCAGAGTCTAAATTTTTTTTAGCCCCTTTAAATGTATGTATTTATACCTATATCATGATAGTAATACAAATACAAGGCTCCAGGTACATGGGGTATTGGAAATGGATGTAATATAATTCAACATGACATAGTGATAACTCATTCTAAATCTTTTTTTTTTGTAACTAGGGTAATCGACAACTGAGGTCGGGCTTGTACTTGCGTGGCATAAGATTGATTTTGGTGTGCTACCACTATACCCCTAGGTGTACCAACACTGCCCCATGTGTGACACACAAGACTCTTCGAGGGTTGGACTCCTAACATCGTAAGGAATGCCTTAACAATGTGTCCTATCACTAATTGGTCTACAACCTAGTGTCATTCAAAACATTATATTCATTAAACATGACTTCAGAAAAAAAAATGTATGAAACTGAAAGATTGACAAAACACATTCCATAACATACAATGGCTATAAATGAGACCAATAGGGAAAGATTGATAACTAGTATGAAGTTAACATACTTTATTGCATTGAAGGATATTGCAATTGATACTTATGAAGATCTATGTCTTCTTCAAATGCATTTCCAAACACTTAAAATGCTTTCTCAAGTGGAGTATTTTTCTTAGATAAATATAAAAGTTGTAGTTGAATTTGTTCATTGTATATTATATTACCTTGAAGAGGTGCAAGATATATATATGTTAGAAAAATGTCCATTAGAGGTAGCTTGGATGGTTGGTAGGAATGATTGTTACCCTCCCCACCTAGATTCAATTCTATAAGTGACATTATATTCTTGTTGATCCCTTATGTAATGATTGAGTATTGGATTAAGTAATTTGGTAATACCTTGATTCTCCGGAATCGTAGGTGTTGGCCCTATTTCCAAATGGAAAAATAGATATGTTAGATAATATACATTTTTTCTACGATGTTAGATGAAAGTACAAACCATGGTTTGGAACAATGCCTTGTTATGTACATATATCTAGACTCAAAAGTTTTGGGGCCTTCAATATCACAATTTCTAAAAATTATTAATGTTCCTGATGGAAAATGAAAGACTATATATTCTATAGTCATTAAACTAAAGAAAACAAGGTAGCTAAAAAATGAAAAACTAATATCAGTTTCCATTGATGTTGCTTCATCAATGGTTGGATGTGAAAATGGATTTTCATATTACTGAAGAATGATGTATTAAATCTTATTGGTACTCATTGCATTGCACACAACAAGACACTTGTAGCATTAGATGCTTCAAAGAAGATACTTGAGTTTTTGTATGTGGAGAAAATAACAAATAAATTATACTCATAAGTTGGAAATATAACAAAGAGAAATAATGAACTGATTGCTTTACTAGATGGTATTGGATAGCTATTTAGGGTTCAAGTAGTTGAAAGACCCGTTACGTTTTTGTCTTCTATTTTGAGCTTGTGAAAGAAAGAAGCAAATAGATCATGGTATCATAAGGCAATGATTTTCTCATTTCAATTTTGTTTGAATATGCCAGTTAATGTTTCAATGGAGTTGAATAATGTAAAAAAATATTCCTAGAACATAATGTGGATGTCACATCATTTGCAACAACTATGTACCGTACTTATATACTCTTAAAATATATTTATATAGGTTAAATTCTTTTGCAAAAGTGCATTACATTTTACTAAATTCTTGGAAGAATCTAAAGATAGATTCCTTGAAAATATTGACAAAGAGGGGACTACCCACATACATGATTTGTTATATATTTTAATGAATGGTGAGTAAATGCCACAACAATGGCAACTTGCATCGATGAATCCCTCGAGAATTGCACACAACTTACAAGGAATTAAGTCCAAGCATTGGTTGAGAGCTTCAATTCAATTTCTAGATCTTCATCTCTTTAATGTAGTAAGGTTGTTTAGTACTTCCATTATCCAATAGATATTTATGTGAGAGAAGCTAATGCAAAGCATTGTTTATGAATGACTTTTCACATTTGCATCATAAAACATGCAATGGAGGTGAAAATGTACCATTGTTTGACATTGAGCTTGTAAAAGAGAGCTACATGAATTTATTGTTTTGCTCTATTTAAATGGAGAAATATTCCCAATGAAAGATGCATTGAAAGTATTTTCTCAAACAAAAGATTGGAATTATAGGGATCCAAAAATGTTAAAATTATGGCAATCAATGCATGCCATACTAGAAAACACAATAGCACGTGAATGTGGCTTCTCTAATCAAATTGTGATCATTCATTAATGTGTGTATCATTAATAGTGCTTGATATATTGGAGGTGGAGAGGCAACAAGTTTGTGGGATTTAGAATAACGCAAAAGAAAAAAGACATATGACATGCGAGAGTTATATATATATATATAACTTCATGATCCTTCAAATCTAAAGCTCTGGCTATGGCTCTCTCTCAACAACAAAATAATCACATGGAATAACTTACTAAAGAGGGGACAATTGAGTCCTGACATATTGTGTGCATTGTCTCATATAAGCGAGGATTTCACCTCTCACATTTTAGTCAATTGAAATTTCACTCAAGAGGTATGGAAGAATCTTCACTTGATAGCCTTTGACCATTGGCCTTCATGGGATGGAAACACTCTTGTTGAGGCCTGGAATGCGTCAGAACCAAAAAACTAAGCTCCTCCACCCAACCCTCCACCATTTCAATCCTCCATACAAGGCAAGCTCACGAACACAAGGAGTAATTGGATTCCTCCTGCTTAAGATAAGAAGAGCTTGGGAGATTAACACAAAGGAGTTCATACTATCAAGGATAAAGGGATGCATACTCAAGATAATGTCAATGATGAAATTTTTTTCTATAGTTTCCTTGCTCTCCAAGTTTCTCATCCTCCAATTCTTTACAATGGATCAATATACGAACCTCAAGTGGGAAATGAAGGGTCGAATCAGAGCGTTTTCCAATATAGGGAAGGTCAAGGATCATAAACCTCATGGCTTGGAATGGAAAATATGAAATATTTTTAATTTTGAGCACAAAACTCGATGTATGCAGGCTGTATAACTGCTCACACGCGTGTGTACACGGGTGTTATAACATGATTTAGCACACCTTATGCATCATGCCTTGATGGCCTTCCCTTGTCCCTATGCAGAATCACTATACCCCCCTTACTCAGTATAGCCCCGATGCTTCAGTTTAAACCTAAAAAATACACTTTTGAAGATACACGCAGGTCAACAGCTATGCAACTTGCTACATTACAACCCGCGTACATTGAGGTTTATGCTCAAAAACAAAAAATATTTGGAGTTTTCTTCATCAAGTAATAAATAACTTGATCCTTGGCCTTCCATATGCCTGGAAACGCTTTGATTTGACCCTCCATTTTCATTTGATGGTTATGTATTAAGCCATTTTGAAGCATTAGAAGATGAGAAACTTTGAGAGCAAGGAAACTATAACAAAAATTTTCCCCATTGCCATATGCTTGAGTCTACATCCCTTTATCCTTGTGTATAGAACTATTTATGTTCATTTCCAAAGCTCTCCATTATCTTTGTGAGATTTCCTTGCTATGGAGGATTGAAGTGGTGGAGGCCCAAGTGGAGGAACTTGGTTTCTTGATTCCGATGAGGTGCCGACATAGGTTGTCATATTGTATCTATGTTTTTTCATTAATAGAAATATCAAATTTTCATCCAAATTTAATGTGCAATTGTTTATATTTGTATCCATGGGTATAATTGCTTTATACATATTTAAATGGATTATGCTAGTTTATATGCTAACATTTAATATATTTTATGCTTGGATATATATTTGATGTTGAGGGAAATTTGTAGAGAACAAGCATTTGATCGTGAGCTCAACGATGATATTCTTTGAGTATCCAGTTGAGGTACAGTTTCTATCGCTTAGTTGTTAGCTTCTTTAATTTATCCAACTTTTTTTAGAATGGTTGTGATTTTTGGTGTCATCCTGTTTGTTGTGGTACACCCCAATCCATAATAATATTTTCTCTGTAACATAATTGATGAATCCATTGGGGATGTCTCCCTTTCGTTGGTTTTTTTGGGTGCATTTTTGCTTAAATTGCTCTCTCTTTCTTTGCGTTTTTGTGTCGCATTTGGTAGTGTGATCATATGTTGATAGTTCCTTGGAGTGGTTTTTCCCTTAGCTTTCTCTTGTACCCCATTTTTCTTTGTATACATGGGTCACATTATTTACAACCATGTATATACACGGGCTGTACTTTAGCAGGTCGCGTACATATGTTGTTGTTCTTTGAACAATTGTGTATATCTCAAATTTCGAGTGATGTCTTGGTGTGAGAAATTGTTGGTTAGATTGCGAGTGTTGCTGAGTCTTCTAGGATCCTTATGATGTCTGTTGACTACTCCTTTTGGGCTTGGAAACCTCTTTTTATTAATTTTCCTTAGGAAAGTTGTTTTTGTATTTTTCTCCCTTTTTGTTTTTCTTTTAGTGCATGAATCATCAAGTCTTCGTGTCGTGCTTGGATTGTTTTTTTATATTAGCTACAAGGGCTGAGAGTTTAATGGTTCTCTTTTTTATTTTCAATTATTTATTTTGAAAATACAAAAATATTTGCATTGACGCATATTCCTTTGCATTTTTCATTTACATGGAAGTAAGTAATTGCATTGGTTTGCTTGGAATGAAATTATCCTAGGATTTCATTTAGGAAAGACTGCATTTTCATTTTAAAGGAAAATGAATTATTGTGCATTTCATATTAACGATATACCATATCTTCATTTGGAAAAAAAATTACAATTGGAATTGTTTTTAGGTGTGCATATTTGATTTTATCGCTGAGTCATAAGATCACTAGTTTCATGACCATATCCCTTGAGTAAGCACAACCTCTTAAAATGAATGCTTAATTTAAAATTGATTAATTTTTTTTTAGTTTATAGGGTGCACCAACAAGATAAGGTTTCAGAGTGTTGGAATAGGATTTTGTCAGTAAACTTCTGTAAGACTATAAAACATAAACAATTTAGGTGTTTGACCAGGGAGAGGAGAAATCCTTTCTATAATTGGTGTTCTCTTTAAGCTCCTCTTACATAGGATTTAATCACAAGGAAACACACACGTTGATGGTGGGGATAGCTCCCCAATACCTTCAGTGAGTTCCAGAGATATTTCTAGGATCTTATTCGTATCTAGGGGCTATTCAGCTACCTTTGCTGCTTTCGAGATCTGAGGTTAGTTACTCTGCCCATACGGTAGATCTCACCTGCGACTTTCCGCTTGAGCATTTATTATACTGAGGTGACCTTAGTTTCTTTTCCTAGGTGTTGCAAGGGATACTTGTAGAGGTTATTCTGTTAGTGTCCTATCTAGGTAGGGGTCACATGACATAGTCTCTTTATGTGTTGAAGTTGGGGGTCACTATAATTGGTTACACACCTCTTCTTGTAGTGTATGGGAGTCTCAGACCTCTCCTAGGTGATACATACCTCCTGCATTCAGGAGCTCATTTATCCTCATTCCTTGCTTGTGTGCATTTGTCCTAGCTTATTTAGGGGCGTTATTTCTATTCGCTAGTTGGACTTAGGGATCGTGGTTACTTGAGTCTCTTTGTAGAGTCACCATGGATTGAGTTCCAGCTCCTCATTAGTTAGCAAGTTTATCACCTTTTAATCCTACTCAACCTATTTACAAGAGGCAGAGACGTGAGGCTGGTCCTCTTCCCCATAGGGGAATTATTATACTTTTAGGGATGAGTTTATTTGACACTCCAAATCTTCCTTTGTCCCCATCATCTACAATGGGAGAGGAAGCACATGGGGATTATTCTACCACCACCTTATGGATCCCAGGGAATCCGGTTTATACCATCTTACATGCTTCTGGTCCTCGCCCCGTAGGAACAAATCCTTTTGAATTCACATGGTCTTTACATCACAAACTGAAATTTTCCTCGAGGCAACCAGGTACTGAGCATCATAATGTTCCCTTAGCCACGAGCCCATTTACTTTTGGCATGCCGAATGTTTCGACTAGTATAACATCATATGCTCATGTTCCTAGTGGTAACATTAGTGTTGGAATTGGGGGCACATATTCCCCTTACATGTGTATTAGTTCAGATGTGGTCACATCCCTCCTTCTACTCCATATGTTGGAAGGGGGACTCTGTCTTTATCAATACCTCACACTAGTGTTGATCCTTGTTCGGGTGGTGGAAGATATGTGAACGTTGGGGATACAACTTATATACCATCATTTGTCCCATCATCCTCTATTCCCATCCCTTCGAATGCATTTTTCATGGAAAATAATCCCCTTACTTCAAGTGGGACCTTGGGAGGGTATTATCCCTTTGGTATGGTTACCCCGTCATTTGGCGTCCTTGTGTCCAGAGGTTACATGCCTCCCTATGTGTTTGGGGGTCATCTAGTACACCATATGGGTAATTTTAGTTATATGATCCCCCCTTATCAAGGAATTCCCCATATGAAAATTAACGTGCATCATTACATGGGTCATATGGTAGGAGGTTACTATCCGCAAGGTCAAGGTCATGTCCTTTAACAGAACCTGCCGTATCAAAACCAATCTTTCCAGGGAGCATGGAATCAAATGATGCAACCTAAGATCCTTTTTTAGCTACGTTGAGATTTCCTAATTTATCTAGACTCATGCACGACCCAATGTGTCATGATACGGCATGGACTAAGGTTCCCACAAAACTTCCTTCGAATGTTACGAAGTTTGAAGGAAAAATGGTGAGGATCCTGGTGATCACATTATGACTTCTAATCTATGGTGCTATTTGAATTCATTGAATCATGATTCTTTCCGATTGAGACCATTTCAATGCACCCTCATAGGTCCAACCACAAAATTGTATATAAATCTGTCTGGGGGCACATACTAGACCTTTAAGGACTTGGTCATGGGGTATTCCTTAATGACTTCCAGTTGCCGGTTTGCTACGATGTCGATACCAAACTCTTGTCGACCTTTCATCAAGATAGATCCACCCATATTTCTGACCATATTCAAGAGTGGCGTAAACACAAGCAATTGATTAAGGGCAAAATTCCACCAGAATTCTTATTGGAATGGTTCCTTAAGTCCTTATTGCCTTATATCGCGAAGAATGTTTCAACATTCGAAGTAGCGACTAAGGAACATGCCATTTTTCAAGATCAATAGTTAGATCTGATTTATGCTCAGTCTGGGATCCTTTATGATATTATCCCTCACTCGTCGAGGTCAATTCATGACCCCAAATTTAAACCCAGGCCACATGCCGATGGCATTTTTGGTTCTGCAAGTATGAAAGCTATGGATTACGTTACACATAAAATTCAAAATTTGTCACTTAACCAATCCGTGACCAGAAAATCTGTGGATTCCTCCATCCCCATCCATTCGGCGGCTGTACATTCTGTGCAATTGTCAAACCAGAAAGGTAACCAACAATCCGGAAGGAATAGGAAGAAGGGGAAGAATAATAAGAAGGGTGGGGATAAAAGGGAGAACATTAATTATGACAAGAATGATGAAAATGTTGGTGGGGATAAGAAGACAAAAGGAAAGGTCAAATTCCCATCTAAACTATGTAGAGGAGACCATCTTATGCACTTATTCCCTAAGATTGATGATGCCTTGAAGTTCATTGTACAGAGCCCAACTGTGCTAATTGATCCACTTCCACATAATCAAAATATGAATTTGAGGACTCCGACCAACGTAAGTGGTGTTGGTGGGAGTCAAAACTTGTCAGTCCCAAAATGTGGTCATGGTTGTATTAATATGATGTCAAGTGTACATGTTTCAACATGTTCATGTGATTATGGACCATCACAACAGGAAATGGGTAAAGAGCCTCAACCTCCTGATATGCCATTGCAGATTGACAAGCCTGAGACTATACCACATGTACCGAACAAAGTATTGAAACAGTCAGGGCACAATACTAATGCCTGAGCCACCCAACACTATTCTATGATTGAGGATTTGGGCCAGAATCCCTGTACAATGTCAGCCTTAGAAGTGCTTTAGAATTTTCCCTCACAAAGGAACACCTTGTTGGCTGCTTTGGGAGCTCGTGATCTAAGTAGTCCAAGTATGATCAAGTTTGAGATGGTTGATGTATAGCCTCACTTGCCTTACCATGTGTATTTTTAAGTTGACGTGGAGTGTCTAAACAATACCATCAAATGCACAGTTATTGATGAAGGTGCTTTGACATCAGTCATGTCGTTATCTTGTTGGAGGGGTATTGGCTCTCCCCAGTTGTCTAAATCTATGACTATGTTGACAACATTTGATGGATGCTCATTTAGACTGCAAAAACTTATTCCTTCTCTTCAGGTCCAGTTGGGAGGGAAGACTGTGTCAGTCGAAGTCAAGGTGGTTGATGCACCCCTTTACTACAACCTTTTACTAGGTCGAAATTGGATTTATGCCATGAAGGCGATCATATCGTCGATTTTATGTGTTGTATAATTTCCTTACAAAGGTAGAATCGTGATGATCGATCAATTATCATTCACTAATTCTAGTTCCTCTGCATCGTTGAGACCTACGGTCCTAATTATTGAGAATTCTCAGCCAACAACTAAGAATGCTGGTGCCGGGATGTATTTGTTGCTTATGGGAACCTTTAAAATTTTGGCGCAAATATTGTGTATTGATTCGACTTATGATGGTGTTCTATCATCGTCGAGTCTGATCCCATTTCGTACTTTGTATTTGAGTGATCTTAGGAATCTCCTTTCTCTAGTTGAATATGGTAAAGGGCCCCATCCGTTAGAATGGATATGATTTTGTCTACAACAAAGGTCATTTGTAAAGTTTCATATGAAACTACTGTAGACCGTGATATTTCTGCTTTCAGGATAGAAGAGGGAGATCCCATTCTCCCGCCCACTTAATTTGGAGGTCCACTCAACTTTCTCACATGATTGTATCAATGATACTTTTCCCTTGGATGAAGTGATTGTTGAGATCGCGAGTTGTCCCGAAATGCCTTGGGAGGACCTACATTATAGACCTTCTTCTGTTATGAAACCAAGTCCCATAACATAAAAAGAGAAAAAATGGACAATAAGAGAGTAAGGCATGCCTTAATAATGAATAAAAGAGATAAATATCAATCCTCTTCGAGGGAGAACCTCCTTACACAATGTACTAAATACACAATACAAGATAAGTTACTATAATGACTAAAATGAGAATATCTCCTTCCTATATATAGGAGACAAAGGTGTACGATAACAACTAATAGACCCAAGCCGACATAAATAATATGGAATGAACCACAATATAGGGAGTAATGCACCACACTATATGGGGTAATGTGTCATCATTAAGGGTTTAACATGCCCCTCCCCTTCAAATAGTGTTGTCCTCAACGCTGAAGTAGTTCTAGATGCTGATGTATATAGGACTCATCCGCCCATGTTTAATCTTCCGCTAGTAAGTTCTTCTGTTTGATGATATATTATGGAATTAATTGATTTCAAAGTTGTCTAATTCTTATTTTAGTAATTTCTTCAGGTTCCAAGATGATTTTTCCTTCCTCATCAAGTTCTGGTAATATTGTTTGAACTGGTAGCTTGTCACCAATTACCTTCTTTAAACATGAAACATGGAAAACTAGATGGACTCGTGAAGATTCAGGTAATTCCAATTTGTAGGCCATACTATGAATCATTTGTAACACCTCTTAGGGACTATAGTATTTAGGTGATAATTTATTATCCTTCTTAGTGTTCTTCAGGGACATATGTTTGTAAGGTTGTAGTATTAAAAACACCCAATCCCCCACAATAAAGCTTCTTTCCCTGCGGTGTTGATCTGCTTGTTGTTTCATTCAATTTTGTGCTAGATTCAAGTTGTCCTTTAAGAGTTTAAGAACTTGTCATTGATGCTTCATGTGGTATTCCATTGCTTGATTCTTAGAGGAGTCTCTTAGTGAATATGTGATGGATGATAGCCATAAAGTGCCGTAAACGGGGTCATTTTTGATGATGTATGGAAGGAATTTTTATACCACCATTCTGTCAAGGGTAACCACTTGACAAATTGTGTTTTTTTATCAACTGCAAAACATCGAAGATACCCTTCCAAACATTTGTTTACTATCTGTGTTTTTCCATCAGATTGAGGGTGATAAGATGAGCTATGAGGCAGTTGAGTACCCAAACAAGAAAATAATTCAGTCCAAAAATTTCCACTGAAAATGGGATCCCTCTCACTTACTATAATATTTGGAGTACCATGAAGTTTTTGTATTGTCTCCATAAAAGAATTGGTGACTGTGCTTGCTTTGAAGGGGTGAGATAGTGCACAAAAGTGTGCATATTTAGTAAGTCTATCAACAACCACCATGATGACACTCTTTCCTTTAGACTTTGGTAAATCTGTGGTCTAATCCATCGAGGCCTATGTCTACCTTTGGCTTGGAATGGAAAGTGGTTGTAGGAGACCAGGGGTCTGAATTGTTTCCACTTTATTTTGTTGGCAAACCAAACATTCTATCACAAATTTTTGAACATCAGTTTTAAGACCATCCCCCCAAAAAATATTTCTTAACCATATGGTAGGTTTTGAAGAACCTTGAGTGCCCTTCTATCGGTGAGTAGTGGAATTAAAAAAGTACCTTTTGCTTGAGATGGGAACCCTTACCAAGATATAAGCGATCATTGTACCATAGCAAGTCATGTTTCCACCTAAATGTATTTGAGGCATTGGGATCCTGTTGCAGCATTTGAATAAATGTCCATATTTTTTTTTCATTTTTCCATTCGTCCATTTCTTCGGCTATCCAATCTGGTTGGATGATCGAAATAGCATAGAGTAATGCTTCAACATCCTCATCTTCTTGGAGAGTGCATATGCTACAACATTTTGCTTTCCCTTTTTGTAGATGATTTGAAAGTCATATCCCAACATCTTTGTCACCCATTTTTGTTTCTAAGTTTGAAGATAACATTTGTTCCAAGAATCATTTAAGGAAATCATGATCAGTTTTAACCTCGAAATGTCTCCCTATAAGGTAGGGGCACCATTGCTTCAAGTCATTTAGTATTTCCAACATTTCCTTCTCCTAAATGGGATTTTTAAAGTTCTTTCCCTTGATTGGATGGCTTGTGAAGGCAAGAGGGTGTCCTTCTTGCACTAGTACAACTCCAATTTCATTTCTGGGAGCATCACATTCCAAAATAAAGGTTTTTGTGATGTCTGGTGTCGCCAAAACAAGCGCTTTACACATGGCCTCTTTGAGTTGTTGAAAATCTTGAGTTGCCTCTGGAGTCCAAGAAAATGCATCTTTCTTTAGTAACACTGTTAGAGGAGCTACTATTCTTCCATAGTTCCGAACAAACTTACGACAGTACCCTGTCAAACCTAAGAATTCTCTAATATTCTTCCATTAGAGGAAATTTGGGGTCTAAAATGAGCCTTCTAAGAAAACGTGCCAACAATAAATTTTGTGAGTTGGAATTCAGGAACCAATAGAATTTCAATAAAATGAGTCAACCATAATGGTTGAATTGACATATTTGTCATAAAAGAAAACTATTTTTTTTGTTCGTATTTTCGACATATCTCCCTGTGTTTTTATTCAAATTCCAAGCGGGAGAGCTCATTGGATGAGGAATTTAATTCCGCATCCAACGAGTGCCCACACTGCACACTTTTGACGGACCCCTCTACCCCAAAAATAAGAAATACCTGAAAAAATGTGATGATGATGTCATCACATTTTTTGAGGTATTTCTTATTTTTGGGGTAGCAGGGTCCATCAAAAGTGTGCAGTGTGGGCACTCCTTGGATGCGGAATTAAATTCCTCATCCAATGAGCTCTCCCGCTTGGAATTTGAATAAAAACATAGGGAGATATGTCGAAAATATGAACAAAAAAAATAGTTTTTTTCATTCTTCCTCCAAAATTAATAACTATTATTTTATTATTTTTCTTAGGAGGCCCATTTTATACCTCAAATTTCCTCTAATGAGGGTTTTGGAAATCGACCAGTCCATCATGGATTTAATTTTTTTAGGGTCTATCTTGACACATTCATGGGATACAATATGACCCAAATACTATACCTCCTTTATCGCAAAGAAACATTTTGAGGGTTTTTCATATAGTTCTTTCTCCTTTAGTAGTTGTAGTACCCTTTTAACATGTTGAATATGTTCTTACCAAGGCTTGCTATAGTTGAATATATCATCAAAGAATACCAACACAAAATTTCTAAGGAAAGGCTTGAAAATAGAATTCATCAAACCTTGAAATGTGGAAGGCACATTTGTTAGACCAAATGGCATGACCAAAAACTCATAGTGACCTTCATGAGTTCCAAATGTTGTTTTGGGAATGTCTTCATCCTTCATTCGAATCTAATGATACCCATAACAAAGATCCAACATTGTGAAGACACCGCTCCATGTAATTCGTCTAACAATTCATCTGACTGGAATGGGAAAATATATTTAATGTTGATCTTGTTGATCTCTCTATAATCGGGACACATACACCATGATCCATCTTGCTTGGGTACCATTACCACTGGTGTAGAGTAAGAAATTTGGCTAGGACTAATTATTCCAGCCTCTAACATTTCAACAACCATACAATCAATTTCATTCTTTTGGCTATAGGGATATTGGTAAGGTCTGATGTTAGGAGGAACACTGACTGAAATTAAGTGGATAACATGATCAAAGTCACGAATAGGTGGAATACCTTTGGGAATATCTTCAAATACCTTGGAATGCTTATTAATGACCCTCTAGATATCTGGGGAGATAGAGAACTTTGAGTTTTGAACATCTAATGAGCATAATTGTCAACTTCACCTTCATGTCCCTTTTTTAAAAACTTTGTCCTACCATTAGAGCTTATCGCCTTGCTTGGTTTTCCTGTGATACCATTTAAAACATATTCTTTTCCTTCCCATGAAAATTTCATGGAAATTTTTTGAAAATTAAAATCCTTGTCCCCAATGATTGTAACCATTGGACACCTAAGACAACATCATCACCACCCATTGGGATAACAATAATTGGACTATTAAATACATATCCCCCCATAGCCATATTGATATTATGGCATTTCCTTAAGCAATTTATAGTTCCTCCATTTGCAATCATTACTTGAAACTCTGGTGTTGGATATACAAATCAATTAAGAACTTTGGTTAATTTATAGTGAATGAAATTATGAGTACTACCAAAATCAATCAACAATTTTAGCTTCTTCTTATTGATGTATCCTTCTATCTTGAGATTTTAAGGAGTGCTAATTCCAGCCAATGCATGACAAGATATGTTGGGCATAATTTCTTCCGAAGTAGCCTCTTCTATTTCATCTAAGTCTCCTCTTCTTGAGATGCTTCCTCTTCTTTTGTTTATTCCTCTTTACAATATATGTAGAATCATTTTTTCTCATTGCAATTATGTTCCTTACTGTACTTGCTGTCACAATTAAAGCATGATCCTTTTTCTCTTCTTTCATCTAGTTGTTGGGGTGTCAACCCTTGTGGTGATTGTCACGTCCCTGCCCCTCTATCGGATGGAGAGGACGCAACGTTACTGCTATCTAATCCAGGATATTTAAATCCCATGAACATACACATGATAAAATGAAAATGCATTGAACTAATACATGCATAGATACATAAACATTTCAAATACAATGGAATCAAATCCATTCCATTAATTCACATGTTCATTGTAATTCATTATCAAATGTAAATGCAGAGATTTAAACACAAGAATACTTATCTTATGAAGAAGCTCATCCCGCAACCAGCTATGTCGCTGCAACGTTCCACCCAACCATAGGCCAATGTGCTCCTCAATCTCTCAGCAACACTACCACCCCCGAGATAGGCATGATTTCCATAAGGAATAAGGAACACTAGCAGGCTCACACATAGCCAAGGATACCACAAAATTCAGCCAAGCCAACATAGTTGGGTTTATCAGGCTGCAAATGAGATGGATAGGTTGACTGCTAAGCTAGTGAGCTCCTTACCAGAGCTATGGACACATGCACCAAATCTAGCCTGGGTTCTAAACATATACCCACCCAACACAAGGAAGCATCCCCTTCTCTGCTACACAGTCCCTCAGGCTATGCCTTCCCTTCCAGTTCTATTCAGGGTGTGCAAAGAAGAAAACCACCCCCCTAGATCTATATATGAGGTTCCTTCACACACTAGGTTTATCAAGCTGTTTAGACCCCATTTCCACTCCCAATTCAATACAGACCAAAGCACCAATGCATACACAATGATATACACAATTTCTGGGTTGAGGAAAACAATTTGGAAACAAAATGAATTGCCAAGGTGGGTGAAAACAACCCCCTAACAACAATTCATATCCTAGGGACGTTTTGGCCCTAACATGGCAAAAAATGAACTCAACAACACCCAAGAGAACCTGGTCTCTCCTCCAAATAGCTGGGCAACACAAAAACGATTTTCATCTTCGAAAATAGTGGGGAAATGGAACAAAAATCAGTGGGGAAGAAACCCAATTACAGGTCATTACAAGAAAACAAATTCCCAGGCTGAGGAAAATGAAGAAATGACTGCCCACGTGAGGGAAAACACACAGAACAAACCCAAAAATGTGAATTCCACACACGAGAAAATACCAGTTGCTTAAGAGAGCCCCAACATAGATGAATGATGGTGAGGAAAATGCCCAGGAGCCACCAACATGAAGGAGAACACACAACAGGCAAAATCGTGAAGGTAAAACAACTCCCAAGATTCCATCGCGTGAGGAAAATGGAGAACGTGGTTGAATGGACAAATGGGCATGCCTTTTGGGTGTTAACTTGCCCCAAAAGTCAAAAACGTTTTTCCCCAAATTCGAATTTCCTTGCCCATACTCTTCCCATCCCCATGCAATCACTACTTCAACCAATTTCTGGAAGAATTAAATGATTGGGTGAATGAGACAAGAAAGGTAGTTGACTATTTCATGGGTTCTCCCTTTGGCATTTGGATTTTCCCCATTGGCCCCCAAAGTTTAAATACCCCCTCCCCCCCCATCCTTAGGAAATTATGCCCCCATCTCATTATTTGTTGCATTGACATAGCTGATTGTGGGTTTTTAATTAAATTGCATATTTACATGATGCCAAAATTAGAATGTGACAGCTAGCACGAAATACCATCAGCAACGATTTTAATCGCCGAAAAATAAAACGTTAAAATCGATGGTGGGGCTTTTGCCTTTAGCTCCACACCATGATTAATTACAATATTTACATCATATACATTTTTAATGCAAAAATGGTCAAAACCGGGGTGTTACAATGGTTTAGAAGAAGGAACATTATTTTATCTATATGTGTTGGAGAAGGCTTTTCTAGTAGTCATTGCCATATTTTTACTTTCAACCTTCCTTGCCATTATGAAAGCATTCTCTAGGGATGATGGTTCAAAGAGACGCACCTCATGTTGAATGTTATCTTTCAAGGTTCCAATAACGAGATCTAACAAATTATCTTCTGAAATATTCTTCACTCTTAGACTTAGCTGCTGAAATTGGTTGATGTGCTCTATAACTGAACCTTTTTGCTTGAGATTACCAACTGACTAAAGAAGGTGTTACTATTTATATCCCCATAATGTGCAACCAATTATTCTGTGAATATAGACCAAGAGATAATAGAGTCATTTTTGCGGTTACAAATCCATTGGTACCATACAAATTGATCAGGTTCTAAATACAAGGATGCAATAGTTACCTTTTGCATAATGCGCACCTGGTGTAGATAAAAGAATTGCTCCATTTGAAAAAGCCACGTGATTGGATCCTTGCCATCAAACTTTCTCATGTCAATTTTGGGGATAAAGTAGTTTCTTGGACCTGAATTAAACCCATGATGTTGTAGTGAATCATCAACTTTTGAGGACTCCAACTTCATACTATCCAATTAATTTTGAGTTTTCTCCATACATGACTGGAATAAGTCATTCTTTTGTCCTTATCCTCTTCTTGAGTAGATAAATGAGGAATAAAGTTATGTTTTATATCCTTCATGTATTCCTTCAAGTATTGAAGATATTCTCTTCTAACCATCCATTTGAGATCTTCTTTACTATCCATCCCTTTAAGATCCTCTTTACTTGACATCTTCTTTTCCAATTTAACTAAGTCATCTATTTTCACATTTACTTTAATCATAACTTCCAACTTGGACACTCTAAAATATATGTCTTCCATTTCATCATATGTCGAGGATGAATCCTTCGGTGGGTTTGAGTGGAGTGTGATTCTTTTTGTTGGCTTAGTTGGGCAGAACCTGGTGTACTGTAGTGTACCAACAAAACCCCTAGCTCACTGGCCCTTTCGGCGACAGACCGCAGAATGGCCTGAAGTATCACCTGAAGTGATCCTAGATGGGGTGATTGAAGACTCAGGTGTCCTCAACCAGGTTCTATTGCATCCTAGGTGTTCTTGACTCTGGTTAACCAACGGGATTTCTCTGCAAGTGCTATTTCTCCCTTCCTAGCTGACTCTTCTATGGGACTGGCTCTTATCGCATCACAGCTTCTAGGACGATGCGCAAACCTTCTCTTCTGCTCAACCTGTAACCTGCGATATCTCACACCGCAGCCCCTACGACGATGCGATATCGCCTTTCTACGCTGCGATACTTCCTACAACAAGACTCAATATGCTCACCAACTCTCAAGGTCCAGAGGCTTTCTATCTAGGTCTAACTAGCTCAGTCAACCTTCATAAGGGTGTTAAACAACTTCACTTAGCTTCTACAGTTTAACACACTTAACATCAACTACGCTCAACTCGCTGAAATCATATACAGAAGTCACTTAACACTATAACTGTTACTGTCATGAATCAAGCACTGATAAACTCATATACAAAATACTTGATACATTCAACTTGCATTTAACCTGCTATATTACTGTAAACTGCAGGATAGCATACATACGTTCATTGACTCTAAGCAAAGTTCATGTAACGAATGACAGATAGCAATAAGTAAAGCACAATCACATGAGTCAGTCACACAACACACGGATTTTACGTGGTTCACTTCCAGGGGGGAAGCTACGTCCACGGGAACTGGTTTTATATTATATCTTGAGAGAGTAAACACAATTCCGTTGCAACCTATTATGCAGCTTGAGATATTCTGGGAAACTCCACGCACACAGCTGGGAGCCCTTCTCTCTTAGATCTCTTCTCTTCCTACATTTCCTTCTTCTTACAACATATCCTTTCTCTCTCTCTCTCAATCCCTGCGGATTGTTACATTCATGCTCAAGGAGCCGGCTACTGGTTATAGTAAGATAACTACAGACTGAATAACAGAACCAGAGCTCGACTCTCCCTCAATGTCTTACAATACTGATGACAACTAGAGACAACCAAACTAGCTAACTATCTGATTGTCTACGAGCTAACAGACCAACTGACTAGATAACCTTTCATAATACAAAATACATGCTTAAATAGGTGGCCCGAAGGTCTCACCGTGATACAACACATTTGGCCTATCTGTACTTTGATTTGTCGCTTACGGTCACACTACAGCTTTTTGCAGTCTTCCACACTTCCCAGCGCTGATCGTGGGTATGGGCGTCACTTCCTCGGTTGCTCCCCTTCTGTCCTTTGTATTTAATACCTCGGGCCATTGCTCCTTTTCCATTTATGAGGGTAGCTGAGCCCTCTTGTCGTCGTCGCTGCCTTAAATGCAGTGGTTGAGATCTCTCTTCTCGGCCGCTTAAGGTACTGTTTCCTTTGAATTCCTTGCTCCACTATAGCATCTTTTCCTGTAGCTGCGGGGCCTTGCTCCAATAGTCCCCTAACACTTACTTGTGGCTCATCCATGAGCCACTAACAACTGGCTTTTCTTGCTTTAACTTCTCCTTGGCTTCCTGCGAAGTCCTTGCGAATCTCTGCTTGAGTTCTGCGACATCTCTGTCCATGGCTTCGACATAGTCTTGTGCCACTTCAAGCATAACTTGAGTAATCATGGGGTCTCCTGTAAACTTAGTTCGTAGGTCTCTCTTATCTTTCCTTCCCTCATTGACATGCTCTCGCTCTCGTCGCTTGCGAGACCTGATATACTCCAAAGTTGCATATAGGTATTTTCATGGATCAGCAGCTCTTTTAAGGATCTTAAGCTTTTGAGAAGCCTTCCATACGAAAACTATACAAACCATGAATTCCATTCCGAGAACAAGCCTTGGTCTGCATGCTGAATTTCCGCTTGTTCGATTTGTTTTTCCCTCTCACTTTTCTTCTCAAAAAATCGCTCCAGGTATTGATGCTGCCTCTGATCTTCATATTTTTGTTTCTTTGCCTCTGCAATCTCTTGTTCTTCTTTTAGCTGATCAGATAGGTCATCTTCCTTCTCCTGTTGCCTTCTTTTTTTCATTTTTACTTTCTTCCTCTTTCTTTTTATCCACCTTTTCCTCACTCTCCTTTTCATCTTTCTTCTTCTCTACCTTGAGCTGGACTCTTCTACTATCTGAGCTTGACTCCTCATCCTTGGCGTCTATCTGACCTGTGGTCTACCTAATTTCACAACCTTGGGTGGCGTCATCATAGCAGACTCGAGGCCACTACTCTGGAATCATCGCACAATGTATTCTAAAGGTTCCTTCTCGAACATACACCACCTGGTGCAATACTCTGGACTGGAAATGGCTGCGAAAATAGGGAAACTAGCACTCTGTAACTGGAGTATCTCTGCACATGGAAAACTCTAAAAATTGCTCTATAACTCTCAGAAATCGAAAAAGTAACCCTTCTATTGGAATGATCTGTGTATTTATAACGAAGGCGATAATCTCTGAAGCAACAGTCGTTTAGGCTAGACCCGTTGGCCACATTTATTGCATGGATAAGACAACAACCGTCATCCCGATCTGCATTAAGTGTTGAAAATCCGATCAAATCTCCTCGAAACTTATGTGCAGGCACTGGTCTCGACCAAGATTTACCAAATCTAGGACAATCACTGTACTGTTTCCAAATCTAGGTCAACATATACCTGTCATATTTAGATTAATTACTTGTTAGAAGGCGAAGTGACTGGCCCTCTGTCCCTTTTCAAAATCGTCTACGTGGCACGGGGAACATTGCCTCGCTGCGATGTCACACCGCATCATCCTGAACAAAAATGATGGCGTGAGACTCCACAACGTTCAAAAACTCCACAAGCCTCCTATGACTTGCGCAAAATAATCTTTTCTGTTGTGATTCCTCATACTTAGAACTTTTTTTTTATTTTTAGTGTAGACTAGTTATGGGTGCGATGCCTCCTTTCAACTACACTGGACATCTACACCACTTAGTTCTCTGAGTTGGGGTTTATAAAGCTTAATCCTACTGCCATTAATCAAGGTAGGAACAAGTTCCCCATTCAATTTGCTGAGCTGAACGACACCTCCTTCTGTAACATGCTGAATCTGATATGGCCCCAACCAATGTGTCTTGAACTTTCCTGGAAACTTAATAAAATTGCTGTCATAAAGGAGCACTAAGTCTCTTGTCTGAAAAATCTTGCTCTTGATGTGCCTGTCATGCCAAGCTTTTTCTCGTGCCTTCTGCACTTTTTGATGAAATCCTGCGATGAATCTCTCTTCTTCTAAGGCAAGCAGCTGTGCTAATCTTTCATTCATCGTATCTGTATCAGCCATCTCGGTAATTTGAGCAATTCTTAAACTGGGAATAATATATTCCATAGGTGTAACAGCCTCTTGTCCATACACCAAGATGAAAGGTGTGTGTCTTGTGAGTTTCTTGCATGTAGTCCTATAAGCCCATAATACAACATGAACCCTGAGGTCCCAATCGTCTCTTTTGCTGTTACAAATCTTAGTAAGAGAATTTTCTAGAATCTTGTTAAAAGCCTCCACCGTACTGTTAGCTTGTGGGTGGTAGGGAGTGCTCTTGTGGTGCTGTATCTGAAATTCCTCCGTCAAAGCCTGAATAGTGCGATTCAGAAAGTGTGTGCCTTGATCACTCATCGAAATTGCTGGACATCCAAATCTACTTATGATGTTTTCAAAAATAAACTGTGCAGCTATAACAGCATCACAATTCCTTACTGCTTTGGCCTCTTCCAATCTGGTGAGGTATTATGTTCCTGTGATGATGTATCTCGCACCAGTTCGTTTCCCTGGTGGGTTTATAGGACCCACGAAATCTATAGCTCACTTGTCAAATGCTCGCAACGTAATCTGTGGTCGCAGTGGCATTTCATCTCTCCGCGAAGGTTTTCCTACCCTCTGGCAAATATCGTAGCATCTACAAAACTCCTTAGTGTCTTTGTGCAAAGTAGGCCACCATAATCCTGCAGCTAGAATTTTCTGTGCAGTCGGCTTTCCTGTGAAATGACCTCCTGCGGTACCTAAATGTGCTTCTCTGATAATGGCCTCTTTCTTGTGCGGCATAACGCATATGCGTAGGAATTCATCTGGACCTAACTTATATAAATGTCCTGCGATCAAAGTGAAATCTGCTGCTTTAACGACTAACTGTTTCTTTTGTTGCTTAGTAAACTCAACTGGTGCCCACCCTGTAGTGAGAAAGTGAATAATATCTGCGTAATACTCATCTGCGATCTGGATAGAAAACAATTGCGCATCTAGAAAATTATCCTCTAGATTAATTGGTTCTTTTCGTGAGTCTATCCGCGAGAGATGATCAGTCCGGCATTTAATCTCCCTGTTTTTACAATAATTTCAAAATCATACTCCTGAAATAGGAGTAACCATCTGCAGATCCTTCCCCCTAACACTGGCTTATTGACCAAGTACTTTAAATCGGAATGGTCAGTGAACATCTTGAATGGGGCACCCAATAGGTAGTGCCTGAACTTATGTAGAGCATACACCAAAGCTAATCCTTCTCTTTCTGTAGTGGTGTAGTTATTTTCTGCGGTAGATAACTTTCTGCTTGAGTACGCGATAGGGTGATCGATACCCCCTTCTCCTGGTTGTGTTGAGACAATCCCCAGTGCAATGTCAGATGCATCCACATGTACATGAAATGGCTTGTTCCAATATGGAAATACTAAGATGGGTGTTGTGACCATCTTCTCTTTAAGAGTGTCTAAAATTTGCTGGCATTCCTCAGTCCATAGGAATTTCACATCTTTCTTTAACAGCTTTTCGATAGGTGATGTGATCTTTGCATAGCCTTTGATGAATTTTCTATAGTACCATGTATGACCAAGCACTTTCCTCAATTGCTTGACTGAGTTGGGTGCTGGCAGATTTACAATGATGGCAATATTTGCAGGATCTACCATCAAGCCTTGTCTACAAACAATATGACCCAACAAAATACCAAATGGTGCACAGAATATACATTTTTTCAAGTTAAGAGAAATCTGGTATTGCCTACATTTATCTAACATGAGCCTTAAATCTCCTATATGGTATTTGATTAATCCAAATACAGTCCAATCATCAAAATAGATGTCTAAGAATTTATGGATGTATTCCTTAAAGACAACAACTACTACTCTAGAAAAAATAGCTGGTGAATTTTTAAGACCAAAGGGCATTACCGTATACTGGAATGAGCCCCATTATGTCACAAATGTGGTCTTATGTCGATCCTCTGGATGGATTCTTATCTGGTGATAGCTTGAAAAACCATCAGTGAATGAGTAGATCTCCTGTCCTCCCACATTGTCTAAAACTTCATCAGTAAAAGGTGTTGAAAATGGGTCATGAAGCAATGCGTCGTTGAGTTTGCGCAAATCGACACAAATCTTAATTTCTCCTTTAGTTTTCTTTTCTTGCATGACCATGGGACTAACCCACTCGCTTTCTTCTACGGGCTCAATGATGCCTGCTACTAGCATCTTATCAATTTCATCCTTAACTTTTTATTTATAACTAGGATTTAATCTGTATGGACGCTGCTTAACTGGCCTAGCGTCCTCTTTCAAAGGTATCCTCATGACTCCCAAATATCCTACTATTCCCTTCATCTCTGTGAACTTAGTGGGAAATAAGTCCTGATAGTCATGTAACAAATCTGCGATGTGTCCTACCGTTTCATCATCCCAATAGTCTCCAATAGAGGCAAACTTTGGTTCTGTTCCTGTGTCAATATTGATCTTTTTAATCTTAATAGGCTCTATGACAGTTGGAAACTCTAGTGTTGGTCCATCAACTTCGCGAGTCCCTTCTGACTCTGGAATGTTGATACTGCGAGGATTCTCATCCTCATCACCTGGCTCTTCTGCGAAGTTGTAACACTCTAGAGCATGTTCTAACTGGATGGTCCAATCAGGCTGAGCATTCTCTGGTAGGGTACAGTCAGCAAATATCTTATTCTTTATAATATCTAGAGCTTGATCAATGCTTGGATACTCAGATTCAAAAGTGAAAGTGAGTAGAAAGCTGTCTATCATAACTGGCCATGCAGTCGTTCCTCTGCGCAACTCTATCTCAGTGTACCTGTTCCTTGGGACTGTGTCTAAAGTGTGAATGAATAGGTGAACCCATTCATCCTCTGGAATGTCTGACCAACTCTGTTCACAAATCTCAATATGTGACTAGGGGTCACTTTCTCTTGTGTATTTCTATTGTAAACACTCCTTGTCAATAGAGAACCTAATCATCATCAATCTCTTGAAATCATCCCATGATGCGATATGTTATTTATGTGCATGCCACCATGTTGCAGGTGTGGCTCTTACTGCAAGGTCAATAGCTGCCATCCTCTGCTCATGAGGGATTTCTTGCTCAAGCTACTGTAAAAAGTCATTAACATCTGCTAAGCCATCAAACGACGAAATATCCTTAATCTCTATTCCAATCCATCGCAGTGACTTAGTCATAAACGCACATCTGCGAGCTGAGACTTCATAAAGTCTATTCTGCCAATTTTCTAAACCAACCTCCGAATCCGATGCGCATGAGCTGTCGCATTGGGAACTAATATTTCCTTCTGCGATGGGGTTGATATAATCACTCTGATTAGCAGTCATCTGATAGAAGCTCTCCATGTTACGCACCTCTTCCTCTGCTTTGATAGGTTCAATGTATCGAGGACCCTGAAAAGGATCCAACGATGCGATGACTCGAATCCGTTTATCCTCAAAGGTCATTTGTTTCTTCTTCAAATTGATAACAACCAGGTTATCAATTGCCCAATCAATACCTAGTAAAGCTGGATACGGTCTGCTATTGCCAATAATTTCTATGACTTCAAAATCTGCAAAGCTATGGACTCCGTCAATATCAACTGGTGCTTGCGGTAATCGACCCAGTGGCGATACCCTCTGCTAATTGGCTAATCACAGATGGATAGGTGATCTGACTAACTTAGGACTACCCATCTGTTCCCATGTATGCTTAGTCAGAACATTTACCTCCGATCCTAAATCTAGGATTACCTCATCCATTTCAAACTCTCCAATTTGTGCTATGAGTCTCATTTCTCTTCCTATTCTTATATGGCCCATAATATTATGAACAACACGCTGCGTACTGCTCACGGAAGAAAACTGGTGATATTGATCTACGATGCGCTGAAGCTCTCCTATGGATTTCTCATTTCTTACGAGTTTCAAGTAGCTCCACAGGAAGGATTGTACACTTCCTGTCAACTCATCCTTTTTGCACCTTCCAGATGTAGTAGCCTGCAATGTCTGCACAGGACTAATGCCACAAGGTGTCTGCTGCGGTACGCCCCTACAAGACAATACCTGCGATCCTGGTAGTGTAGGGTCGGTAAAGAAAGTTCTAGCTTGCTGAAATGTTTCTTTGTTCTTCTGCAGGTCAAGTGGTGTAGATTTATCAGTGGCTTTGCGCACCCACTTCAGACCTGTATTCTCTTCGGCATGCTGGGATGTGATACTAGTAGAAGCACCACTGTGAGTCACAACATTAATGCTTGGTTTTGGTTCTTTCTGCTCAGCAGCAATAAGCTGAATATTCTGGTTGATTGCTAGCTTAGGATCCTTAATCTTGGCTATCAAGATAGGACATTCTTCTATAGTATGATCATAGGACTTGCAATATTTACATGTCGTAGTAGGGTTCTGAAAATCCCTAGCATAATGTCCCACAGCTCCACAATTGTAACAAATGATTGGCCCACGGCCACGGCCAAAGCCTCCACCACATCCTCGTCCTCTGAATCCTCCACCACGACCATCACGAGCCGGTTCATGCTGTGGTCCTGCTACTGGTTCTGATGTCTCTGACTGGACTCTGTAGAAGTCATGCTTTCTCTCTATCATGAGGTCATAAGCTCTGCAATTATTTTCATCATGTCCCACTGAATTATAGAAGTTACAGTATAAATTCTTAGGGGTTTGTACATACTTCTAAAGTAAAGGGCATTCCTGTGGTCTATGTCCTCTTGTTCTACATATTTCACACCATGGCCCTTGATTCTGTACTAAGGGGTTAGGAGCCCCACTTGCTAGATACTCGACAAATACTGGACAATTGTCTTTGGTATGGCCCTGTCCTTTACACTTTGTACACCATAATTCTTGTGCAACCTCTTTTCCTTTCTTAATATCATGCAGCTGTAAAGTGATATTGGCTAACTGATTCTGTAGGTTTGTCATACCTGCACTAGTCTCAACTAGAGATGAAGCCTCTAGTTTCATTTTCATCTCCAATGCTTCATCCTACGTATGGAGTTTTTGTTGCATTAGTGGAAGTCTGATATGAGGGAGCAATGCTACGATGAACCATTCCTTATGCTGCTCCATCCCAAACTCAAAGCTAACTTGGTCGATAAGGGCTTTAAATTTCTGATCAAAATCCCATACCGACTCTGTAGGTAACTATTTGATGTCTTTAAGTTCTGTGATACATTGCGACTTAGACTTGGGTTTCTTAAATTCCTTAATCATTGCAGTCCTGACCTCTACGCGGGTTTTGATCTGCGCTGATGTATACTTCATATACCATGTTAGAGCTCTTTCTCTAAGTGTAGTGGCCAACTGGACAAGCTTGGTATTGTCATCCTGGATCTGTTTAATAGTCCATACAGCTTCACATAGGAACCAATGCTATTTTGGGTCTTTTGCCCTTGTACCCTTAAAGGTAGGTAGCTTCATGTCATCCCCCATTCTATTTCTACGTGGTGGACTCTGATTTGCTGTATTACTACCACTTGGCGGTGTAACTGTAGGTGATGTAGAGGTAGTATGTACTGTGTGTGAACTACTAGATGGAGTTCCTGCAGGATTATTCTAAGTCCCGGTTGCTTTATGTGGGGTGTAAGGGTGGTAAGGGATACCCCCTACTGTTCTTTCTCTATTATTTTGACTATGTTCTCTAGTACTGTCTGAACTGTCTTCAAAGAAGGAAGATCTGAAATCTACTTTATATTTCTTACCGCTACGTGTACATCCAAGTTCTTCAAAATCACTCTCAAACTCTTGTGACATTACACTTTCTTAACTTATTCATCTGAGACTATATCCAGTACTCCTTTTTCATATAATAACATCTTAAGGGACAAATTTAAAGAGTTTAGGTACTTACCGCGATATCCTTTGAAGAAGTACCTTTCTGCTTCGCTGAAACTCTTTCTTTGATCAATTGCAAACTCTGTGATGAAACCTTCTGGCAAACTCGCAAGCTAGAAGTCTACTGCCCGCAAAATGGGATTATCTACGCTCTTCACAGTGTGAATCAGCTCTGGTGTCAGACAATGTTCCTTTTCTTCTTGAATATATGCTTATCATTCAACTTTGACAACCAATCGTACAACTCATTTGCGTAGGTCGCAAAAAATATCTGATGCAGGTTTGTGAAGATATGTTTCTGTAGCTAGTCCTCTGTTCTCAATGTAGGACTCTTGTTTTGTTTCTCAGCAAATTATCTTTCCTTAGACTCAACCTAGTGGTTAAGTTCTTCTTTAGTAGGATGCCAACAGAAAATTAGCTCTTCAGTTTGTTCAAAACCAGCGACGAAACCATTTGTTGGATTAATTGGGCAGACCTGGGTGTACTGTAGTGTACCAAGAAAACCCCTAGCTCACTGGCCCTTTCGGAGACAGACCGCAGAACGGCCTGAAGTATCACTTGAAGTGATCCTAGATGGGGTGATTGAAGACTCAAGTGTCCTCAACTAGGTTCTGTTGCATCTTAGGTGTTCCTGACTCTGGTTAACCAGCAGGATTTCTCTGCAAGTGTTGTTTCTCCCTTCCTAGCTAACTCTTCTATGGGACTGGCTCTTATCACATCGCAACTTCTAGGATGATGCGCAAACCTTCTCTTCTGCTCAACCCGTAACCTGCAATATCTCACACCGCAGCCCCTACGCCGGTGCGATATCGCCTTTCTACGCTGCGATACTTCCTACAACAAGACTTAATATGCTCACCAACTCTCAAGGTCCAGAGGCTTTCTCTCTAGGTCTAACTAGCTCAGTCAACCTTCATAAGGGTGTTAAACAACTTCACTTAGCTTCTACAGTTTAACATGCTTAACATCAACTACGCTCAACTCGATAAACTCATATACAGAAGTCACTTAACACTGTAACTGTTACTGTCATGAATCAAGCACTGATAAACTCATATACAGAATACTTGATACATTCAACTTGCATTTAACCTGCTATATTACTGTAAACTGCAGGATAGCATACATACGTTCATTGACTGTAAGCAAAGTTCATGTAACGAATGACAGATAGCAATAAGTAAAGCACAATCACATGAATCAGTCACACAACACACGGATTTTACGTGGTTCACTTCCAGGAGGGAAGCTATGTCCACAGGAACTGGTTTTATATTATATCTTGAGAGAGTAAACACAGTTCCACTGCAACCTATTATGCAGCTTGAGATCTTCTGGGAAACTCCACGCACATAGCTGGGAGCCCTTCTCTCTTAGATCTCTTCTCTTCCTATATTTCCTTCTTCTTACAACATATCCTTTCTCTCTCTCTCTCAATCCTTGCGGATTGTTACATTCATGCTCAAGGAGCCAGCTACTGATTACAGTAAGATAACTACAGACTGAATAACAGAACCAGAGCTCGACTCTCCCTCAATGTATTACAATACTGATGACAACTAGAGACAACCCAACTAGCTAACTATTGATTGTCTACGAGCCAACAGACCAACTGACTAGCTAACCTTTCATAATACAAAATACATGCTTAAATAGGTGGCCCGAAGGTCTCACTGTGATACAACACTGTGGGCCTGTCTCAACAGTAACCCAAAAAACCTAATCTGTGACAGTCGACCTATCTGTACTTTGATCTGTCGCTTACTGGTCACACTACAACTTTCTACAGTCTTCCACGCTTTCCGGCGCTAATCGTGGGTATGGGTGCCGCTTCCTTGGTTTCTCCCCTTCTGTCCTTTGTTTTTAATACCTCGGCCCATTGCTCCTTTTCCATTTATGAGGGTAGCTGATCCCTCCTGTCATCGCCGTTGCCTTAAATGCAATGGTTGAGCTCTCTCTTCTCGGCCGCTTAAGGTATTGTTTCCTTTGACATCCTTGCTCTGCTATAACAGCTTTTCCTGTAGCTGTGGGGCTCTGATCCAACACTTTCCACTTCCTTTTGGTGGAATCTTGAACAATAAATATATATCACACCCCAGGGTTTACCACAAATATATCCTTCTACTAAAATCTATTCAAATGCAAAATGACGTACCTTTTTCAAACCCTGATTGAAAGACTATTTTAGGGCCAACTTGTAACTAAGGTACAATTTGAATTTTGACTCCTCTAGGTCTAAATATTTGGCAAAATGACGTACCTTTTTCAAACCCTGATTGAAAGACTATTTTAGGGCCAACTTGTAACTAAGGTACAATTTGAATTTTGACTCCTCTGAGTCTAAATATTTGGCCTATGATACCTGGTATTTCCTCTTTCCAATGTCATAGTTCTGACCTAATTTGGATGTGCCAACAAAAAGTTATTGCAAATTCCCCAAAGCTTCTTATTTTTGGCCTATCCAGAAGAGCGCACTTGTACTACATGCAACATGTCCAATATTTTGTTTATGTAACTGAAACTTCTACCATAGGTACCCTGGTCCATCTTATTTCAAATGAAAATAATATCACTCAATTTGGATCTCGAATGCCTCAGATATGACCTTTTTTCCCAAGAACTTCTGTTTTAGACTAGGTTTAGGACTAGTAAAAAACCCTATATTCCTCCGCACTTATCTCTAAATATCTAATGGATCAAGATTTGAATTTCAGACTGGAGATATTTAGGCCTATTTTAGAAGTGGGTTTTTATCCTAGATATCTGAATCCTCGTAGAAAAAACTTTGTAGATTTTTTTTTCAAGATGACTGATTTTGCAGAATCCAGTCCCGAGGAAAGAGCTCTGATACCAAATGTTATGGAACCAAGTCCTAGAAATAACATAAAAAGAGAAGAAATAGACAATAAGAAAGTAATCCATGCCTTAAAAATTAATAACATAGAAAAATATCAATCCTCTTCGAGGAAGGAACCTCTTTACACAATGTTTTAGTACACAAGACAAGATAAGATACTATGATGACTAAAATGAGAATATCTCCTTCCTATATTTAGGAGACAAAGGTGTACAATAACAACTAATACCCAATACAAAATAAATAATATGCAATTCACGACAATAGAGGGATTAATGTGCCACACTATATGGGGTAATGTGTCATCATGAAGGGCTTAACATCTTCCCTACTAGAGCTTGAAAGGACTCCGCATGATGAGTCCTCGTCAGCCTTAGGTGAGGAAGTTGATCACTTGGTGCTCCTTTGGACAAGTATAGTCTATATCCTGAAGGGAAAAAGAAATATAATTTTCCTACAATCTCAATGAATCTCCAAGGGCCTCATGTTGTTGAAGTTTAGTCTTATTTGGATAGCTTGGTTGTGCACTCTCACAAGAGAATATATTATTCATTTCACTTTCGAATTGTGTTTGAAAAATCGTAATAGATTTATCGAAATGATAAATCTATTATGATTTATCATTTTGATGGAAACAATATTGGTAAACCATTAAAGGTTGAGGCAATACTTCAGTTTCCTCCCTCACTCTTAATGAACTATGTTTGAGCCTCTAGCCTAAGGTGGCACTTTGTACACTAGTGTATATATTTTGGTTTTACCTACTAGAATTTCATAGCTTCACTCTAGTCGTTTATCCATTTCTATATTTTTTTTTGAGCTTTATGTATTGATGTTATAGTGTGAGGATTTTTTGTGGAATAGTTTCTTTAGGTGGTAAGGATTTGTGCCTAGTATGATTGTGCCTTCGGTAGGTATATCTCATCATTGGCATATAAGATATGATTTTACTCCGCCTACATTGTCCTGCATTAGGGGAGTATTGAGATAAAAAATAGGCCTAAAAAAAAATTGTACGATTAAAATTCACTTTATAAGAACCAATAGTATTCAAGATGATGATGTCAACCATAAGGGTAAAATTTGGAAAAACAAATGGAGGGAAAAAGAAAAAAAAACTACTTTTTTTGGCATATCTCCTTATCGGTTCACCCAATTTCTGAGTTTGGGGACTCATTTGATGTGGAATTCAATTTCGCATCCAACCCATACCCACACTGCATACTTCTGAGGTACCCACGGCACCCAAAAATGAAAATTTCAATAAAAAATGTTTTTTAATATTAAAAAACATTTTTTTTAATTGAAATTTTCATTTTTGGGTGCCATGGGTACCTTATAAGTATGCATTATGGGTATGGGTTGGATGCGTATTCACTTCGTCATCCAACGAGTCCCCAAAATCGAAATTTGGGTGAACCGATAAAGAGATATTCCAAAAATACGATAAGAAAAAGTAGTTTTTCTTTTTCTCCTCCAAAATTTACATCTTTTTTTTTAATATTATAACTCTTATTTTATTATTTCNATAATTGATGACGAGAATAATAAAAATGGGGTGTATAAATACACCAATATGTGATAAGTCGTGATATTTTATTAAGTGATTATTACTATCATATTTAAACTAATTATATCAATTAAACTTAATAAATAATAATTTTAATAATGTTAGTAATATACTTTTTGGTATATTACAACTAATTTGGCCTTGAAAATATTTGACCATGAATCTTGTGTAAAAAGCGCTCAATTTGAATTTCTTAAATGCTTGATTAGTTGTAACTTCAATAGGGTTGTTATGCTTGACATAATTTTCTTTGAGAAACACGTAGTCATCACATCTCATTGCATCATCATGAGTATCATATCTAACCGCATCATCATGAGCATCACATCTCATCACATCGTCGTCACATCATCACGAGCATCACATATTATCACATCATCATGAGCATCACATCTTGCCGCATCATCATGAGCATCACATCTCATCGCATTGTCATATCATCATCACATCTCATCGAATCATCACGAGCATCACATCTCATTGCATCATCACGAGCATCACATTTCATTGCATCACATCACATCACCTGCAATAAATGCAACATTTGCAACTTAATACGAAATCACCCACAACATCAAAGATGCTGGGTTGTACTCAAATGGATGCAGGATCACGACATCCGGAAATGAATGCAGTACCACAAAATATGGAAATGAATGCTAGACTACAACGTTCACAAATGAATGCAGGACCACAACGCCTACAAATCAATGCCATACCACAACGCTAACAAATGAATGCAGGACCACAACGTTTGAAAATGAATGCTAGACTACAACGTTCGCAAATGAATGCAGGACCACAACATCTGCAAATGAATTCCAAACCACAATGTCTGCAAATGAATTCCAGTCCACAACGTCTGCAAATGAATTCTAGACCACAATGTTTGTAAATGAATGCCAGAACACAACATCTTATATAGGCACTTAATATTCCATCTCATCATTAATAACAATTCTTATCATCACTCCCTCTTTACATGGAGGTCCTTTCAGACTATACCAAGCTTGTCTCTAAAATATCTAAACTTCACATTAGACAGAGGCTTAGTTAACACATTTGCAACTTGTTCCTCTGTAGGAACATACTGGATCTTTATGGCTCTTCTCTACACCATATCCCATATGTAATGATACTTTATCTCTATTAGCTTTGAATTAGCATGGAACACCGGGTTCTCTGTTAACTTGATGCAACTATGGTTATCACAATAAATATCAGTTACATCCATTTCGATATCAAACATTCCTAGAAACAATTTGCGAAGCCATACTGCTTCACTAAATGTTGAACATGCTGCAATGTATTTAGTCTCCGCTGTACTAAGCGAACCACTAGTATGATTTCTACTAAGCTATAAGATCACACCCGATCCCAAACAAAAACAACATCCTAAAGTTCTCTTTCTGTCTTTGGCACTTCCTGTCCAATCTGAGTCAGTGTAGCCACATAATCTAACTCACTATCAGTTGTATATGTGAGGCCATAATCCAATGTACCCTTTAGTTACCTCATCACATGTTTTTCTGCAACTAAGTGAACATGACTAGTGTTGAGCCGCAAAAACACCACATTTTATTCATCTTTTACATACCTTTTATCACCTTATTTCTATTTTATCCTTCCATAAAACCATTGATATCCACCACTTTCATAGTAAATATGGGTTTATATTACTATTTTCCAAATCATTTATTTTTGAATATTTTGAGTGAATTTGTAGTTAATTATTGAGAAAAATAACATATTTTCATTATACTTTAAAGTTTGGTGAGTTTGGTGATGATTACATGTGTATTTGAAGACTTTACCAAGCTAAAAAATGAACACCTAGCCTCATATTCGAATTTCATCCTCAAGATGTGGGCTAATTTCAAGGGGAAGATCATGGAAATGTGGAGAGAATATCTCATCCAATATTTATTGAGAATTTAAAGGGATGAGTTGTAGATTTGATGAGGATTTTGAGGGATAAGTTGAGAATATAGTGGATCTGTAATTATGACCAGTTATCTTGAATTCATGTATAAATAGGAGGGCTCTCTCCTCATTTTGGTTGGAGGCCTCTCTAGTGGTTTGGAAGTAGAGAATAGTTCAGAGTTAGTCCTAGAATAGATTTTGATTGTTATGTAATGGAGATTATGCTTTGATGCAAATCATGTTACTCCTCCATGTTAATATAGATTTCTAGCAATTTATTTCTTATGAGTTGTTGATATAGATTTCTAGTTATGTTTTGCTTATGCATTGTCAATATAGATTTATCGTGAGTCACAAGTTAATGTCGATTGCTTTATACCAATTTATTTCATGTCATTTCTTGCTTTTGTAAGTTTAATTCAATTCCAGTCATGTATTTTCAATTTCAGTTATAGATTAAGTTCAGTGACACTCTGAACCTGCGTATATTTTGTCTGTACCTCGCAAGTTTACGCTCTCTCTTTCTGGGTTGACAATTAAATCGTTGGATATCTATTATAAAATTGTTTAATATTTTCACCAACATTTTGGCACCGTTGCTGGGGAGGTGCTAAAAGGGATCAGAGTTTAGATAGGCAGATAATTTGTTCTTTTTTTTACATAGAAAAGGGGAGGGGAAACAGTAAGATGCAAGGATGAATTCACTACAGAATTTCCGTGGTGTAACTGCCAGACGCATCCACTTTAGTGGGTAGCCCCAAAGCCTTTCCTGCAAGTTCTTTCATTTCCTGCAAATGTAAGTTTGTTTTATGCAAGTTTTCATTTTTTCATTTACAATTTTGTAGTGTAAAGTTTGGATTGCTTTCATTTTTGGGCGCCTTTATTTCATACTAACTTGCTTCTAACTTTGTATCTGTTCATTCTTTGTTTTGTACAAATTTTTGTGCACCTTTTTATTTTTGTTTTTGCACTCGTTTTGTGCTACTGTTTTTGTGCTTGGCGTGTACTTGTTTTTTTTCTAGTACTTGATTTGATTCCAGTAAAATAATTTTAGGATGAGCATAAGCTTAGAAAAGCTCACTTAGATCCTAGCAAAAGTCGGGATCTCCTCTTCTTCTTTAGAAAAGGAGATCTTGATAGCAGCCAAAGATGTAATTATTCCTCCTGAAGCAAACAAGGAAGAATCAACATTTGAAGAATCACGCGCATGAGATGAAGAACACTTGTTTGAACTGGAGATTGAAGAGGATGAAGAAGGGATCTCGGGTGAATATAAAGCAATCGAAAGATGCATCGAACAATGGTTCCAAGTAAGTACCAGGTTAGATCGATTCTGTTTCAGCTTTTATTTCATTAATTCATATTTTCAACATTTAATTTTTTATATTATTATATATTCTAGGGTTAGTTTTTCAAAATTAAAAGATAATTTTGGTTTACTTCTTTTAGATAGATGGTTACATTGGAAATTCCATTTTATGTAAATGATCTTTAATTTTTAATTAAAGTAAATTAGGTAGGTTTTAGTTTTATTTTCAATTCAAAAATTAGCATGCTCTAACTTGCTTTAATGTTTTTATTTGTTAAAATTTTCATTTTTGTCTTAATTACTATTCTGTTTCTAATTTTATTAGGAATTAAAAATTAATTTTAAATCTAAAAATATTTTTAAAATGGGCAACTGAAATTTTGTTTTTTTTAATTTTTATTTCTTTCTATTTTTTATGCTAGGAATAAAAAATAAATTAAGAGTTAGTTTTTTAAAATAAACATTTAGAAAATAAAATAAACAAATAAATAATCAAAACCTATATAGTTTTTTTTGTTTTAGTTTCAATAAGTTCCTTTGTTTGTTTTAGCTTTTAAGGAATAAATAAATAAATCT